>OW240912.1:321196373-321229035 GCA_933207985.1 Pelobates cultripes | reverse complement strand
ACGACCCCTTCTTATGGACTCAAGAACAGCAAGCGGCATTCGAAGATGTGAAGAGGGCTTTGATGAGTGCCCCAGCATTAGGTCTACCTGACCACACACGGCCATTCTACCTGTATGTACATGAGCAAAGAAGAATGGCTGTGGGAGTATTGACACAGTACTTGGGATCATGGCAAAGACCTGTTGCCTACATGTCTAAGCAACTGGATGCAGTGGCCAGCGGACTTCCACCTTGTTTAAGAGCTGTAGCTGCAGCAGCCCTGCTAGTAGCTGAAGCCGATAAACTCACTCTGGGTCAAGAACTTTATGTACGAGTTCCACATGCAGTACAGACGTTGTTGGATTACAAAGGAAATCATTGGTTTAGTAACAGCCGTATGACCAAGTATCAAGCAATGTTGTGTAAAAACCCAAGAGTGCATTTAGAGACTGTAAATACCTTAAATCCAGCTACCCTTTTGCCACAACCTACTGAAAGTCAACATGATTGTTTGGAAGTAATGGATGAAGTATTTTCAAGTAGACCAGATCTTCGTGATTTTCCCATCCAGAACCCTGATGTTCAATATTACACCGGCGGCAGTAGTTATGTAAAAGAAGGGATCCGCTATGCAGGATATGCAGTAACAACGATAGACAAGGTGATAGAAGCTCGGCCACTGGCAAAAGGAACATCAACACAAAAGGCAGAATTGATAGCACTGACACGAGCGTTACAATTGGCTGAAGGTTTAAGAGTGAACATCTACACGGACTCCAAGTATGCGTTTTTAACCCCTCATGCCCACGGAGCTTTGTATAAAGAAAGAGGACTATTGAATTCAGAAGGCAAAGAAATCAAATACGCAGCTGAGATCCTACAACTATTGGAAGCAGTGTGGGAGCCAAAAGAAGTCGGTATTATACATTGTCGGGCGCATCTGAGAGGAGATGGTGATGTAACCAAAGGGAATCGGATGGCAGATAGTGCAGCTAAGCGTGCTGCTGAATCGGGAAGACAGGAATATGTGGGGCATATAGCTGCTCTTATACCAACTCCACTGTCTCAATGGACTCCAATTTATACAGCTCAAGAAGAGGAGTGGTTAAGGACTGAACCTGGAAAGTATTTGGAGAACAAATGGTATCAGTTAGAAGATGGAAGAATAGTTATTCCAGCATCACTAGCGGTAGAAATTGTCCAAAACTATCATAACGGGACACATTCTGGGAGAGACAGTACAGAAGAATCTCTCAGAAAACATTTCTACATACCAAGATTGTCCAACTTGACTCAGGCCATTGTGCGTAGATGTGTAACGTGTGCTAAAAATAATGCAAGACAAGGACCAGTAAAGCCACCAGGAGTCCAGTTTATGGGGGGACTTCCCATGTCCGATTTACAAATTGACTATACAGTGATGCCTACATCGGGTGGACATCGCTACCTGCTGGTAGTGGTGTGCACCTATTCAGGCTGGGTAGAAGCATGTCCTACTCGTACAGAGAAAGCAGGAGAAGTCGTGATATTCCTGCTACGAGAAATAATACCCCGATATGGACTACCCTGCTCTATAGGATCGGACAATGGTCCAGCTTTTGTTCATCAGTGCCTACAACAATTGACTCATATGCTTGGTATAAAGTGGAAGCTTCATACGGCATATAGACCCCAGAGTTCTGGTAAGGTAGAGAGAATGAATAGAACTATTAAGAATCAGTTGGCTAAAATGTGTCAGGAAACCCAACTTAAGTGGAACATTCTCTTGCCCATAGCTCTATTACGAATCCGTAGTACACCTACCAGAACGATGGGCCTCTCTCCTTTTGAAATCATGTACGGGCGACCACCTCCCGTGCTTGGTAACTTAAGGGGGGATTTGAGTCAGTTGGGAGAAGGAATTACCCGGCAGCAGGTTGTAGAGTTGGGTAAGACTATGGAGGAGGTACAGAAATGAGTACAAGATAGATTACCTGTGAATATTTATCCCCCAATTCATAGTTACCACCCAGGCGACCAAGTGTGGATTAAAGAGTGGAATAATGTGCCGTTAGGGCCCAAGTGGAGAGGTCCTTATGTTGTTCTTCTGTCTACCCCTACATCGATAAAAGTAGCCGAAGTGGCTCCGTGGATACATCACTCCAGGGTTAAACCAGCAGCAGCCGATTCCTGGCAAGTTACAGCAAATCCAGAGAATCCCTGCAAGATCCGGTTAAAACTCACGACTCAGTCGGAGTGACGAGGAACCTTGTGGATTACAAATTTTATTGTTTCAGAGACTTGGTAAGTGAGTGAGAAGGCCATAATAAAGCCTGTCCACTCACCAACGAGTGTATAAGTCAGGAAAGTCTTGAGGGGACCCCTGTGAAGACGAGCAGAACTCCATTCCCTGCAGTCCTTACATCCTGGAAGCTGAGGTGCCTTCGCACGGACGAAGACTGAGGATGACGACTAAAGATGTATTTTTAATAATGTTTATTTATGTGTATTTTTATATTCAGGAAGGTAGAGGTACCAACACTCCTAGCTGTGAGGTATGCATTAAGACTACAAGAACAGGTAACCATATATCCCAGACCCTAATTTGGCATTCGCAATACGAGTGTAAAGGAGATGTATCAAGATGTAGATACTTAAATATAGAATATAGTGTGTGTCATTTAGGAGTAGGAGAACCTAAGTGCTTCAGTCCTGAGTATCAACCCCGTACAATTTGGTTGGCTCTCAGAAATGGAGATTCTCAGGGGACCCTAATTAATAAGACGGTATTAAAATCCGTATATTCTTCAGGTGCTCTGCTATTTGATGCGTGTAAAGCAATATCAAGTGGTAGAAAGCCGTGGAATGTATGTGGGATCTTAGATGGGAGAGGACGTATGGGTCTAACGATAAATATATTTGTCCCAGTAGTAAAAATAAATATGTAAGTCCAAGATGCCCAAATAGAGATTATAACTTCTGCCCATATTAGTCTTGTGTGGGGTGGGCGACTTGGGGACAGACAGCAGACAAGGACATGATTGTGACTAAGTTGCCTACTGATCCATATTGTAAGTCTATGGAATGCAATCCAATCCATATACTTATAAATAACCTTGACAAGTTCTTAGATAAATATGGTAATTTATTTGGGTTTCAAATATATGGGACGGGTTTAGACCCTGGGACAATATTGTTTATAGGGATAGAGACTGATACGGTAACCTCCCAAACTCATCAAGTATACCATTCCTTTTATGAAGAGATGAGCACAGATAATAAGATCCCCCATAATGCTAAAAACTTGTTCATTGATTTAGCCGAGAGTATTGCCGGTAGTCTTAATGTTACCAACTGCTATGTGTGTGGAGGTACTAACATGGGAGACCAATGGCCTTTGGAAGCAAAGGAGGTAATGTCCGGTTCTGAGGCAGTTGACCAATTAATATCTACACAAGCCGACTATCATATGAGTGTTAGAGGTAAATCTGAGTGGAGATTGAAGACCTCCATCATAGGTTACGTTTGCATAGCGAGGAAAGGAATGATGTATAATACTTCTGTAGGAGAATTAACTTGTCTAGGGCAAAAAGCTTATGATGATGATACAAAGAATACAACTTGGTGGTCGGCTTCAAATGTCTCAGAACCATCTAACCCGTTTGCAAGATATGCCAATTTAAAGGACGTATGGTTTGATCTATCCATCACATCTAACTGGAGAGCCCCAGCGAATTTGTACTGGATCTGTGGTAAGAAGGCCTATTCGGAGTTACCACAGGACTGGGAAGGGGCATGTGTGTTGGGTATGTTAAAACCATCCTTCTTCTTGTTGCCTATTGAAACAGGTGAGACTTTAGGTGTTAAAGTGTATGATGTGAATCATAGGAAGAAAAGGGGACCCATAGAGATAGGTGCCTGGGAAGATAATGAATGGCCTCCCCAGCGTATTATAGATTATTATGGGCCAGCCACGTGGGCAGAGGATGGTACCTTTGGTTATAGAACCCCTATTTATATGCTCAACCGCATTATAAGGTTACAGGCGGTGGTTGAGATCATTACTAACGAGACATCACAAGCGCTCAATCTTCTAGCGAATCATAATACCAGGATGAGGACAGCAGTTTACCAAAATAGATTAGCCTTGGATTATCTTTTGGCAGTAGAGGGAGGTGTATGTGGGAAGTTTAACCTGAGCAATTGCTGTCTTCAAATAGATGACGAAGGGCAAGCAATAGCTGAGCTTACTAGCCATATGGTTAAACTAGCGCATGTGCCTACTCAGGTATGGAAAGGGTACAATCCAAGTAGTTGGTTTGGTAGCTGGTATGAGTGGTTTGGAGGGCTTAAGGCAGTGGTAGGTGGAGTCCTACTGATTTTAATGTTGTGTCTACTCCTGCCGTGTCTTATACCCTTAGTAGTTAGGTCTGTGCAAAGCCTGATAGAAAATATAGCAGAGAGGAAGGCTGCTGCACAGATAATGGCAATTTATAAATATAAGGCTCTAGATCAGGGAGAACCAATGCAGGAAGACGAGTGTTGAAGATTCACATCGTAGGATAAGTCTGGTCTGGTTCAAAGGTAACTTGTGGTGTATGCAAACCAAGGTTAAGTGATGCCTCAAGTAATTGTAAAATATCAAGAGGCATCAAAGGGGGGAATGTGGTGGAATCTCGGTAAAAATAAATTTAGTAGGCCGAGATTACCACGTGGCATGTGTACGTGCATATGCTGACGTATCGATCAGTTGGTTGCACGAGGCAAGATACGATCAGTAGTGTACGGAGCATGTGCAAGAATACAGGATGTAGTATTCCCCTCCTCCATTGTGCTGGACAAGCCATGCGGTCAAGCAGGAAGTTAATTCTTATTTGTAATGATTGGTCAAGAGAATGTGCGGGTGGAGCTTAATATGGGAGGAGTTATGTGCCTATATAGGGAGCCTGCACTATTGTTCAGGGCTCAGAACTTGCTGTATTTTTGGTGACATTAGTCCCTCTGAGTCCCGATCGGTGATCCAATAAAGAATCTCTTCCTTCCTGAAGAAACCTGTGTCCATCCCTCTGTGCTTTGCTTCCGTCAGTTTCTCCGGTATCACAGGCACACTGCATCCACTATACAAACACTGCATCCACTTTACTCACAGATATACACACGCAATCTGCATCCACTATACACACACTCTGCATCCACTATACACACGCAATCTGCATCCACTATACACATACACACTGCACACAGACACACCACCCACCATACACAGACTCTGCACTCACTACACACACTACATTCACTAAATACACACTATGCATCCACTACAAATACACACTGCGTCTTTGCAGTGTTGGGAGCAGGTCACGGGGGTCCGGGTCTTGAGCTGTGTATGGGGCCTTAACATTTCTGATTGCAGTCCTGTGTTCGCTACTAAAATGCCACAAAATGCATCAGATAACCCAGTTAATATTGCCATAAAAAAAAAAACTGCAATGGGCAAGTTATAAATTCAGCTCTGTATTTTCACTTAACCTTGACAAGGGTAAGCGAAAATTCTGTATTCAAGAGATATAGTTAAGCACAATTAAGTGATATTTATTACAACAGCACAGATCAAGTTTACAATATATACCACTAAAGTGCAAAGTGCAAGTTAAAAAATATAAAAATAAAATAACACCATAAACTTTGAAAGAAAGAAATGTGATTGCAGGGTTCTCGCCGGCTTGTGCAGTGCCTGCAGGGGTCATGCCTGAGCTCTCAGGCAGTCCCCCTAATGCCTGCACAAAAGTTTTAACCCCTTAAGGACCAAACTTCTGGAATAAAAGAGAATCATGACATGTCACGTGTCCTTAAGGGGTTAAAAGTTATTAAAACGTTTTAAAAAGTAAATAAACGTATTTAGATCATATATATATATATTAATATATATTAGGATCTAAGTACTTTTATATGCACATACACATACATAAATCATTATTAAAAGTATATTTTAATATTAATCTATATAATTATATATATATATATATATATATATATATATATATTCAAAAAATGGCTAGCATTCACGGTCTATGGTGTAGTTAAAATATCAAATCTTTATTGAAGTATATCCATTAAAAAAAAAAATCAACGTTTCAGCCCGCGTCCGGGGCTTTCCTCAGCATCAGTAATAAAACACAAACAAAAACAACATTATATAGCCCATAAATTAGAAATAATTGACTCACCACCGGTGGATCATGTTCCCCCTCTAGCATCCCTCGAGTCGAAGTGCGTATGCGTGAATGTGTGTTACCCGGAAGTGACGTGGAGGCGCTCAATGCGTTGCTAAGACAACACATAGCTACATATTCCGCCATGGAAACAAGGATAAACAAAGTGATGTAAACTTGTGAATGACGGATCAGAAGATCAAAATATTTTGCTATTCGATCTAATAATACAATGGTAGATTATGCTAACATAGTGTACCTATAATCTTAATTTTAATAATGACAAAAGGCGAGTATTTTGCATAACTTTCTTTACTTATGCCTCAAGCAGCACAAGTCAATCATAAAACTTAAACCATCAGAAACAGGTAACACATTCCATATAAAGCCCTGACAGGCATATCTCTTCCTCTTTCTTTGATGTGAATTGTAGACACGTGCAATTCGTTTCGGTCCGAATATGAATTCGGCCGAATTTCATGAAATTCGGACATTCGGAAGTGTCGAATTGCCGAGGTACTGAAGTTCATAAATTACCGAATTTCCGAAGTTCCGAAGTGTCAAAGTGCCGAAGGGCCGAAGTTCCGAAGCACAGTATTTCCTAAGTACTAATATACTTACCCAGTGGAAGAAGAAGAATGTTACACTGTATACAAGTTTAAATAAAAAGTATACAAACATAGCCAGGATTCAGCTGTAAGCATTTGCAACACTTATAACAATCAAGTAACACACATTCATATAAAATGTAAGTTACTTAGCCTGTCAATGTAATGACAGGAATGAATAAGTAGATAACGCCCTAATTCCCACGGTAAAGATTACTTAGTATTAGTAAATTATGCCCCTACTCACTATACTGTGGCTGCTAACTGTAAAAAAAAACAAAAACATGTCCCACCCTCCCAAGCCCCCACCCGTGCCGTGCAAGTTGGGCCCTTTAACCTGAAGGGGGAACCTATTGCCCCCCTCCCGGGCCCCACCCCTGAACAGCGGGTGGGGGCCCTAAAGTAAAATAAGGGGGGGACCTATTGTCCTACCCCCGGCCCCCACCCCTGAGTGGTGAGTGGGGGCCCTAGATTAGAATGAGGGGGGGACCTAATGTCCTCTACCCTGGCCCCCATCCCTGAGTGGTGGGTGGGGGCCCTAAAAACTAATTAGGGGAGGAGGGGTGGGGGCCAGGAGGGAGGACCCTAGGTCCCTCCCCTCATTCTTATGTAGGGTCCCCACCCACCGCTCAAATGACATGAACTACTTTACTAAGCTGGCTTGTTTTTGTAATGGGTAGGGATAAGACATAGTAATCTTGTTTGGTGAGATAGGAACGTTTAAGGCAGTCTCGTGAATGTTGGCTACTATGTATAGTGAATTCGCATGGCCTAAGAAAGCCGTAATATGCCAAGTAAATGGCTGTTTTGATTACTAAGTTCACTGTATGTTCAAACGAGGTTGTATCCAATAAGTCGGACTTGAGCTACCTGCCCAAGACTGACTCCATACTACGGCTGCTGCTACGATAGGGTATACCTCGAATAAGGCTGAGGTGCATGAGAACCCTTCGATGAACCGTACCTCCTCTGACCTACCATTCCAGAGCCATTTATTGCCAAATATGGCGGCAAAACCTGTGGATGCTGCAGCATCCGTCCAAATGATGGGAGATTGGATAGGCAATTGTGGTAGAAACATACTTCTGCCATTCCAATGTAACAAGAAGTTATACCACATTAATAAGTCAGAGTAGCCTGGGAATCCAGGCAAATACACCTAAAGTCATTGGGCAATTGCGGAAGAAGGCAAAAGAGTCTTAAAATAAAGGCTCTACCTTGCAGAAATAATTCTTATAGCAAAATTTAGTGGCCCCAACAGAGATTGCAATTCCTTACGATTGCATGTTCTATTTTGCAAAAAATTGCTAATAGTCTGCAGGGTACTATCAATTTTGTCTAAGGGGAGGCTGGCTTCCATGCTCACGGAATCGAAAAGGATACCCAAAAAATTTACCAACGTGGGAGAAACTGGCACCCACAAGGAATGAAAAACAAAATGGCCTTGGTTAAATCACTGGGAGGAGCGGAATTATTCTCCACAAACAGAAAGTCATCTAAGTAGTGTATCACCGTGTGGCACCTGCAATTGTTCAACAGAAGCCAACACAAAGTCTCGGCGAACGTTTTGAATATTTTCGGACTGTTTTTCGACCTGAAAGTGAGCCTAATAAAAAAAGTAGTATAAACCTTTCCATTTAAGACCATGCAGATGCCATAGAGATGGACGTATGGGAAGTAATTTAAATGCATTAATAATGTCCATTTTTCTCAGCCAGGCTCCTACACCTGTCTTGATAATGGTGTTCATGGCATTGTCTATGGTGGCATACTGAAGGGAAAATGCCTCGGATGGAATTAGTGAGTTAAGGCTCAGTGTGGCCAAGGAGTGAGGTGCAAAAAGATCTAAAATGAGTCTGTGTTTCCCTGAGGACTTCCCCGTGACTAACGCTAGAGGGTTGGTTCTCCAATTGGAAAATGAGGGCACCTGAAAAGGTCCCAATAAAACCCCATCTTCCAATTCTCTTTGTAAAAGAGCATCAACCGTTTCAATGTCCGCAAACGCAGATTGTAAATTGTTGCATTCGTGGATGCCCGCAGGAATATGCAGAAGACCTGTATGAAATTCCTCTGTAAAATCATCAATCAGGAAATCCACTAGATGTTTGGATGGGTGAGAAACTAAGTCATGAGCCAAAGAGCGAATACTTACAGATGTCAGATAAGGTTTTGCATGGGTTTTATTAGGGCACATGGACTTTGCATAAGCCCTAAAACAATGTGAACACACATGCAACAATCTGTAGGCACTTTCTCCGCACGTACCTACATTAAAATGATTGCACACCTGCGACTTTCCCAGGTAAACAATAGGACGACCAAGTTTGTCCTTGCCAGATCTGTCTGTCCTTGTATGTGCCTCCGGGAAAGCCATAGGTGTGGACTCGGGTAAGATGGGACAATAGTCAGAGGCATGTGAGGTGGATGCACAAATTGCACAAGCCGGTGTCTTTAGACCAGCAAAGTGTCTGCAAAATAACTCAGTATCCATGCTGCTCCAGTCAGTTTTGACGTTGTACTGAGCTAAAATTGCAGACGCCCTTGCCGAAAAGGACCAGTGGTAATCATGAGCCACCGTTTTTATTTCCCAAGTCCACCAGCTTGTGCAAATAGAGGTCAAGTTCCTCTCATCTATGCAGGTATACCGAGCAAATTACATCCTGATATATACTAAATGCAATAACGAAAGCAGGTATAGACAATGTCTTATTTAGTCTAGGGTCCCTAGCCTTTAACACCACAGAAATATCACCATAAGCATAAGTGCGATTTTCAATAACATGATGTGAAGCAATAAGCAGCGCAACAAGATTAGCATCCTTTCCCTCCAGGATGTCTTTCTTGATATTTGCCAAAACCATGTGGACTAGATTAATAATATGGATTTCAGAACCTGACGGTAAGAAATTACCCATTTGTAACAGTGGAGCATCAGGGAGTTCAGTAGCTGAGGGCATAGAAGACATAATAGGAAGGCTCCGAGCCACGATTCTATTAAGTCTATCATTGACCCTCCCCATAGATGCCACCAGTGCCTGAGTTGCCTGGACCACTTGTCCCTTCTCCCGTCCCTGAGTTGTCAGTCCTTATTCTCATTAGTTTGAACAGTTTAGCTTTCCTGGCTGTAGCAGGAAAAGGGATACTGCGTCTACGAAGTTTAGCAGTAATACAAGGAATGGTCCATGATTGTATAGAAGTAGGGCTACCGATCTCGCCTTTCCGTGAAGGTGACAAGAACCTCACCAGAGTACTGGGGAGAGCCAAACTGTCTGCATCTTCAGGGAGCTGAGACATACTAAAAGAAAAATATTTAAACACAATCAGCAACTGCACCATATGGGTTACTGGCTGGCTATCTAGTGCCAAATGGTGAAACAATTTTCTAGGTATGGTGACAGGCCCTACTAGATGCCAAGTGGCTTGAGAGGCTCTAACCTAATGATAGCAAAAAGAAGAGTATGTCATAATCAGTAACACAGTACTCTCCCCTATGTGCTTAGAGTAAAACCCCTATAAGCCAACATGAACCTGGAAAATAAGCATACAATAATAAGTAGGGGAATCACCTTCAGTACTAGCCTTAGCACAGTAACAAAGTAAATAGCGTAAATGATATAATGACCAGGATATAACCATCTTAAAACAGAACTTTATTTATTAAACGATGAATCTATGTGATATGACAACCCATAATACCCTAACGTAAAATAGTTATGCCTGTTCTGACGCATAGCGTTCCTGGCAATGAAACATAAGGGGGACACAAAGGGGCTGTTTGCTGTAGATTATAAGAGCTTCAATATGTACATCAAAATGATAGCATAACAACGCTTCTTGTGATGTTATGGGAGCCAATACATACATATATATATATCTTTTTATATATATACACACACATACCCAAATACATACATATATACATATATACCTATTGTATGTCTCCCATTGCTGCTATCAACATATAATAATAATAATAATAAAAGAAACAGTCTGCAATATTGTAGGTGCGATTTTCTGTATGGATCATTAACTGTGTTCCTCCCAGCGTCCCACTATAGGAAAAGGGACAGGTCCTATCTTAATAAGATCCCTCTATATATATGTGACCTATAAGTGAGGAAATGAGCCTCCCATGTGTATGTGACATATTTGTATGTAAGAGGGCAGATGCCCAGTAAGTGGTGTAACGTGTACCACAGTAACTTCTCCCACATGGCAGAAAGGAAGGCAAAAACAACCATGCCGTCAATTGAGTAGACCATGGGTGGTCTTTAGTTATTTATTCTGTGAGTCCCCGTGTCTATTCTGGCCCCCCACAGTACGGACCCCGAGTGTTGTGGAGGTGGGGTTGGAGGGACCAGAAAAAAGAAGTTGAAACTCACAGTTTACAGTATACCCGAGCTTGGGGCAAAGCAGAAGCGTGTTGCCGACTGTGGACCGCAAAGACTGCGCACCGGAAGTACAAGGACCGTGACCCGGAAGTCGTGAACCGGAAGTGATCCAATGCCAAACGTCAGATTTCCAGAGTGATGCAGGTAAGGGGGGAGTCCCTTAAGTAGGTTCAACATGCTTCTCCCACAACTCCAGGCAAAGCCTTTACATATATAATATAAATAAAAATTTTAAAATAGTATACCATTATGGGGTTATTTCACATTCTTGGGCTACCATATGGTCTAAAAAAGGCAACACAGACCCAGCAAACCATTCTGGCAAATTGAATTAGGCAAGCCCTATATTGACCCTGTAACTTTCCAATACACCATAAAACCTGTACTTGAGGGGTACTTTTGTACTCATGAGACAGTACTCTACACAAATATGAGTGTTTTAGAGCAGTAAAATGTATTATACTGATAATATCATCGGGAAATGTCAATTTACGTGTGAAAAATGCAAAAAATACAAATATAAATGCTAATTTTGGCCAGGTTTTGTGACTAAGTGGATACTAAAAAAGACTGTACATACCCAATTTTGAATAACGTGGGTTGTCTACTTTTGCAAATGGTATGCCATGATGGGGCTGCTATACGGTCTCAAAGGCAACATTGGCCCAGCAAACCAATCTGGCAAATTTCAATGTGCAAACATGGAAAAGGGGAAAGCCCCACATTTGACCCCTGTTAGTTTGTAAAAAACCATAAAACCTGTACATTGGGGGCACTGTTGTACTCAGGAGATGTTGCTGAACACATATTGGGGAGTACTTTGTCAATAACACATAACAGGAACTGAGAATCCATACCTAAAGTACAATGTAAGAGAAAATAACACAAACAAAATGACTACCCAAATGTTTGACAAAGACTGGTGGTAGAATAAGTGCATGTAAAGTGTTAAAATACCACCATTTTAAATACCCTAGGGTTTCTACTTTTCAAAAATATATGGTTTGATGGGGGTAAATTACATTGGCCAGCTTAAAAAATTTCCCAAATACAACATGGGTGGATGATGACCAGCTGTGAAAAGTCCAAGTTGGAAAACTGGAATATTCACCCTCCAAATAAGGTCTCTTAGCCCTCAGAGAAAACAACACATATCTACATTAGAGATGTCGCGAACCGTCCGCGAACTTCTCGCGAACGGTTCGTCACGGTTCGCCACGAACCGTTCGCGGCGAACTCCGGTCAGCTGACACATCCCAGCCAATCTCCAGCAGACCCTCCCTCCCAGACCCTCCCACCTCCTGGACAGCATCCATGTTGAAGCTGCCTTCAACATGGATGCTGTCCAGGAAGTCGGAGGGTCTGGGAGGGAGGGTCTGCTGGAGATTGGCCGGGATGTGTCAGCTGACCGGAGTTCGCCACGAACGGTTCGTGGCGAACCGTGGCGAACCGTTCGCGAGAAGTTCGCAAGAAGTTCGCGGACGGTTCGCGACATCTCTAATCTACATGGGTGGTATCGCTGTACTCGGGAGATTTTGCTGAACACATATTGGGGTGTAGTTTGGCAGTAACCCTTAAAGTTCACAGTACATGTATTCTTAAATTGCTATGTGTGTCAAAAAAATCACCAATTATTTAATTCTTTTAAAATTTGTCATAGATGGTGATAAAATGGTTGCATGAAAAGATTCAACATAGCCCAAGTTTAATACCTTAGGTTGTCTTCTTTTAAAAAATATATACATGTGAAGGGTTATTCAGGGATTCCTGACAGATATTAGTGTTACAATGTAACGTGCGTTTATTTTGAAAAAAAAAAGAAATTTGGGGAAATAGCAAAGTGCTACTTGGACTTTTTGCCCTAAAACTTGCACACAAAAAAAAGCTAAGAACATATTAACATTGGGTATTTCTAAAATCAGGACAAAATTTAAAAACTTTTTAGCATGGGTGTTTTTTGGCGGTTGTAGATGCGCAACAGATTTTGTGGGTCAAAGTCCAAACAAAATGTGTTTTGGTTTTTTTTACACTTTTTCATCATATTTTATAGTTTTTTTATAGTAAATTATATAATATGATGAAAATAATGGTATCTTTAGAAAGACCATTTAATGGAGAGAAAAACGTTATATAATAAGTGTGGGTACAGTAAATGAGTAAGAGGAAAATTGCAGCTAAACACAAATACCGAAGAAATGTAGGAAATCAGGATCAGGAAAAAAAAACTAAATTTTTCTTCAATAATTAGCAGATATTGGCAATTAAATGACTAGATATTAAGTGTCAAAATACCCTTAGGTAAATAGTCTGTGATGTCTACTTTATATAAATACAGTAGTAATCAAACATATTTAACCTCCATTGGAAATCAGGTTTATTGTCAACATTTACAGAACTTTAGCTGTATGTAATGAACAAATGAAACAGAAGCAATTTAAATTGATCAACACAATAAATGCATCCGGTGATTGTCACAAATTCAACTGAAAATTCAACTTATATTGAATTATCCAGTCTCAAAATTATTCAATCCAGTCATGGCAAGCATCTTTAGTACTTGCTGTTTTGACCTGCTGCAAACGAGATGGATAGCCTGACACCAGCTTCTGGCAGTGTTCCTTAGGAATCTTAGCCCATTGCTCATGAGCAATAGCCTCCAGTTCAGTAATATTTGAAGGTCCTAGGGCTGGACTGCGCGCGCTAGGGCTGGGCTGCCCTAGGGCTTAGGATGGAAATGCCCCTTTGAAGGCTCTGAGCCTTCGAAGGGGCATTTCTGTCCTGCGCGTGCAGCCCAGCCACACACGAGACACGTGAGCCAGGAGACCAGAATGTGAGACCGGATCAGATGAGGATTGCCTCTAATTACTGTTCACTGAACAAAGGAATACTCTTTGAACCTCTCTCTTCAAATAGATGATTAGACATCTGCCTACAAGTGAACAGATTTCACTCCATGGTCCACTTCTACAGCATTCTTAACCTGTGGTGAGATCCAACCAATTTCATCAAACAAGCAGTGCATTATTTGCAGTCTTTTGAACTTTACAGTTTTTTCATTTTGCCATTCTTTCTTTTTTATCTGTTTTCCCCTTTTTTCACTTTTTTTTCATTTATTTCTAATTTTTTCTGTTTTTTGTTTTTTTGCCCTTTTTTGTTACAACAGAATATCAATTAGTGGTGGATCGACCTGAATTTTTATGAACTTTCAGCTTCATTCATATAGTGTTTATGCAGGGCCAGATTAAGAGCCCAGTGGGCCTGGTGCTGACAATTATGACGGGCCTAATTACAGAATCATATCGACCAAAAACAGTAAAACACTCCCAAGCATCATGTATCTGATGGAGATGGTGCTGGAGAGAAAGAAAACAGCAGCTATAAGAAAACACACAACCCTAGGCTAATCTCTCACTAATTTATGTTTTCATCTTTCAAGTAAATCCATAACCCCTAACAGCAGTGTCCAGTCAAGTAGGAAGTCAATAGGCATAGTAAAAGGGTGTGCCACTGACACAAATCACATAACCTGCCAAAAGGGGCGAACATGCCCAAAAAGAGGACATGTGTGCTCAAAGAATTAGAAGACCAGCCTGGCATGAATGCATGTCAGGCTGCCTGCCAATCATGCAGCTGGGCAACTAAGGGCATACTATGCAGACAGCACCCTGAGC
The DNA here is from genome assembly GCA_933207985.1 of Pelobates cultripes. NCBI lineage: Eukaryota > Metazoa > Chordata > Amphibia > Anura > Pelobatidae > Pelobates > Pelobates cultripes. Next base: position 321,214,194 of record OW240912.1, on the reverse strand, counting down.
TTGGCATAAATGCATCTAATGATGCGCTCACTCAACGCTTTCTAAGGACTGTCCCCTAGCACTCGCTGGTCCACTTGTCTCCTTACCTTCTTACTAGCAGGCAGAAGCTCCTGGTATATGGTCCGGGACAGAGAAAAGCTGTATGTAGTGAGTGTAGAAGAAAGGGAACATGCCACCGTGTTAGAGAGACCAAAGTCAGCATTACCACAAGCATGAATTCATGACCCTATAGTGTTAACACCACCATCTAGCCCCCCTGGGCCCCTCATGCCTCCATAAATATAGCAAAATCCTACTATATTCAAGCCTGAAGCTGTAACTCTGCATGCTGTTAGACTCATAAAAACAAGCAGTCTGCTGACATCATTAGAAGTGGTGGCCTGATCCAATCACAGTGCTTCCCCATAGGATTGGCTGAGACTGACAAAGAGGCAGATCAGGGTCAGAGCCAGCATGATTCTAACACAGCCCTGGCCAATCAGCATCTCCTTATATAGATGAATTTAATTAATGAATCTCTATGAGGAAAGTTCAGTGTCTGCATGCAGAGGGAGGAGACACTGAATGTTTGGATGCATTTTAGGCAGCCATGACCCAGGAAGGATCTCTAACAGTCATCTAAGGAGTGGCCAGTGAAGTTATCACTAGGATGTAATGTAAACACAGCATTTTCTCTGAAAAGACCATGCTTACAGCAAAAAGCCTGATGGTAATGATTCTACTCACCAGAACAAATTCAATAAGCTGTAGTTGTTCTGGTGACTATAGTGTCCCTTTAACTAAATTCATTGTCAGCCAGTCCACACAAGTTTACATCCCTCTTAAGTTTCCATACTTAAGTAAGAGTATGTGAAAAGTAGTTAGGGTTGCCACCTTTCTTGGAAAAACATACCGGCCTTACTAATTTATGTGTGGGTAACATCACATGATGTAAATCACAAGGAGTGACATAAGAGAAAATGCTGTAAAATCACCAAAAAACTATTTAGTTTAAATCTGCTGTAAAGATGGATTCCTCCCAGTGCCGCCATGACTCAGTGCCCCCATATGTCGATTACTCCAGGTCTCAGTGTTCCTATGTATCAGTGTCTCAGTGCCCCATGTCTCCCAGTGTCCCTAAGTGCCGTGTCCCCATGTCTCCCAGTGATCCTATGTATCAGTGTCTCAATGCCCTATGTCTCCCTGTGTCCCCATGTATCCCAGGGTCCCCATGTCACTAGGACACTAGGAAGACGGGGAGACCTGGGGAGACCTAGGGACACGGAGACACCAGTGACACTGGGAGACTAGGGGACTCTGGCTGGGACACATGGGGACAATGGGAAAATAGGGGACACTTGAAGACATGGGATCACAGACACCAGGGACAAAGATACTAGAGACACTGGCGGGGGGACATGGTGACATTGAGACATGGGGGCACTGGGAGACATGGGGACACTGAGATACCAGGGCCACAGACACTAGGGACACTAGCTTGGTGACATTGTGACACTTGAGGCACTGAGAGACATGGAGGCACTAGGAGACATGGGGACAGTGAGACACTGGCAGACTGGGGGCACTGGGAGAGTAGGGGTCACTGGAAGACTAGGGGTCACTGGGAGACTAGAGGCACTGAGACACCAGGGACACTGGCTGAGAGACATGGGGACACTGTGTCCCCATGTGTCTGTGTCATAATGTCTCCCAATGTCCCTTAGTGTCTCAGTGTCTGCCATAATGTCTACCAATGTCCCTTAGTGTCTCAGTGTATGTCTCCCTGCTGCCTTTCCCCCCATCCCTTACTTCCCTGAGCTGTAGGCTGTCTCTGCAGGGTGGGAGTTGCTGTCTGGACTCTCTGTAGCTGCACCCCTGCAGATCAGTGAGTATAGATAGGCAGGGAGGGATATGCTGGAATTTCCTATCCCTGCCTGTCTCCACATACAGCGACCCCTACTGGCCAGTGCTGGTATTGCATAGTAATCTCTTGTTTATACTGAGAAAAATACCAGCATTTGTATTGCCAGTATCACTGCAATATTGGCACCAGCCAGGCAGCCTCAAATACTGTCTGTGCTAATAAAATAAAAGCCAGGTGGAATCCCTAAGAGTAGTGTGTGAAAAAAAAATGTAAAAAAAAAAAAATTTTTTTTTTTTTTTTTTTTTAAATCAATGGGCCTATTCCATGGGCCTGGGCCTGGAGCTGCAGCTCCATCAGCCCCTATGTTAATCCGGCCCTGTGTTTATGGACTGTATATAGTTGTAAATAATTTGGATGTACATACTATGAAATTTTGTTACATGTATTATAGATGAATTCATAGAGGGATCATCAATCTGCATATTTGGCAGTAGTGGTCCTTTTCCCTTTTTTCTAATAATGATTTAGGATAGAAAGTGGCATGACTCTTGTCCAAGACATGTTGGGTTTTAAACAATACATCAATACATAATTAGATTTTCTTTGATGGGAACATAGTTGATAATTTAGGTCTTTTAGAAATGGGGAGCCAAATTAATTATTTAATAGATGTAATACTTAGTGATAAAAGTTCATTTGGAATGCTACTGCAGATTAAGGAATGAGTTTAATACATTTACTTTTTAAGAAGATTTGATTTATTGATTTTAGGTATATTCAATTTAACAATTGTCTTTAGCAATATAAATTGTAAATAATATTCCATAAAGTAAAGGTAGCTCCTGTTTACGATTGCTTTACATAGATCATTAGACTTCAGTAGAAATAATGAAATAAAGTAGATCCTGATTAGGATTGTATAACATAGTCCATTAGACTTCAGTGGTAAGAAGGAAATACAGTAGATCCTGATTAGGAAAGTATAACACAATCTTTTAGACGTTATTAGCAATTATGAAATAAACGTGGTAGACATTCATCAGCTGCTCAGGATACTTTCAACAAAGCAAATTGTATAAGAAGCAATATAGGATCCAAGAGGGAAGACTTAAGTATTCCCTTTTTTCCTTCCAAATAACTGTAAGCATGAACCAATTAATAATCCCAATAAACTAGAGATATTAACTTGATTGCTGTAGATGTTAATGAAGGAAGTGCTTTCTAGATTAGCGAAGATAGAGGTTCACTGAAGTCATTTGGGGATTAGAGGTAAAGATAGTCAAAGTCAGTTCCTGGTCTGGGAGATGAGAAGTCAGCAATGTAGGTATCAGGTATCAGAGGTTCGGTACACAACACAGCTTATCGAGAGAAGGAGCTCCGTTTGCACTTGGCAACAATTTGGTAACAAATTGATTGAGCGATTTGACAGCGCATGACGTCAGAAGCATGGGCGGAACTGGATTGGCGAAAACCCGGAAGTCATTACAGGTGTACGCCGATCAGACAGAAATAATAGTGGAAATCATGACAATAGAGTATGAGTGTAATGTTTCTGTTTCCATCTCTAACCATCTTGGTTTATGTAAATCTAAATTAAATGTAATAGCAGCTGCTTCATTGGCTGCATTATAGTACTTTTTGAAATCAGGCACCCCCAGGCCTCCCCAACCCTTCAAGATCTGCAGAACCACTAACTTGACCCTGCACATTCTGTTCCTCCAGATAAATCCAAGAAGATCCGAATGTATCTTCTTAAAAAAAAAGACAAGGGAACACTTAAGGGTATAGATCTTATAAAATATAAGACTTTAGGGAGAATATTCATTTTGATGGAAGCTGGGGGGCGGGGCCTGACCTGCAAACTGAACGGCCGCATGGCAGAGGAGCTCCCAATGCCAAAGCGAATTTTGGGGATATGCTTACTAATCTGAAGACAAAAAAGATGCCGGGGTATGCTACCCATGCCGGGGGCACCCTGTCAAAGCGCCTAATACAGGACTCAAGCATGTCCCACAAGCACGAGCCTGAAGAGGCCCATGGCGACCCGAGGTGGATGGGACTGGGGGGGGGTGGCCGCTCCCCTTGCCTCCAAGCCAGGGGTGCTGTGCCACTGAATGCCCGCTTCCCACAGGACCGGCGGGGGTGATCCCGGTCCAATCCCTCCAGACGGAATGGCTACGGCAAACGTGGATGGCGGGGTCTAACACGCAGATCCCAGTCGCACAAGCCCACACAATGGCGGACGCCACGTACAACTGCAATGGCGGCAGAGTGGGGACTGATGTCCTGGAGAGGCTGGACGCAATCTTTGATGCCTTTTGGGCAAACCTGGCACACAGAGAGCGGCAAACCAACATACAAGCTAACCCACCCAGAGACAGATCCGCTCGTGCCGGCCGCAGCATCTCCAGCTCGGAGGCAACCACAAGATGACGCCGAAGACGGAGACTTCACCCGCATGCCCACAAGCAACTGAAACTAGCAGAGCTGATAACTCGCAGGGACAAGCAAGCCCCAACTCACCCTTACAGGGCACCGAAACCCGTCAGGCAACCTTCCAGAGGCAAACTACCAACAAGGCACCAGAATCTGTTAACATCAGGGGGAGTCCCAGAATCCAAGACTGGAGCACAAACTACCCACAACGAAACCATAGGTACCCACACCGACAAACGAACGGGCCCAGCATCAGACCTAATGCAACTGGACCTTGTCTCACCCCAGCAGGACTTTCTTACCTTCCCAACGCTCTTCCCAACGCTGGGCATTGGCTGAGGGGGTACTCACTCCATGGTACAACACAGAGGTCACTGTCCGGAGCCACAATCCAAACGGACTTAGCCTAGACCCATTTACAGCCTCCTAAGCCGTGACCGACGACCCACACTGAACTCTAATGCCACAGACGAATTCCATACCGACAAGCCTGCCTGACTGGCGAGTCGCTCGATCCCCTTACTCCACTGTTGCCCGCGCCTCATAAAGTGCCTCCACGCAGCCATGAAGGTCCTATCACCACACTTTGTCCTCCTAATTTGGAGTACCAAATATATAGGACACGCAGCGAAGGTATAATCCAGCTAATTTAGAATTCGCTAGCATTGCTGATCATTTTATGCTTAGATTACACATGCTAGATTGCATGTTTATTGTACGTTTCCTGATGCTACATAACTGCACTAAACGTGCTTACACTTTAACAGTACGCTGAATAACTCAATGTTGAAGCTAATTGAAATATTTTACCATAGTAATCTTGTTTTACTCTTTCCTAACTAAAAAATGTGCCTGACTATTGATAACCACAACCTGTAACAAGAATGTGTATAATCATACTCTGATGTCGCTGTTGTGGCGCACCAGGGCTTGCTGTTCCTTCTGTGCACACCAAAATAAAGAATAAAAAAAAAAATATATATATATATATATATATATATACATACATTTTGATAGAAGCTATCCTCCCCAACCAGGATAACTCAAGTTCAGACCATCTTATCAACTCTTTTTTTAAGTTCTGGCCACAATTTGGCGAGGTTAATTGAATGCATGTTTGACAGGTTCTTGGTCAAATTAATTCCTAAATAAGAAAGAAATGACCTTTTCCAATCAAACTAGTATCCCTCCATCAATGTTTCCAGCACAGGCCTTGGAAGATGAAATGATAATGCTGGAGTTTTATGAGAATTTATTTTATAATACAATATTTTTCTGAATTCAAGTAAAATGTCGATCAATGGGCCCAAAGATGATTCTGGGTCACCAAGAGATAAAAATCACATTATCTGAGAATAGGCCCACCTTATGAACACCATCACCTTTTTTAATTCCCTTAATTTCAGTTGTCCCATGTATGGTCTCAGACAGGGGCTCCATAGCTAAAACAAACAATAATCGTGACAATGGACACCCCTGTCTAGTACCATTAGACAACAGGAATGTATCAGAAACAAATCCTGATGCATATACTTCTGCCGATGGTCTGCAGTACAGTGCAAAAACTGCATCAATAAAAGAGGAAGTTCATCCTGACCATCACCTCTCTCAGATAGCCCCCGTGTATTCTATCAAACGCCTTCTCAGCATCCAAAGATAGGAGAGAAGGTGTCTGATCAATTTTAATTTGGTGAATCAGATTAATGAATCTTCTGGTGCTTATCTGCCCATAACACATCCTACCTGGCAGGCCCGGACTGGCCATCGGGCACACCGGGCAAATGCCCGGTGGGCCGCCGTGGCCGTGGGGCCGAGGCCAGCAGGGGAGGTCACAGGATCTCCCCTGCCGGTCTATGCAGGGCCGGCACTATCCGAGCGCCGGCCCCGCTGTTTGCCATGGACGGCCGGTGGGGAGATCAAAGATCTCCCTCACCGGCCCATTTAAACAGACCTGCGGCTGGGGAGGGAGGGAGAGGACCCGGCGGAGCTCTATCTTGCAGCTCCGCCGGGTTTCTCTCGCGAGATCCGGAGCGTTGCCATGGCAACGCGCCGGATCTCGCGAGAGTGAACTCTAGCCTACAGGCTAGAGTTCACTAACCACTGGACCACCAGGGATGATGTGAGTGTGCCGGTCCCCCTCCTCCCAGCTACCACCGTGCCGGACCCCTCCCAGGCTAAAGGTAAAGGGGGGGGCAGATATAATGCATTTTTGTTGTTGTTTTTTTTTACCCTCCCAACACACAATCACTTTTAACATTCACACACAGCACACACAGCACTCTCACACACAGCACTCTCACACACAGCACACACAGCACTCTCACACACAGCACTCTCACACACAGCACTCTCACACACAGCACTCTCACACACAGCACTCTCACACACAGCACTCTCACACACAGCACTCTCACACACAGCACACACACACAGCACACACATCACACACAGCACACACAGCACTCTCACACACAGCACTCTCACACACAGCACTCTCACACACAGCACTCTCACACACAGCACTCTCACACACAGCACTCTCACACACATCACACACAGCACACATCACACACAGCACAGCACAGCACTTCACACACATCACACACATCACACACACACACACAAATCACACACACTGCACCCTTTAACACAGCACCCACATACAGCACCCTTAAACACAACATACACAGCATCTTCACACACAGCACCCCTCAAACACAACATCCATCACACACACATACTGCACCCTTCACATACACACTACACCGCTCACAGACACCCACTGCACCCCTCACACATACACGCAGAACCCCAACACACTGCACTAAACACACACACACTGAACCGCTCACACACATACTGCACCGCTAAACATATTACATTCCAGACACACACTATATCCCTTACCCAACTATGGATCATATACACACACTAAATCCCTATATACACTCTGATTCCGTTATATACACACACTCACTAGATCTCATACACATTCTGGGTCCTTCAAACACACACTAGACTCCTGTATACACACACACACTACATTCCTAACATACACACTTTGGATCCCTGATACACACACACTAGATTCCTTGTAAACAAACACATGCTACACCCCTAAACGCACACTCTCTACAACCCCTACAAACACTACATCACCTATATACACACACACACTATAGCCTGTGTGCATAAATTTACTACATCCCCTATACACACATTCTCTTCAGCTCCTAGCCACATATGCATTACATTACACCACAAACACAACACGACTAAAACCAACCTTATTACACAATACCAAACCACGACCAGCTCACTCTGCACACACACAATCCCAAAGCAGGCTCCAAACACATGCACAATACTCTTTCCTTGCCCTTTTGTCTCCTGGTATCCATTTATAGAGACACCAGAGACAAGTTTCAAGGAAACACAGTGCAAGCATGTTATTAAATTTGCTTGCACTGTGCAGAACAAATACAGGTTTTTTTTTCTTCTCATGCTAGAGCTCTTTAGCAGAGCTCTGCCCTGGAAGAGCATTGACCCAACACTCACTTTGAGAGGGGGCGTGTTTGTCTTTGGTGATGACGAAACACACCCTCTCTGCCCCGCCCCCTTCTTAGTGGGCCGCTGTGCTAAAAAAATGCCCGGGCTGAATTTTTTTCCCAGTCCGGCCCTGCTACCTGTTCATTGTTAACAAGTGAAGGCACAAATAAAGTCAATGGGTTCGATAATATTTTAGCATATAATTTAGTATCATTATTCATTAATGACACTGGGCGAAAATTAGAACATTTGTCTGGTGACTTCCCAGCTTTGGCAAAGTGATTATTCTGGCTTTTAAGGCCTGTTCTGGCATAACTCCCGCATGCCAATAATAGCAAAATAGTTTTGTCAAATGGGGCAAAAGTATTTCAGAGAATGTTTTATAATATTGCAAAGTAAAGCCATCTGGCCCAGGTGCTTTACCACTAGGGTTTTTTTCTATTGGCTTCTAAAATTTAATATGACGAGATAAAAGTTCAAAATCTTCTACAGGGTGTTGTGTCAATTGAATTTTATCCAAAAACATTTGTATATTATCTGATGATGGTTGGGTAATAGCGGTATACTTTTCCAAATTATAGAGGGATTTATAATATTTGGCAAACATGTTACTAATTTTAGTTTGGTGGGTTATTTTTTTTTCTGATTGTCACATAAAAATTCAATTCTTAATATACCCAAACACATCTTCGCTATGCTGGAGGTGCAAAGCTGCTGAGGGTACACTCATACATATATGGTAGAAATGTCCTAACATACAACCTCTCTGGACAGAGGTACATCGCACACTTCATACCCTCCGCGTGCCCACTCCACCCAGCTATCAGCGAGAGCCCGCGTGGGAGGAAGGAGAGGGAGTCAGAGTGGGAACTCTGACTCCCACCAGCCTTAGCCACCACTGAACACCAGGGAAAGTCACCCTCCTGCACCTAAAAGGTAGGAAACAGGAGTGTAACTTAAACATTTTGTATATGTGTGTTTTTGTTTCAATGTATGTGTTTGTGTGTGTGTCTCTGTGTGTGTGTGTGTGTGTGTGTGTCTGTCTGTCTCTGTATGTCTGTATCTGTGCCTGTCTGTCTGTATGTGTCTGTGTGTGTGTGTGTGTATGTGTCTTTGTATGTGTATGTGTCTGTCTGTATGTACGTGTCTGTCTATGTGTATGTATGTGTCTGTGTGTCAGTATGTATGTATGTGTCTGTCGGGAGGAGGAAGGGGCCATGGATCAGTTACGCACTGGGGCCCAATGGATTGTGTGTACACTACTGGTCATTAAAATAATTTTTCAAGATTTTTTCAGCTAAGATTTTATTCTCACCCTCTTAAATGAAATAATCACTCAGTTTCCATGACCTGTGTGGTGTCGTAGAAAATTCCACAGAAAGATGTCAAATGAATGGAGCATGATCAGACCAGCTGATAGGTAGAATATCAGATCTGGTTGCAAAGGGTATAGTGGATTAATTAACCAAGAACCTGTCAATTCTGGAGTACATGTTATAGACTACAGAATAGTAGATATAATCCCTCTCTCCATCATGCATCAACCGCCATAAGTTATAAAGACCCTGTGAAAGCAAATGTTGTGAACTCAATTTAGCCAGTTTATCAGAGGCACTTGCAGCAGTTGTGTTTATTTGTTCCCTAGTGGTGTCTAGTTCCTAATCAAGAACAAAATTGTTATCTCCACAAATTATAAGCCTATCTCTAGAAACATTCAGAACCTTCTTTGAAAATTTCTTATGGTATTTAACCCCTTAAGGATACATGACATGTGTGACATGTCATGATTCCCTTTTATTCCAGAAGTTTGGTCCTTAAGGGGTTAAACTGACCATTGGGAAAATAAGCATTAGCATTAGTGTACAGTATCAGGTACCTGCCTTCATAATCCATTAAAATTAAATCCGTGGAGACTGTCACATTCTTATTAAAACAAACTGATACCCCTCTAGATTTGGATAAAACGTGGAATGGAATTGGATTGGAAAATGTTTAACGTCATAACGTAATCATAACATTTGGGATACTGGATGATTTAAAATGAGTCTCCTGTACACAAGCTATATCAATATTCTTAGCTCTAACTTCCCTATATAACAGTCTCCTCTTGCATTGTGCCCAGGCCTCTTACAGATGGAATGACGTTTTCTCCTAGGATTTCCTTATACTTTAATGAGTCCATCTTGCCTTCCACACACTGCAGGTTTCCAGTGCCAGAGGATGCAAAGCATTCCCAGAGCATCGCTGAGCCACCACCATGCTTAACTGTAAGCAGAGGTTTTTTTCAGCTTATGCTTCATTCTTCTTACTCCGGACATACCACTGATCCGTGGGGCTGAATACCTCCAGTTTTGTTTCATCGCTCCACAGAACAGAATCCCCAAACTTCTGTGGCTTATTTATATGATTTTGAGCATATTGGAGCCAACCTTTCTTGTGCTTTTGAGTCACTAGTGGTGTGCCTCTTGGAGATCTGACATGGAAACCTTTTAGTTTAGTACGCGCCTTACTGAGCTCATTAAAAACCCCAGTGTCTGTTGCCACCAACTCTTGTTGCAGGTCTTTTGCGGTCACTTGAGGATTTTTCACAACCTGCCTTCTCAGAAATCTGGTTGTAGCCATTGATAATTTCTTTATTCTTCCCCGTCCAGGTAGTGTAATCACTGTTCCTTTAACTTTGAACTAGCAAATTATGCTTCCAACTGTGTCTCTAGGAACATTCAGTGCCTTTGCTATCGTTTTGTATCCTGTTCCTTGTTTGTAAAGGGCTCTGATCTCTTCTCTTAACTTTGTGGACCATTCTTATGGCTTAACCATATTTCTAACATGCAGTCTAATGTGACACTCAACAAACCCCGAGCCAGTTAAGGTATTTCAAGTGTTCCAGCTCAAGCACACCTCGTGCAACTAATGAAACCCTTGATTAGTTGCATCAGGTGTGCTTGAAACAGCACCTGTTTTGCATGTTTGTGCTGTTGTGTGGGATTCTATTCAGGGGTTGAATAATTGTGAGACTGAATAATTGTGAGTCATTATAAGTTGCATTTTCAGTTGAATTTGGGGAAACCACTTGAAATATTCATTTTGTTGATTTATTTAAATTGCTTTTGTTTGATTTGTTAATTGAAAAATGGCTTTATTTTCACAATAAACCTGATTTTCAATGAGGGTTGAATAACTGTCTAAGGGTGACAAGAGTAGTCAAGAACGTGAACCTCCACCTGAAGCCAATAATGAGGAGAGTAACCGAATGGGTTACTTTGGGTCCACATGAACTAGGGCAATAAAGGAATGAGGTCACACACGGCATGGCGAGCTATTAAAAAAGCCTTGAAAAATGTTTAGATAGGCAGTTCAACTAACCCATACTTTGGGGAAATTCTGACATACTAATTTTTTAAGTTTTACATAATAAAAATATGGACTACTTTTCCTTATATATAACCTGCAAATTTTTAAAGGATGGAGCCTGTGTAAAATTGGTTAGTGTCTGTCCAGCTCATTACTCACTGCGCTCCTGCGATGCGTTATGGATAGTGATGTACCGAACGGTTCGCTGGCGAACGGTTCCTGGCGAACATAGCATGTTCGCGTTCGCCACGGCGGGCGAACATATGCGCGGTTCGACCCGCCCCCTATTCGTCATCATTGAGTAACTTTGACCCTGTACCTACAGTCAGCAGACACTTCCAGCCAATTAGCAGCACAGCCTCCCTAGCAGACCCTCCACCTACTGGACAGCATCCATTTTAGATTCATTCTCAAGCTGCATGCTTAGTAAGAGGAGGGAAAGTGTAGCTGCTGTTCATAAGATAGGGAAAAGCATAGCTAGGTTAGGGATAAGGGTATGTTTTTTTTTTATTTTATTTTTCTATGTAATGTAAATGCACTTAGTTGTCTGCCACTGCTGCCAGCTTCTGTGTCAGGCTCACAGTGAGTCTATAATACCTTGTGTAAAACCTGATCATGTACAGAAAATAGGCATTATCTGTGTTCATGGTGATAAAAAGGAATACCCCACTGCAGAAGTAAATATTGGAACCCAGTATGGGGATTTAAAGTACCGAGTGGGTGTAGTACCTAGATTAGCCCATGAGGTAGTGATCGGTAGAGACTTTCCTCATTTTCTAAAATTATGGGCAGCTTTACAAAAGACAGACCAAAATTTATCAGAAATGAGTCAGTCTGTCGAAGATAATGTGTTCCCTTTTTCCGATATTGACTTGGGTTTTGACCACTGTGACGGAAAAATAAGAAAAAAGAAAAAATACTGCCCTAAACCAGTATTAATAGGAGATAACCCAGCTCAAACTAGTGAGGAGCCTACTAATACTGCAGACAAGGATAAGGACTTAATTGATATTGGAATTAGTCCAGGTAACTTTAAAAGCGCTCAGTGGGAAGATCCCACTTTAGTGACAGCTAGAAATGATATTAAAGTTGTAAACGGGGTTGCTAATCAGCCAGGAGAAGCACTGCCGTTCCCCTATTTTTGAAGTACAAAATGACCTAATTTACCGTGTAGAAAAAAAGGATTCAGACATCAGTAAGCAGCTGTTGGTTCCTCAGACTTACCAGAATATAGTGCTAAAGTTGGCTCACAGCCACATATTAGGGGGACACTTGGGAGTCGAAAAAACTAGAGAGAGAGTCCTTAGAAGGTTTTACTGGCCTGGAGTGTTTGCTGCTATTACAAACTATTGCTCCTCATGTCCTGAGTGCCAGTACAGGGCTCCTTTCAAGACTTTTCGTAGTCCACTTGTACCCTTACCCATAATTGATGTGCCTTTTGAAAGGATCGCTATGGACTTAGTGGGGCCACTGGTAAAGTCCGCTAGGGGACACCAATATATATTAGTAATCTTGGACTATGCAACTCGCTACCCTGAGGCCATTCCCTTGCGTAATACCTCTGCAAAGTTAATAGCTAAGGAACTTATGTTGATGTTCAGTAGGGTGGGTATCCCTAAAGAAATACTGACAGACCAGGGGACCCCGTTCATGTCCAGAGTCACAAAAGAGTTGTGCAGGCTCTTGCAGGTTAAACATCTTAAGACCTCAGTATATCACCCACAGACTGATGGTTTAGTAGAGAGGTTCAACAAAACCCTTAAGAGTATGCTACGCAAGGTAATTGATGCAGATGGAAGAAATTGGGATTTTTTATTGCCATATCTACTGTTTTCCATTAGGGAAGTTCCACAGGCCTCCACGGGCTTCTCTCCTTTTGAATTATTATATGGAAGACATCCCAGGGGAATATTGGATATTGCTAAGGAGACCTGGGAACAGGAGACTACTCCTCACAGGAGTGTAATTGAGCATATAGCTCAAATGCAGGATAGAATGGCCACCATCATGCCTATTGTCAGGGAACACATGCTGGAAGCCCAGCAGGCTCAGAAAAACAGCTATAACCGTAATGCTAGAGTCAGAGTGTTCCAACCTGGAGACAGGGTATTGGTTCTGGTCCCTACTGTGGAGAATAAGTTCCTTGCGACTTGGCATGGACCCTATGAAATAATAGAGAAAGTGAGTGATGTCAATTATAAAGTCAGACAACCAGGAAGAAGAAAGCCTGAACAGTTGTATCATATAAATCTGTTAAAGCCATGGAAGGACAGGGAGGTCCTGGTTGCTTTAAAACCTTCAGAACCTCCTATAGTAGAGCCAGAGGTGAACGTATCTGAGACTCTGTCTGTACATCAAAAGCAAGAGGTCAGAGATTTCATCAGAAGAAATAGGGATGTTTTCTCAGTAGTTCCAGGAAAGACTAAAGTGATTAAACATGACATAATAACCGAACCAGGGAAAAGAGTTAACCTCAAACCCTATAGAATTCCTGAGGCCCGGAGGGAGGTTATAAACTTAGAGGTTGAGAGCATGTTAAAACTTGGAGTCATTGAAGAATCCCAGAGTAACTGGAGTAGTCCTATTGTATTGGTGCCAAAACCTGATGGCACATGGAGGTTCTGCAATGACTACCGCAAGTTAAACGCCATCTCAAAATTTGATGCTTACCCAATGCCAAGAGTTGATGAGTTAATAGAAAGACTGGGCAAAGCTCGTTATCTAACAACCTTGGATTTAACAAAGGGTTACTGGCAGGTCCCGCTCACTGAAAGAGCCAAAGAAAAGACAGCCTTTTCAACACCCAGTGGCCTGTTTCAGTACACTGTATTGCCATTTGGGTTACATGGGGCACCTGCCACATTCCAACGAATGATGGACAGAATTCTTAAACCTCATGTTCGTTATGCTGCAGCATACTTGGATGATGTCGTCATCCACAGTGCAGACTGGGAATCCCACCTCCCTAAAGTTCAAGCGGTACTTGATGCTATCCGCTCAGCAGGCTTAACTGCCAATCCTTCCAAGTGTACGATTGGTTTAGAGGAAGCTAAGTACTTAGGTTATTCTATTGGGAGGGGTTTGGTTAAACCACAGGAAGCCAAAGTAGAAGCCATACAAAAATGGCCACAGCCCCTTACAAAGAAACAAGTAAAGGCATTTTTGGGTTTAATTGGATATTATAGGCGGTTCATTCCAGATTTTGCTACCATTGCTGCACCCCTAACAGACCTTATTAAAGCAAAATCCCCAGTCATAGTTAAATGGTGCCCTGAGGCAGAAAAGGCTTTTAAGAGTCTGAAGGAAGCTATCTGTAGCCATCCTGTCTTGGTGACCCCAGATTTTTCCAGGGATTTTATAGTTCAGACAGATGCTTCTGATGTGGGCTTGGGGGCTGTTCTTTCACAGGAATACCAGGGTGAAGAACACCCTGTTTTCTTTTTGAGCAGAAAGTTAAACCCACATGAGAAGAACTACTCTATTGTTGAAAAAGAGTGTCTTGCTATTAAGTGGGCATTAGACTCTCTTAAATACTACCTACTAGGCAGAAAGTTCCGATTGATAACGGACCATGCTCCTCTGACGTGGATGTATCAGAACAGGGAAAGTAACTCCAGAGTAACCAGATGGTTTTTGAGTTTGCAATCTTTTAATTTCACTGTGGAACACAGGGCTGGTCTGCAACAAGGTAATGCTGATGGGCTTTCAAGGGTACACTCCCTGATTTCCATGGTCGCTCAAACCCATGGGTATGAGCTGGGGGGGAGGATATGTGAGCGTAAAGGTGGAATAGTGGTTGATGGGAGATACATCAGACCTGATTTGCTAAACAGCAACCAGAGGATTTTTCAGTTAAATGCCCCAGGGAGAGATGTTAAAGTTTGCAATATGCATAGCTGATGCTCTGCAAAACATGGTATGGGTCCCTGGGGCGGAGTATTTGGAGAGCAGGGTGGGCCAATGCTCCAACAGCACTAGTTGCTGTATAACAGACCACAGCTTGGATCTGATTTTAAGAGTTAACTAATTGGCACTCACCTGTAGCTACTCAATTAGTAGACAGGCCTTTAAAAGAAGAGAGCAGCCTGCTGCAGAGTGAGGGAGAAAAAGACAGCTAGGAGAGATTGTGTTTATTGCAAAGACATTGCTTTTGTTTGGAAAATTGGTAAGTGGGAAAGCCACCCAATTGCAGATAGCAAATACTGTCTAGTAAGAGCTCAAGTAAGAGCAAGGGATTTTGTTTGTTTTTGTTATTATTTAAAGTACCTGCTTTCTTACTGAATAAAAAGGAAAACTGAGCTGAAGGTGTCCTGGACTTTGTATACTCTAGAAGGCTGTGGTTACTGCAAGATCGGTGACAATCCTACCTGTAAAAAAGGTGGTTTGTTACAATATATATATATATATATATATATATATATATATATATATATAAATCTACACACATACAGATAGATATAGATATAGATTTTTTTAAACAGGCATTACTTTTATTGCCCCACCTCACACAGTGTCACTGAGTAAACCACTGAGTAGACCACTGCTATCAACTGGGTAGGTGCAGAGTGCTCATACCACGTGTCTACTCATGAAGGTAACCAGGACATATCCCCTATAGGGCAGTAAGTTTAATATCATTATAGCTAAAACAGAAAATCTCTGTATTTAATCTTTTTAAGATTCTTTTGTTTCAGGAATTGTACTGGAGGATTGGAGGCAGGCAAATGTCATTCCTATATTTTAAAAGGGTACAAAATCCTTGCCTGGAAATTGTAGACCTGTGAGATTAACTTCTGTGACTGGGAAAGTATTTGAAGGGCTATTAAGGGATAATATTCAGGAATTCATTTGGAAGAACTTTGTTATGAGCAATAACCAGCATGGTTTTATGAAACACAGATCATGTCAAACTAACCTAATTGCAGTCTAGGAATATGTAAGTAGAAGTATAGATTAGGGTATTTGATAGAGTTCCTCACAATAGGTTAGTGTTCAAACTAAAATAAATTGGTCTAGATCAATATTCTTGTTCTTGGGTAGAACATTGGCTTAAGGATAGAGTACAGCGAGTTGTCATTAATGGTAAATTTTCAAGCTGATCAAAAGTGGTAAGTGGTGTCCCTCAGGGTTCTGTTTTGGGACTGCTTCTATTTAACATATTTATAAAGGTTGTTGAAATAGGTATTGAAAGCCATGTTTTAGTGTTTGCAGATGACACAAAATGTTGTAAAGTAATAAAATTTGAGCAAGATATTGTTTTGCTGCAGAAGGATTTAGATATATTGTGGGTCTGCGCACTAAAATGGCAGATGAAATTTAATGTAGAGAAATGCTAAGTTATGCACTTCAGGGTAAAGAATGCACAAGCAATTTACACCCTAAATGGAAGTGAGTTAGTGATAACAACACACAAGAAGGATTTGGGAATTGTTATAGAATTGTCATAGACAATAACTTAGGCAACAATATGCAATGTCAATCTGCAAGAGCAAAGGCCAGTAGGGTTTGTCATGTATAAATAGGGGCATAAGTTTTCGGGATGAAAACATAATTTTGCCACTTCATAAATCACTGGTAAGACCCCACCTTGAATATGCTGTGCAATTTTGGGCACCTGTTCTAAAGAAGGATATTATGACATGGGCTTCTGCAGGAGGCCCCCACTCTCCCCACCCCCCCCCTTGATTTTTCCACTTCTGCCGGTGTGATTTAGAATACACTGCAATATCAGCGCCGCCCAGTAGGTTGCATTGTGTGTGGAGAGAGGCAGGCATAGGAAGCTACATCTTATACCTACTTCTCTCCCTTGACTAAATCTGCAAGGGAGCAGCACAGAGTGCAGCCAGCAGCTCCCAGACTGCAGAGACAGTCTACAGATCAGGTAAGTGAGGGATGGGCAGGCAGCCTACAGGAAGGGTCAGCAAGGAACAAGACAAGACAGAAGGACACAAAAAGGCACAAACAGTGGTTTTAACCAAGGTTTATCACAGGGGCCATAGTCACAGGGTAGGAGGCTGGCAAACAGGCCCCTCCAAGAACCAGTGGCGAGGTTACTTTGCCACAAGCTATGTAAGTACGTCATATATACACATATATAACAGATGTCAAAACTTATATACTTTAACAATGCAATACTACAGCAGCAATTTTATTTCAATAACAGAACTAACATAAATATAAACCGCAATAACATCACACTGCTATATACACATAAACCATTGAATAGAAAATAAAATGCTTTTGCCCCACCAAAGTGTTATCCAAAAATATCAGCACAAAACAAATACAACTAATCAAATTACTAAACATTAATGCTGTTCCCAGGTAGGGAAGGTAAAAGAGAAGAGAACAATTCTGCTAGTCAAGGTGTCTAGGGAGACCCCTCCAGTTCCCCAGGTTCGCTGATCCACCCTCCACCCCAGCCACTGACTTTACTCAAGATAGGCCTAAGCCTGTATTTGGAGACCCAGATGGCTGGAACAGAACAATTTTAGACATGTCTCAGGTATGTGATAAACTCCGAACTGGAACAGATGCCTTGGGTTTCGAACTTTCAGACCCAATGCCAACAGCAGAGATTCTGATTCAGAGGCTTCGGTAATTCTCACACCATGTGATAAAACCAGGCTCCGGGGGTAGATC
>OW240912.1:321183435-321196273 GCA_933207985.1 Pelobates cultripes | reverse complement strand
CTGATCAGAACAATACTAAACACACCACTCCTTTTTTTGGGTGAGGCTTTACAGGACAGAGTGCTTCTCCACGGGACATGTTAACTCACGGGCAGCTGGCTCATCAAGGAACCAGAGCAGCTTTCCATGTACAGGTAAGACACGTGCAGCCGGTAAGGGTTCTTCTTCCTGGAGGATACGCTGCAAGCCTGTTGAACGAGGTGACCTTGCTCGGGTCCCAGGTGTACAGTTCCTAAAATGGCTGCCATATACACGTCCACTGATAGGAGACGCGGAAGGTATTAAACTGATCAGAACAATACTAAACACTTACCACTCCTATCTGGTGGCACATTAGCTTGACAGCGCCAGTGCCCAAATTTGAATTAAGAGGACCGACCAAGCATCTTCTTCCATCTCCCTGTTACAGAAATCACTGCCATATCCATACAAATTGTACAGAATGTCAGGATAGTTTTCCAGGGACAAATGTTGTCGCCTGTTGAACGAGGTATTGTTGACCTTGCTTTCGGGTCCCAGGTATGCGGTTCCTAAAATGGCTGCCATATACCGTCCACTGATAGGAGGCAGCGGAGAATTATTAAACTGATCAGAACAATACTAAACACACCACAAATAAGGTTTCTCTCCTGTATGGCTCCTCAAATGATGCTTAAGATTAGAAGCTGCTGAAAAGCATTTCTCACACTCCGAACAAAAATATATTTTTTTAACATTCTCTTCACTTTGAACGAAATGACGTTTGGGAAGAGATTAACATAATTAAACACAGGCAGTAAAAATACAGTTTTTAGCCATACCCTGTAACTTTAAAACTACACATCCCATCTTCATAATTACATATTTGGAATCAGCACACTTAAAACATAAAACATAACCAAAAATCAGCCAAATCCATCCAGGGGTTAAAAAGTTAGCTGGAGGTCCCTTTATGACCGACCGCAAGCACATTTTCCTGCCCAAAACAGTTCCATAGATTTGGGTTGTGAGGTCGGTCTATTTCAGGCTGAAAAAACGACTAGAAGTCCATCGCGAATAGGGACTTGAGTCTCACAGCACTGAAATAGGAAACAGAAAAACAGCTGAAAAAGGCCCAAGTCCCATGTGAGATGGGACTTAGTCTCTACAGCTGAAATAAGGCTGAAAAGCATTTTGAAAAAAGGGCTAAGTCCATGCGAATGGGACTTGAGTCTCTGCAGCTTCGAATAATTTCCCATTTACTGAACCAAGTGGGGAAATATAGCAAGGCGAGGAAGAGCACAAAGGGTTTGCACCAGGTCTGGGGACACAGGGGACACCGTCTTAAAGGGGCGTGTCCCAACAGGGTGATGAGGACACAGCCTTAAAGGGGCAGTGTCCCAATCTTCCTGATGTCCCAAAAAAGGTGTTTAAAAGGGCCAGCACCAGTCACATAAAGAGTCCATAAGCCCCAATATGCCCACCGACAGTCTTAAAGGGCCATACACACCAAATAAAAGTGCATACATTTTCACAATCTCCCAGGGGCCATGGTCATGCGGGAGGAGGCTGGCAAGTAGGCTTCTCCACAACCCAGGGAAGCAGGGCAATTTGCCATTTAAAGGGCCCGTTACAAATAGCAGTTTGTAACAAGGTGTCAATCCATATCTGCCAAGTGACCCGATGTAGGGGGACCAGTCCTTATTCTGCTCTGTGTCAGTGTGTACCAGGGAACCTTAGGACAGGTGTCAATCCATATCTGCCAAGTGACCCGATGTAGGGGGAACAGTCCCTATTCTGCTCTGTGTCAGTGTGTATCAGGGATCCTTAGGACAGGTGTCAATCCATATTTGCCAAGTGACCCTATGTAGGGGACCAGTCTCTATTCTGCTCTGTGTCCGTGTGCATCAGGGGCTCTGAGGACAGGTGTCAATCCATATGTCAAGGTGTCAATATGTCATATGTCAGGTGTCAATCCATATTGATTGTGATTTAGGAATGTTAGGTGATTTCTGCCCTTTATGGATTAAAAGAAATGTATAATAAGTGGAGCGCTGATTAACTAGAAAATGTATAGATAAGAGATAAGGTATATAAATAGGAAACCTAACGACCTATATAATATCAAACAAAATATAAAATCAATAGAAGCACCTTATCATCTAGTTATTCATCATAGTCTCACTTACGTACTCAATAATAATTGTAAAACACAATTTATTAATAAGCAAATAAAAATACCATCTATTAAAAATAGTTATTTTAAGAAAAAAACCATGCACAAAAGGAAAGAAAGTCCAGACCTTATTTGATAATCTCGGCGTCCCGAGTCAACCAAAAAGCATGCTGAAAAATATCATTTTAAAAGTCCTCTTTGATGTATGAGTGCTGGCTTGTATCGATGGGAGTCAGACCCCTCCAAACGCGTTTCTCCGCTTCGGCGGCTTTCTCAATGGATCCAAACGCGTTTCTCCGCTTCGGCGGCTTTCTCAATGGATCCATTGAGAAAGCCGCCGAAGCGGAGAAACGCGTTTGGAGGGGTCTGACTCCCATCGATACAAGCCAGCACTCATACATCAAAGAGGACTTTTAAAATGATATTTTTCAGCATGCTTTGGTGACTTCCCGAAGACGCGGAAAAATACAGATTTCTTTCACTTTGATACATGGGCCCTACTCAAAATACTTATTTTTTAATAGATGACCCTGTGCTTAATAGAGCCAATGTTTGAAATACGTAAAATGAACTGCAATGAGCTAACAAATAAGAGTAACTCTATTAACTTTATGAATTAAAACCAGACTCTGCATCAACTATGTAATTTTCCATGGGAGTTTTGCCATGGATCCCCCTCCGGCATGCCACAGTCCAGGTGTTAGTCCCCTTGAAACAGCTTTTCCATCCCTATTGTGGCCAGAAAGAGTCCCTGTGTGTTTTAAAATTCGCCTCCCCATTGAAGTCAATGGCGTTTCGGGCGGTTCGCCGGTTCGCGAACATTTGCGGAAGTTCGCGTTCGCCGTTCGCGAACCGAAAATTTCGGGTTCGCGACATCACTAGTTATGGATTCTCTGTGCTGACTTTCGTGTGATCCAGAGAGTCAGCACAGGTTTTAAGGAAGCCACTGAAGGTCCTCCACAGGAATGCTCGAACCCTGTTATTCAATGGTGGTGCAGTGAAAGAAGACCCAGTGGGGCTTGCACAATGAAAAAAAGGTAAATTGCCCTGGTCCCGGGGCCAATAAATCTTGTGGGGGTTTTGGGAGGGCTAGAAGTAGTGATCCAAAGAAAGGGGGGTGTAATTTAATGACAGAGCCTTTTTAACCCTCCTTACCCAATAATGACCCCATCTGCTGCCAGTTAACCCCTTCCTTCAAGAAACTTGATTTCCATATTTCCCTGCAATTAACCCCTCATTGCTAATGCAGAACCACTCGTGTCCCTGCCATCAATACATTTCTTTCCCAAACTTGATCTCCACAAGGCCCTGCAATGCTAAACCTTCAATTAACCCATCTGTACCAAACTCTGTGCCAAGATCATCCATTTTTCCTGCAAATTACATTTTCCTCCAAATAACATCGCTGCTAGTGCCATTTACTTGCCAATTTACATGCAAGATAAATAACTTTTACTTTAAGTGCCAAAGTGGAGAGCTGTGGGAAGAGCTGCCACTGTGGTACAGGAAGGGTTAATTCTACTGGTGTAGCTCATCTGTAGCTCAACCTTATGCCAGGAAAATGGCTTTTGAGTCAGTAAAACTGTAACACCATTTAGTGAATCAAATGGCCTCATGGTTTCTATGGATTCCTATGGAGGTCTCACACTTTAGCCAGAACTCTTAACTACATGGCATTACAGTAAAGGTATGCAAGTTAGTGAATAGCAATGGTGGCATACCTCTGCAGCAACACCAAGAAAAATATGATAAAAATCGAAATAAAAAATATTTTTTTCTGTTTGTCCTCTTCCATTATTCAAAAGCAGAAATTGGACATTAGAAAGGATTACTGACAGCCAAGATATAGCTGCCCAGGTCCATGGAAGATGTAAACAAGGCAGTCTTTAACACGGGGCAAACGGGCAGCTGCCCCGTGGGTCCCGCTGCCCTCGACAACTTTCTCCCCCCACCCATGGGCCTCCGGTGCATCCTGGGGATGCACACTAAGGGACCAACCGGGTGGCCCATGCACTAAGGGCCACCCGGTGGGGGTTTTTAAGCTGGGGCCTCTTTGCTTTTTGGCAGCATGGGAGGAAGTGACTACCGTGAGTCACTTCCTCCCAGAGAGAGCCACGCGGGAGAGACTATACCAGGGAAGCAGAGAGGACAGGGGCTGGTCCAGATTGCCAGTTGGCAACCCCCAATAGCCTCAGCCACCACTCTGGACACCAGGGAAGCAATCCTTCAAGGTAGGAAATGCGAAGTAGATTTAAAAGTGTGAATGTGTCAATATGTCTGTTTGCCTGTCTGTCAGTATGCCTGTCAGTGTATGTCTGTGTGTCTCAGTATGTCTGACAGTGTACGTGTGTGTCAGTAGGTTGTCTGTCAGTATGTGTGTGTGTCAGTGTATGTGTCTGTGTGTGTGTCAGTATGCCTGTCAATGGGTATGACAGTATGTCTGTCAGTGTATGTCTTTGTTTGTGTGTGTGTGTGTCAGTATGTCTGTCAGTGTGTGCCTGTGTGTCAGTATGCCTGTCAGGGTATATGTGTGTGTCAGTATGTCTGTCAATGAGTCAGTATGCCTGTCAGGGTATGTGTGTCAGTATGTCTGTCAGTGTGTGTCTGTGTGTCAGTATGCCTGTCAGGGCATGTGTCTGTGTGTGTGTTAGTATGCCTGTCAGTGTGTTTGTGTCTGTGTGTGTCAGTATGTCTGTCTGTGTCAGCATGTCTGTCAGTATATTTGTGTGTGTCAGTATGTCTGTCTGTGTGTATGTGTCAGTATGTCTGTCTGTGTATATGTCTGTGTAAGCATGTGAAAGGTGCGATTGCATGCCAGGGAGTGGGGGGTGAAAATTCTTTGCTCAGAAGGGGGCTGGTCCGGATTGCCAGTCGGCAACCCCCTACAACCTCAGCCACTACTCTGGACACCAGGGAAGCAATCCGTCAAGGTAGGAAACGGGGAGTAGATTTAAAAGTGTCACAGTGTCAGTATGTCTGTCTGTCAGTATGCCTGTCAGTGTATGTCTGTGTGTCTCAGTATGTTTGACAGTGTATGTGTGTGTCAGTATGTTGTTTGTCAGTACATATGTGTCAGTGTATGTGTCTGTGTGTGTGTCAGTATGCCTGTCAATGGGTATGTCAGTACATCTGTCAGTGTATGTCTTTGTGTGTGTGTGTGTCTGTGTGCCAGTATGCCTGTCAGGGTATGTGTGTGTGTCAATATATCTGTCAGTGTGTGTCATTATTCCTGTTGGGGTATGTGTCTGTGTGTGTTCGTGTCAGTATGCCTGTCAGTGTGTTTGTGTGTGTCAGTAAGTCTGTCAGTGTATTTGTGTCTGGGTGTGTCAGTATGTCTGTCTGTGTCAGCATGTCTGTCAGTATATATGTGTGTGTGTCAGTGTATGTGTGTGTGTCAGTATGTGTGTATGTATCAGTATGTCTGTATATGTCTGTGTAAGTATGTATGTGAAAGGTGCAATTGCATGCCAGGTGGGGTGCCCAAGAAAATGCTTTGCCCAGGGTTCTAGTGATATTAAAGACAGCCCTGGATGTAAATACAGCAATGTAGGTTTCTACATCTAATTTTTACCTATCTGACTTCTAAAAAACACAAATTTGTAAATATTTGTACCCAATTTCACACTTTAGTCACCATTATTTATAGATTTACCTTTTTTAGCATGTATTTGCATTTTAGATTCTCATGCTGTACTATAATAAATTGATTTTACAGGAAATCAGACAGCATATCTGAAACTTGTTGATTGTTTGCAGGTATGTCTGCATATTTATTTCTCTCTGTGTTTCCTGTTACAATCAGGGATCCTCCCTCATGGGCTGTGGCTAAAGAAAGTCACAGGTCTGTCTGCAAAGTGCAGGGGATACTTGCTGAGATCCACAGTATTTGGTTGTAGGTGGAAGGTAAAAATGTACAATAACCAGAGTCAAAGAACAAGTCCTGGAAGAGGAAGGGGAACACAGTCAAGTACTTACTATTCTAGAAACCATGCAAATTATGCGAATGGAAGAAATGCTGGGATGGGACAGCAACAGGATGACCTAAATGACAGCCATCAAGATTCAATGGATACAAACCAACCTGGCCAGCAGCAGGCTACCCCACAGCCATCTCGGGAGCCACAGCAGTAAGTACAGAATATGCACTGCCTGTAGGTGGTCTGAGTAAATCTGTAATCTGCAATCTATTGATGGATCATGTACAACGTTTCTCTCTAATTACTAGGGTTGTAAGGGTTAAACTAATTAGTCGACAGAGATACTTCTTAAGAACTTTACAAAGAGAAAAGACATGTTTATTTATGTTATTAATAGAAACTACCAGGCTTGCTGTAGTTTCGTTTCTCCCTTGTTTAGTGATCTTTCAGTTTCGTTTACTCCTCTCTGTGCTGGGAATCCTGCAGTGAGAGTCTGCTAACACACTCCCAGGTATCACATTGTTACAAGACAGTGCTGGATATTTAATAACTTAATGTCAATATAAGCACACTGTCACACTAACTGCATGGGAAACTGGGGGCTTCCCAGCAACAGAGGATCTTAACCATAAGTAAAAACAAACAAGCAAGGATTAAAACAAAACAAAAATATCCAGACAGAAATTAACACTTCTAAAATGTGTTAAATTCCACACTCTGTCTATTCTGATGTGCACACCAAGCTATTGAAGCTAAATTATGTTTTCTGCAACTATGTGTGAGGACGTGGACATGACTGTATTGCGTTTTCTAATTTATACATATTTATTTCAAAGAAAAGTATTTATAGAGAAAAAGTGAAGGGGAACTAGAGAAAATGTACATCATTTTACTTGACAAAACATCATTAAAAGAAATACAAAACAAAAAGTAAAGAAATCAGTGAAAAATCCCTTTTCTAGTTCACTTTTAGTTTTGTATTTATTTTAATGCCTTTGCTTTCTACAGTTTTTTTTATTTATTTTTTTTTCTACGTATTTGCTCGATTATAAGTCGACCCTGATTATAAGGTGATCCTCCCAAATTTATGACTACCCTATGGGAAATATAATCAAAATCACTATAAACAAGCTCACACTGACACACAGCCAATCTCACTATAGACAAGCTCACACAGACAAGCCCACTATACACAAGCTCACACTGACACACAGTCAATCTCACTATAGACAAGCTCACACAGACAAGCCTACTATACACAAGCTCACACTAATACACAGACTAGCTCAATATGCACAAGCTCACACTGACACACACTATACACAAGCTCACACAGACACACAGACAAGCTCACTATACACAAGCTCACACAGACACACAGACAAGCTCACTATACTCAAGCTCTCACAGACACACAGACAAGCTCAATGCCATGTATACATACACTGGCACTCACCAGAAGCTGTTTAGATAATAATCCCCAGCTTGATATTGACAAGATTATTGTGTCAGAATAGAGACTGCAGCTGGCGTCCAACGTGCTCCGGTGAAGGGCCTATTGGGAAATATCCTCAAAGTTACCTGGTCTGCTGCCCTGCTCCACTGCCTTCCTTGGTTTCTCCCTTTCACACCTGCCCACATACATAGGGCATGGGGCGTAACATATGGACGCTGCTTAATGGAATGGGATCAGACCCGGTCAGTTTGAAAGCATCGGGTGGGCAAAAAAAATCGAATTAATCACTGTGCGAGTAATGACAGCACCATGGTCGGGCCTGGCTCCCATCATGAATTTTATTGTGTCTCTGGACATTTGGCCAGTTTCGCCATTTGTTACTGGGTTTGACTGGGCGCCTCAGTCCATTCACCGAGACAGATCCAGACACCATCACAGTTGCAGGTTTTCCAGAGGCACCCCCAGGGAACTGAATGCACTGGCCCTGGGTGATCTAAAGGTATGATTAAAAGAAGACCTCGATTATAAAACAAGGTCGTTTTTTTCAGAAGTTTTTTCTGGAAAAAAACTCGTCTTATAATTGAGCAAGTAAGGTAGCTATTTAGAAAATACCATTGTAACATTCTCCAGCACGTTGAAATTTAAAATAATGATTACTTGGTTAATTTACAGCAAATATGTTAAACTTGCGGCCAACAAAGAATACCTTTGCAGCCCGGCGAGCCTCAAGTTGACATGTTAAGGCAGAGTAGGCACCTGCTCTCCCCAATTTGCAGGTGCCTACACTGCTAAAATTTACCTAGTCGGGTGAAAAGGCAGGTGGATGCAGCGAGGGAGCTCAGTCTTCCTGCTCTTCACTGCTCCCTTGCGCGCGCCCTCGTTAGTGATACCAGGTGTGAAGAAACTACCCCTGTTTTTTGGGTACTTTCGTTTTTTCTGTTCGGTAGATAAAACTACCGAACACCGACCACCCCCCTAGCTCATTTACTTCAAAGACTTTTGTCAATTTAGTGCTCTCCCTGTATAGTCGAACACCACGTGTAGGAGAAAATGACGGCCATCTTGTTCGCACGAAAGGAGGCAGCGGTACTTTTTCGCCGAGTGTCTGGAACCAAAATCAGACACTCAACTTCCCGAATGCAAGTCAAACTTTGCGAACGCCTACTTCCTTTCACCAACCAGCCAGGAGAGCGCTTGTAATGATATTGATGTTACAAAGTTTTGGAGTCCAGTAGCCAGATCAGCAATGTTTTCTGCCAGAGGTAGCCACTCGTTACCCAGGTGGTTGAGCCCCTGAGCCTTGAGTGGCCTTCTGGTCTTAAGCAGAGATGGGAGACTGGAACAGAAAGATGATAATCGTAGTGAGGCAAGCCGAGGTCAGTGGGAAGGAGAAGCAGCAAAGTCAAAAACAGTCCAAATTCAGCAACAGGAAGGAGAAACAGGAACACGCTGGATTAGAGAGTACAGGAACCACAATAATCTGGCAAAGGTACAGAGACAGGAAGTGGCTTTTATAGGCCAAGAACCAGACACCTGACCAGACACAGCTGAAGTGAGTTGTCACTGATAACCTTGACTCTACAAGCAATAGTATCAGATCTCAGGAAAATTTGCAAAAGGCAGGCTGGTGTACTGGTAAGGAAAAGGTTTAGCACCATGTAAACCAGGGTTCGAAACCCAGCAGAGTCAGTTCCTCACATTACCTCCACCTCTACAGGCGCAGCCTCTGGATGCCCTATTTCCTGGTTTAGCAGGGTACTGTGCATGGAAAGACTGAAGGAGATCAGGAGCATGAATATTGTCCACTGGTTCCCACGATCTATCCTCCTCACCATAGCCTTTCCAATGAACCAAGTATTGAAGCTTGTTGCGGAAGATCCTGGAGTCAAGAATTTTTTCCACCTCGTATTCATCTGCACCATCCACGAGGACTGGTGGTGGGGCAGGCAAGGCTCGACCAGGGAAAGTATTTTCATGAAAAGGTTTAAGCAGTGCCACGTGAAACACCGGATGTATTTTCATGGAATCCGGAAGTTGCAGACGAAGGTGACTGCATTGATCTGAGCGATTATCTTAAAAGGTCCCATGAACTTTTGACCCAATTTATGAGAAGGAATCCTAAGCTTAAGATTCTTTGTTGACAGCCAAACCTTGTCACCAACATGATAAACTGGGGCCTCCTTTCTGTGCCTATCAGCAGCTCTTTTGTAACATTCCTGAGCCTCCGAAAGAGTCTCCTTCAACAGTTCTTGGGAATCTCGTAAGGCGGTTAGCCGGTCAGTGACTGCAGGAATGGGAGTAGTAATTGGGAGACTCACTAGAAAGGTTGGATGGTAACCATAATTGGCAAAAAATGGGCTCAGAGAAGTGGAGCAGTGTTGGGCATTGTTATAGGCAAACTCCGCCGTGGGTAGAAAATCCAGCCAGTCATCCTGCAGGTAACTAATATAGCACCGCAAATATTGTTCTAAAGTCTGGTTGGTTCGCTCAGTCTGTCCATTACTTTGTGGATGAAAAGCTGAAGACAGATTTACATTAATACCTAGAATAGAACAAAAATATTTCCAAAAATGAGATGTAAACTGCACTCCCCTGTCAGAAATTACTTCATCAGGCACTCCATGCAAGCGAAATATTTCCCGAATAACAAGGTCAGCAGTCTGTTTAGCTGAAGGGAGACCACGAGCTGGTATGAAATGACTCATCTTGGTTAACCGGTCCACAACAACAAGAATAGTAGTGTGTTCCTTAGAGGGAGGTAGTTCCACAATAAAGTCCATGGATATAGATCCCCAGGGACGATGAGGAATCGGAAGAGGCTGAAGCAAGCCAACAGGGGATGAGCGAGGAGTCTTATGTCTGGCACATACATCACAAGATGACACATACTTCTTAACATCCTCATAATATTTAGGCCACCAAAAGGATCGGGTAAGTAGTTCTTGTGTCTTTCGGATTCCTGGATGACCTGCTGGTTTAGAGTCATGGTAGAGGCGTAAAACGTCCAGTCGCACTGATTCTGGAACAAACAGACGTTGTTGAAAAATCCAAAACCCATTAAGCATGGTCATATGAAGATCACGAGGAGGATCACGAAAAACTGGATCTTTAGAGTAGCCCTTTTTAATGCGAGACATTAGATCAGAAGGAAAGGTAACTCCTAAAAATCTGCTCTCCGGCAAGATGGTGGCCTTGGTTACTGTAGTATGGAGGGGGTCAGCTATCCTAGACAAGGCATCCGCCTTGCCATTTCTGGAACCAGGGCGGTATGAAATAAAAAAATTAAACCTTGAGAAAAATAGGGACCAGCGTGCTTGTCTGGCTGACAGTCTCTTAGCGGATTGGATACATTCCAGATTTTTGTGATCTGTGAGGACAGTAATTGGATGGGTGGCTCCCTCCAAGAGATGTCTCCATTCGGTGAAGGCAGCTTTTATAGCCAAAAGTTCTTTATTCCCTATGTCATAATTTCTTTCTGCTGGTAACATCTGGCGGGAATAGAAGGCACATGGATGTAACAACATCTTAGGTCCAGTCCTTTGAGACAGTATAGCCCCAACAGCTGAATCAGAAGCATCTACCTCTACAGTAAATGGCAATTCTGGCTGAGGATGTACCAAGATAGGGGCAGATGTAAACAGAGTCTTTAATCTGGAAAATGCAGTGTCAGCCTTATTGGACCACTGAAAAGGAGTCCCTTTACGCGTAAGTTCAGTGATCGGTGTAATAACGGCAGAGAAATTCTTAATGAAACGCCTGTAAAAATTGGCAAACCCCACAAATCTCTGTATATCTTTTTCATTCTTGGGGATGGGCCAGTCCAGCACAGCTTTAATTTTACTTGCGTCCATACTTAAACCTTTAGGAGTTATTACATACCCCAGGAACTGAATTTCTGTTTGTTCAAACTCTCATTTTTCCAGTTTAATGTATAGGTGGTGGGTACGAAGGCGCTCAAGAACAATGCAGACCTGTTTTCTGTGATTTTCAAGATTATCAGAAAATATCAGGATATCATCCAAATATGCCACAACAAACTGATCCAGGAGATCCCGTAGTACATCATTGATTAGATGCTGAAAAGTTGCAGGGGCATTACAAAGCCCAAATGGCATTACTAGATATTCGTAATGTCCGTACCTGGTTCTGAAAGCTGTTTTCCATTCATCATTTGGTCTTATGCGAACCAGATTATATGCCCCCCGTAGATCAAGCTTCGTAAATATTTTAGCTGAACGAAGTCTCTCCAGAAGTTCAGAAATGAGAGGCAAGGGATAACGTTTTTTAACAGTGATTTTATTAATGTCCCTGTAATCGACACATGGCCGTAGACTGCCATCTTTCTTTTCTACAAAGAATATAGGAGCTCCTGCTGGAGAAGTGGATGGTCGAATAAAGCCTTTGGCAAGATTTTCTTGTATGTATTCACGAAGTGCTTTCAATTCAGGCTCAGAAAGGGAGTATATACGGCCAAATGGGATAGCAGCTCCAGGTAGCAGCTCTATGGGGGCAATCATAAGGCCTGTGAGGTGGAAGCTGATCAGCATTCTTCTTATCACAGACATCTGCAAAATCCCGATATTGTAGCGGAAGCTTAGTTAAGTGTGTAGCAACCATTTCATTAATTGTTGTGGTAACAGGTGTCGCCTTAGAGGGTTGACAATTCATTAAGCAGTGTTCTGAAGGAAAGGACAAAGTTCTAGTCTTCCAATCAATCTGTGGGTTATGCAGAGCAAGCCAGGGTATACCCAAAAATCACTGGAAACTGTGTTGAGGAAATTAGGTGGAAAGATATAGACTCATGGTGATTCACTTCCAGAATCAATTTTAAGGGCACAGTCTCATGTGTAACCGGGCCTGACGTAAGTGGAGAACCGTCTACTGTTTCCATTAACACAGGTGAAGATTTAGGGATAGACAATTTTATTTCCTGCTGCAAATTTAATGTCCATAAAGTTTCCGCCTGCTCCGGAATCTATCATAGCTGTAGTTGAAATTTTATTATCACCATATTGCAAAGTGATAGGCACCACCAAATGAGGATGTGGAGTCATCATACCTTCTTCACCCTGAGCCAGAGAAAACAAGGGTTGTGTGACAGAATCCAGTTGGTCTGAAATCTGGGATTGGTGTTGAATCTGTGCACCCTCAGCAGTCATAGCTATTGTTCTTTTAGACTTGTTAGGGTAATTGATGGCATAATGCCCTGCACTACCACAATACAGGCATAAGTTGTGAGTGCGTCGCCACTGTTTTTCTTCATTGGATAATGGCCCTCTTATTAGATCTACCTGCATAGCCTCGGGTTCAGAGTCTGTAGGCGTTTGTGGG
>OW240912.1:321037984-321183335 GCA_933207985.1 Pelobates cultripes | reverse complement strand
TTATGCAGCCCAAGCCACACTTCCCCTGGCTATGATTTGACAGCCTGCATGAAAAAAAAACTAGTTTCACTTTCAAACAAATGTAATTTACCTTAAATAATTGTATCTCAATCCCTAAATTGAACTTTAATCACATACAGGAGGCTCTTGCAGGGTCTAGAAAGCTATTAACATAGCAGGGGATAAGAAAATCTTAATTAAACAGAACTTGCAATAAAGAAAGCCTAAAGGGGTTTAAAAATAATATCAGGAAGTACAGGCTACTTACTGAGAGGGTAGTGGATGCATGGAATAGCCTTCCAGCTGAAGTGGTAGAGGTTAACATTGTGCAAAAGGAGTTTAAGCATGCGTATAGGCATAAGGCTATCCTAACTATATAAGATAAGTATCAGGGACTAATGAAAGTATTTAGAAATTGCAGATAGATGGGTCAATGGTTCCCATCTGCCTCGCCATTCCTATAAGTAAGTGTTTCTATGTTTCTATGTTTCAAATCGGCCTCTCTTTACGGGAAGTGTTTATGGAAGGCTGTGCAAGTCACATGCAGGGAGGTGTGACTAGGGTTCATAAACAAAGGGATTTAACTCCTAAATGGCAGAGGATTGAGCAGTGAGGCTGCAGGGGCATGTTCTATACACCAAAACTGCTTCATTAAGCTAAAGTTGTTCAGGTGACTATAGAGTCCCTTTAAAATATTAACTACTTTATTAGATTTGCTAGTTAATAAAACAATATGAAATAGTAATATTTCACCTATCCAATGGTATATTCAAAAATAAATATGTATATTTGTTTGCCTAGGGCCAGAATGGTACAAAGCTCAGGTAGTAACACGGTAAAATGTCTAATTTTTAAATCATGGGCATGCTTTACTATCTCGTACGTATGATTTAGTAGATCATTCCCACAAGAGACTTACTACGTGTGCATGGTTTAATGAATTTGTGGATATCATATGGTTAGCTCATGGGCATGATCTACTAAATCATGCTAACAAGAGAACTATATTCTGGGCAGCACAGCCAATGCTTACTTTTAGCACTTACCTCCCTGCTGCCTTAGAAAGGGCTCCGGTGTTCATAGCGATGTATATCCCCCTGTACTGTGCAATCTTTAGAACTTGCCTCACCTGTGACCTAGAGCTGCCTACACCTGTCCCTCTATGCTCCCATCCTCCTGGTTTTAATTCTGTTATTTAAAATGTATTGAATTAGGACAAGGAAGGTAGGAGCAGAGAGAGGCATGTGCTGGCAGCTCTACATTACAGGTGAGTCAGAGTTGTGAAACTTTCTGAGCGCAGTGGGATATACATCACTGGAGTCAAGGCCATAGGGAGGTTGGTGCTAATAAGATTAATTACAAGCTCTTCTGTCCAGGATCTTAAGTGCACGATTTAATAGATTGTGCACACGAGTTAACTATATGATGTCCACAAATTTGTTAAAGCATGTTTACGTGTTAATTATGTCATGGGCACAATTTACTATATTGTGCGCATGGGAGAACACAGCATGTGCATGAATTTAAAAAAAACAAAACATTTTTCCCCTATGACCGCTGGGGTGCCTTGGAAATAAATACTGCAGCCAGTTTATTTATTTTTTTTCAAAAGAAGTCAGGATCTCAACTGTTCACAATGATACTCTAGGGAAAAATGTAATTGTCAGTAAGTTCCCTAATGAGGCTTTCCCAAGTTATTTTTTTGGTTTAACAAAACAATCTTTAATAAGCAAACCAAAGAAAGTGCCTTTAAAGTGTGCATGCCTTTTGTAGTGTCATGGTGGAGTTGCTATGGCAATTAAATGGAAAAAATGAAAACACACCTTTTTCTTGACGTATGCCCAGTGTGCAAAATGGTAAATAGTAGCTATCGGTGAAAATTAACACAAGTAATGTACAGACTTTAAAAACAAGAATTGAAAATGGAAACCACTCAGTATTTTTCCATAAAATAGTCAAGGTGGAAATCTAAATTACTTGAAGAATGTCAGCTATTTTGGCCTTGATTTTGCCATCCCATTCTCAATTACCAACAATTCCTGGTTTAGTAAATAGCCTTATGTGCAAGAGTGTCCAGTTATGTAATAAATAAAGAGGAAGTGAAAAAATGCACATTTTGTAGTCTGCTATAGCAAACTATGATCGATGTGGTAATTTTCTTATATTAAAAAGTGTAATAAAAAAATATGTATGATATGGGCAAACTATTCATTTATTACCACCAACATATTTTATTTTTTTTCCAGTACGGGTTGCTATGTGGTAATACCACCAAATGAATCAAGAAGAGAAAAACTTCAAAGAAGTAAGAAACATTTCATATTACCTTGACATGATTTGCTTCTCAGAGATTCGTTTATAATTCATATATATTTATTTTAATTGTTGTGATTTGGGGAGGTTAACAAAAAGCAAATAACGCCATTTGAATACAAGGTGAGTGCTGGTAAAGATTAAAATAACCATGCGTTTATGTAAGTATAAAATTGTAATTTGGGGGGTTTTTTTGTGTGTGTGTTTTGTTTTTTTTCAAATTATTTTATTCATATTTGAATCTTGGAACCCCGGGACATCTTTCCTGTGTTACTTATAGGGTTATTCACTAAAGTGAAAATGCAAATTTTCAAATTTAAGTTCAAAACAGCTGAACTGTAACATTTCAGTCATCTGTATTTCTAAAACTGTCCTGGCTGTCCCCTCTGGTAGCGCTACTTCTGCTCCTGCCACTCCTGCTTCCTTATGTTTTGGTGGGCTCCAATTCTCCCACACTCCCAGACTTAATTGTAAAGGAGGCAGTGTAGGCATCCTTATCTCCCCTCAATGTACCTTTCAACCTATCTTCCTTGCTCCTGCCCTATCTTTTCCTTTCTTTGAAGTTCACACTGTCCGCCTATTTAAACCCACATCTCTAAGAATTTACATAATCGCCCCCCGCTCCACCCCTTCCCCCATGCCCCAGTCATCCTAGGCTATGCATTGAACACTTTTCTTTCTGGCTATCCAATTTCCTCATTACCCCAACTGCCCTGATGCCTCTCGTCAGCTTTCTATAACCTCCTCCATTGGACTCACACAGTGGTCTAATTCAGCAACTCATACAGCAGGAAATACTCTTGACCTCATCTTCACCAATCTCTGTACCACCTCTAATATCTCCAATGTTCCATTTCCTCTATCTGATCACCATCTCCTGTCCATTGACATGGGCATACCCCGTAACCAAATTACACCACCCTCACCACATCAGTCTCGCAGAAACCTCCATTGTCTTGACCTACAGCGATTCTCCACCAACCTCCAAAGTCTCCTTTCACCTATCTCAAACCTCACCTGCCCTAACACTGCAACCTCCCTCTACAACTCCACTCTCTCCTCTCAGCTGGACATCATGGCACCTACTACAGTTAAATGCAGCAAGCGTTCCCAATTACAACCCTTGCACACCAAGCTGACCCGTTACTTCCAAAAATGTTCCAGAACACTGAACGCTGCTGGAGAAAGTCTCACTCTGCATCTGACTTCCTCCGTTAAACATTTATGCTGCGCTCCTACTCTCTGGCTCTTTCCTCTTCAAAAGAAAACTACTTCAATTCACTCATAACCACACTCTTCTGCGAACCCAAAAGACTATTTCATGCTTTTAACTCTCTTCTTGGGCCTGTTGTGCCTCCTCCTGCAACTGTCATCAAAACAACCCTAAGCCCTAATACTATCCAAGCAACCTACTTTTCTACCCTACCGTTACCTTTTGTGTCACATTACCCCACTCCCTCTAGCATGTAAGCTCATTGAGCAGGGCCCTCAATCCCTCTGTTACTGTGCGTCCAACTCGTCTGGTTACAAATACGTGTCTGTTAGCCCACCCATTATACAGCACTATGGAACTTGCGCTTTATA
Organism: Pelobates cultripes; assembly: GCA_933207985.1. Lineage (NCBI taxonomy): Eukaryota > Metazoa > Chordata > Amphibia > Anura > Pelobatidae > Pelobates > Pelobates cultripes. The sequence continues at coordinate 321,179,438 of OW240912.1, read as the reverse complement.
AATAATAATTATTATTAAAAATAAAACAGTCAAAAGTCATCTGTATTGAGAGTTCGGTTACTTTGGACTTATATTTGAAATACACTTTGAATTCACCCTGTAACAGGATTATTTACTAAAGTGAGAATTCAAAGTGAATTTTTTTCCCATATACAAATTTTGTATTGTGAGTGTAAAGATATAATACATTTGTTCAATAGGAAGTCAGCAAGATATACAGTATTGTTAAAAAAAAGTGTGTATATATAACAAAATGTATATATAAAATGTTTACATTCAATTTTTTACATTTAATTGCATTCACTTGTTTGCATGTATCAGGGTACCTAAACTTGGGCAGATTATGTGAAGTTTGGTTTAGAAAAAAAAGACAAAAGGGGTTATTTACTAAAGTCAAGTGGCTCTGCATCGAATGGGGTAAAACCACTCGGACTAAAAAGTCCGTACACGGTTCACGCTATTCAACTATGTCTGATTTTGCAAGGGCTCTTGCTTCCATCCAAGGGCTCTTGAGACTTGGCTGTGAAATACTCAGCCAGGTACGGGCACCATTGTTCAGCTTAGAGTCAGCTGACACTCTAAGTCAGTCAGTAGCTCCCATTCATAAAACCAGGCTGTACCTTTTTCAAACCATTTTATGAATGGGTAGCTACTAATTGGATTTATCATCAGTTGACTCTAAGTCACTGGATGGTGTCCCTACCCAAAGGAAGGACACAGCACTGGAGTGCAGTTTTTGGGGTTAAACTGTTTGTGAACGATTTAACACCTAAAGGTAAGCCAGCTCCAGTGACCTCCTGGGATCAAAACAACTTAATTTAGATGCAGAAACAGTATTTTTGCATATTTTCTAGTTTATTATTTATATAATTAGTTAACATTTTTAACAACTCTGGTTTGGAATTTTCTCTTCACTCACTTATTTTTTTGACTGATAAGCTCCAATTCAGTTATTTGAGGCTCTTAATGACAGAGACTGATCACTGCCAACACCGTTATTGTCTGGTTTTTTTTCTTTGTATTTATTTTTATATTTTAATATTATGTGGTACAATTATAAATATGTAATGGTCTAATAGAATGGCTCACGTTTCCTGATCTGAAATTACAGAGAGGTGAATATCCAATTAGACTCTTAATAAAGTATGGTTATTGATTAAATATCTTCAGGGAAAGAGATTTAATAATTTTAATAATGCTAACAAAGAAATCTAGACGCAGGATTTGTTTTTGCAATTTGGCCTTAGATAATGTTCACACATAGCTTGAATAATTAATGCGCTTGGAAATCATGTAAACAGCACCCTACAGAGTGCATTCACTAGAATGTTCATTAAAGAAAAATTTCAGAATAAATTAGACAATTTAGAAAATATTTGCATCTCCCAGAGTAAGCCACAAAGCAAAACAGTTTGAAAGCTACTCTTGATAATGCATTATGGCTGTTCAATTCTAGAGACACACATTTTTTGCTTATTTGGAAACCCACAATATTATATTTTTTATGGCTCTTTATTATGGTACATTACATATTACCTACAATGTCACAGGCAGCAATTTTGGATTCTTGAGTAAAGTAAAGGCAGTCATGAGAAATAAAACATAATTAAGATGTAAACTCATTTGTTTGGATGTTTCTGAGAAAATTTGCATTTTTAGTATGCTAGAGATACCTGCAAAACACAGCATGAAGAAACAGCAAAAAATGATTCAAATTAGTTTTTGTCATCTGGTCCACTGGGGTCTACTTTTTCTATAAAGTGTAATAGAATATTGGAGTACATATCAGTATATCTAACTGTTGGTCTGTCTATCTGTGTGTCTGTATGTGTATCAATCTGTATCACCCCTGTGGTCTTTTAGAAGAAAATTCTGTTTATTGCAGTAGTTATGATGCTATGAGCTTTAGGGTGCTGTCTCTCTGTTTGTCAAACTGCTTTGGTTTTGTCTGTCACAAAAACAAGGCTATTCTGACACCAAAAACATGAGCCCTCTGCTTCAGACTAAATATATTTCACTAATTTACCAGATGAGATATCTAGATCTTTTTATTACCAAATACAATAACAATAGCAGCGTATTATCATCTATATTAAACAGATTTAACTTACATTAAAATGATCAAATACAGTCTCACATATAAAAGACTTAAAAGTGAGATGTGTGATTAAGCAAAAATTAAAAATTGCTTTCTGGTGCTTAACTATAGACAATGCTGCTGTGGATGCCTGATTTGTCTTGTCATCTTGTTTTTTTTAATCTTTGGTATCTCTGTAAAGTGCGTTATTAAATCATCGGATCTCTGTCTATCAGTCATATGATCTTTATAGATCTATCTATATATAATGTGATGTGTCTCTCTCTCTCTCTCTCTCTATATATATATATATATATATATATATATATATATATATATATATACACACACACACACACATAGCTGGGGACCTTGGTAATTCTTTTGACAATGATCCTCTTCCAAGGTGTCAATCATTTTCTGTATCACAGGTAGGCAACGTTCCACAACCCCAACAGCTTGTGGACTATTGTCTCCGATCACACCCTTGCAGCCATAATCTAGCAAAGCATCAGGGGAGATATATTCTTCTTTCTTGTTGGATGGCTCACCTAGTAGCATATATTTTTTTAGATCTTCTGTGTTGCTTAAAAATATAACGCAGTCAGACTTTCCTGGCTTTTCTTAAAAAAAAACAGAATTATTTTTCTTGCTTTGCAAATACAAAGTCAGTACTTACAACGTCATTGATGTTAAATAGGTCAACAGCTGATGGTATAAGCTGGACATTCAGACTGTGGAGACACTCTGCCTTTTGATGTCCTGTGTCTCAAAGTCTGTCACTCATTGTCTCCTCGTCTTTCTTACACAGATAATACATTCAATATATACACCACCAAAACAAAATGGCTGTGTAAGCATTACAAAGTCAATGCTATTGATACAATATGATTGTTGGCAATCCAAATAACCCTCCTAGGTCATTCCATGTTCCATGGACACTCACAAACAGAAATGAGTCATCCAGTCATGTCATTTAAGATCAACCATGCCTTGCAAATATAAGCTGTAAACATATCTATAAAAAAAATTAACAATTTTTTTTTTTTTTTTTTTTAAATGATCTCATTACATTTCAAACGTTTTTATTTGTAACTGAATTCCAGTGGCTAATCAAGAATTGGAAGAATGGGAACGCTTTAAGGAAGCTCGTAGACTTGGACCTGTAAATATAACACCAGGAAAAGTTGGTGAGTAATTTATTACAAGAGCAGATAAAACCATTGTTATTTTGTTAAAATGGAAATGACTAAAATTGTGCATATGTTTTAAAGGTCGTCTTTAAGTAGAAGTTATGTAAAAAAACTGAGTTTCAGTATTGAAACATTTAAAAACAAATGGTGGAATACCACACTGAAATACTTATTTTAAAATGTATTGTTAACAAGAGATCTATGGCAAACAAAAAGAACAAGAGAAAAATATAATGCAGTATCTTCTATACACAAATGGTGCATAATGGTGAATATGGCTAACACTCACAAAATTAGAGCCAATAGTATAGAAACATAGAATGTGACAGCAGATAAGAACCATTCGGCCCATCTAGTCTGCCCAATTTTCTAAATACTTTCATTAGTCCCTGGCCTTATCTTATAGTTAGGATAGCCTTATACCTATTCCAAGCATGTATCACCTGGCTCATGGGTACAGCACAGAAGCATAATTAGGGGGTATCTCAAACTCAAATACAGGTAAAGAATGTAAAAACACAAGATAAATGGTGTAAACATAAAAACAATAAATGCACTTTCCAAATGTTCAGAATATAACCCAAAATGCATTTCGTCTCTCATGGAGGCTTCTTCAGTTGGTGTTTGGCTGTATGTGTAGTCCTATTTTTGAATATTCAATAATTCCCACCAAAGATCCTCTTCCAGTCCTCCTTTTTTTGTTGCTGGAATGCAAAGTACATTCCAAATAAGGTCACTTCCAGTTTACAGTAGTTTCCCCTTCTATGTCTCTGGACGTGTCACTAAAGTGCACCTAGCACTGACCGTGGAATTCTCTAGTATGTATAGCATGCAATCAATCCAATAGCAGGCACATACTCATTGTGAGTAACAACCAGTAGTAGCCAGAGATTAGAAATGTACTAGTTCTCAAAAAGAAATATAACAGGCAATATTGTGATACTGTGGGCACACACAATCAGTGGAAGAAATAAAAGATGCCCTCACAAGAGCTTTAACATGCTCAATGTGGTATAATCCCCATGAAGTGGATATTCGTAGATCCTATAGTGCGCAATCACAACAACACATGTAACAGAAAAGAGACAATATAGTGTTCACTGTATAAAAGTGGTGAAATATAATAGACTCTTACTCACACTTTATTGAGCAGTAGAGTCTGCTCAAAGTAGTCAGCTTTGATGGTATGATCTCCACCGATTTAACATAATAATGCCAAGTTGGGACTTTGTATCATCAACTGGAGACTGGTCTGAAATATTAACATGGAAGGAGAAATTACATTTTTGTCACATAGAGCATACAAAGGTAATATCTGTTTATGGGCTTAGCTACATGCATTTGTCTAACCAAAATATAATCTACTGTATTATTTAAGAGATATATTGCAGGCTGCTATTAGGGTCAACAAATATGCCAGTAGTGTCCAGAGCTATCCTTCCATCTTTCTGCCTGTTAAATTGTAGCACTGTAGTTTGACTTACAAAGGCTTCCATCATGCATACTCTTCAACATTTCAAATGGACAAAGAGGGACACTATAATTTAATGGGGTGGCTAGGGTGGTGGAGTGGCCAAGGGAGAACTGTTTTGAAAACTTTTAGGTGACTTATTAATAATGATTTATACAACTGAAATATAATTTAAAACAAGAACAATTTATCCAATTTACACAGACTGATTTCTAAACACATTTATTGTGGTTTAAAGACACATTAATGTGAGTATTATTGCTGTGGAGCTCTGTTATACACTCAGACACACTAACAATTTGGAGCTCCTAGAAAAGAAGGACATTAGAATAGAAAACAAGGACAGAGGGATTTGGGCCCAAAATAGAGAATTTCCATGCTAAATAGGGAAGGTTGGGAGTTATGCATCATGGGTATACAGGCAGTACTGCAGTATGGGGCCACTCAACCAAGGAGTGCACTTATGCACTTTAAGGCAATGCTGTCAGATATTTACCCCAACCAGACAGCAACATAAATCTCCATTGGAGCAGGGCAGCGTTCAGACTGAGTGTCTCTGATAGTTTCAGTAAATTCTAAATACGCACAGAGCAAGATTAACCATAAGGCAATCCCAGACGGCTGCATAGGGACCAGGGCTCAACAACAGCCACGGAACCACACATTTAGTTAGCCCCATTAGCCATCAATATGTGAAGAATGAAGGGAGGCGGGATCCAAACTGGTAATGGGCCCCATGGGATTTAGCATATTTAGTTTCATTTAAATACAGGGGTAATTGCTGTATTCCATTCTGGAATTCTCCAGTAGACATCTGGAATACGCTTTGTCGTTGTCAGTCGCCTCTTCTTAAACAACATGAACTTATAAGGAATAGTAATATTACCCATTTACCAACAACAACTTTAGATGCCTCCAATAACTGAGATTGCAGCATTTTAACTTAAAATCCAGACTGTCGTATCATTCAGGATTACACAACATACACTTTCTGTGCATTGAGCAATTTTGAAGCTGGATGTTATCACATATTGCATACACTCATTTAGCTTCAAAGTTTTTTTTATAGTGCTTAAATAAGGCAAACCATGTTTCTTTGACAGTTTGCGTATCACTTAGCTCTGTGTTCAAAATTTAGGGTAATCGCATTAATTCCCCAGGACGTACCAGAAGAACTAGTGTCGTTGCTGGCTAAATGATTAAATATTATTATTTCTCCTGCCTGTAGGTAATGAATTCGAACAGCTATGGATTGGACAAATTTAAATATATTTTAAATACCTGGAATAATAACTGTTCCTCTTTCAACTAAGTAATCCCACTTAGAGTTGATAGCGATAATGTATAAAATGTAAGGAAGCTAAATATTGGAAAAGTTAAATGTCCCTTAATTTCCAAAGGGTCATTATTCATTGTTGGACCATTTATATTCATTACTCAGGTGGATACTTGCCAGAAACAGAAACAAGGCAAAGACAGCAGATGGTGCAATCACAATCCAGGTACCAAAAAATGGTAAGATTCCGTGTTGTCTTTATTGATCACGCCTGAATTAATAAGATACAGTGAATATGAATCAGTGTACAGAGGAGCCTCATGGCAAATGAATGCATAGTGTTCCACCTGCTAGGGCTTTGAATTCCATCATGTTATATACGATGCTTTACAGTTGGAATGGCAGTTTTTCCATCCATGATGGCTATTAGATCATAGTGAAGATCGATAAATGCATTGCTCAGTAAAAACATCAGTAAGAATCAATGAAGCAACCTTTTGCTTTTAAATTAGAGCTTTGTAAGTTATTTTACTCTCCAAAAACACCAAGGATAAGGGTTTTTCAAAATATAGGGGTTGAGAAGGAGTGGCCTACTAGATACAAATGACATTTGTCAAGTCCAATGACACAGGAAGAAAGTGGGTGTAATGTGATGGGGTAAAAAGAGTTAGTTACTGCACGTGATATGTTTTTTTTTGCCGCCCCCTGGAAAGTGCTGCCTAGGGCAGATGCCTTGTTTGTCTCATGGCAAATACAGCGCTGACTATAGTTTTCCTTGTAATGGATGTATAAGAGGTTAAGGTGATTGCTGGGTATGATGGGATTTTATAATTTTGTACATAGACAGAAATAGTACAGATGAAATCCCGAATTTCAGATATGATTAGCTTACTTTACTTACTTGATAACAGCATGAAGTAATGTCAAGGATTCCAATCCTCTACTCCTGTGTGCAAAACTAAAATAAGGTCATTTAATATGTATCCTTGACTTTCTCCATAGTCAATATACTAAAATAATCTTTGCAACAGTTTGTAAAATAAGTAATTACCAGGATCATTAAAGAATTGATTAGCTGTGAAATTTATCAATACACAAATAGCTCATCTAAAATAATAAAGGCTTGAGTTCCCAAATGTTTATTCAATAAATGGTTTTATGGTCTTCCTGGAAAAAAATAAGCGCATATTTTAGTAGCTTCAACAGTGAGTGAAATGATCAATTATATGTATATATTAACAGCATTTTTTGTACTAAATGTGGTAAATGTTAGGACTACAAACATTAGTGTTCCTAACTCTTTAGTACTCTTAAATGTTCCTGTCCCTATTTAAACAGAGGCCCCTCCCCCAGCCCCACCCCATTTGCCATATAAAATAATAAATGTTAAATGTTTTACTTACCTTTTTCCAATGCTGAGGCTCCCTCAGTGCTGCCTCTTCCCATGATGTCCAATCCGATTCTCCTCAAAGAGGTGTGTGCAGTCAAACTTCCCCATAGTAAAGCATTCACAAGCACTAGAGGAGGGTATAACCCTGCAATGTAAACATTACAGTGTATTCAGCAAGATAACAAGGATACCTTCAGCCAGACCACTTAATTGAGATGAAGTTTTCTAGGTGTGACAAACTCCCCTCTCCAAGTGGGTTTGTCACGAGCTCCTGGAGGAGCCTGCTTGCCAGCCTCCTGCCCAAATACTATGGGCCCTGCAGGGACACCTGTAAAAGACTACCAAGCTTGTCAGACCGTTAGCACTGATTTCCCTAGAACTGTGCATGGTCGGTCAAAATTATGACTTCTATGAAAATCCTGAACCCCTGAACCGATCTGGGTGGTTTTTGAATATGTTGGTCACCCAGATCGGGGCTATCAGGGGATGTAACTTGTGGGGTTTTATGTATTTTTAATGCGCTTTTTGGGGTTTTATAAAACTGTGTGTTTTTTCTGTGCTTGGAGATAATTGGATTAGATTAGAACAGTTCCTGATCCAATTATCTCCCAAGCACAGAGGAGGGATTATCTGTTATGTATGGGAGTGTCCTGTACCTGAGAGCCAAAACAATGGAGTGTTTGTTTCTGCTGTAGTCTACTCTCTGGTCCAGGGGGAGTGCCTCTTGCATGGGGATTGTCATAAAAGGCCAATTGTGGCTGCCATTAAACATTCCAGCTTGTACTCCCAGAACTATATGTCGCCTGGTTACTGGGAGGGGAAAGGGCTAATCACTGTTCCAGCATGGAGGATTCAATGGGGAAAGTCCTTGTAAGGACTAGAGCTCCCAGGACTGAGTGTCGTCCAGTGCCTGGGTGTGGATAGAGCGAATTCCCCCTTCGGCTCCAGGAGGGAGCAGTTCCAGGACTAGAGCTCCCACAACTGAGTGTCGTCCAGTGCCTGGTTGTTGCTAGAGCGAGTTTCCCAGGAGGGAGCTGTTCCAGGGCCCCAGTCAAGCCACAGCGACTGAGGACAAGAAAGCGGTCCTTGGCGGAGGTACCCAGCCAGGGGTACAGGGAGCTTCGCACTAGGTAACTTTCATGATTTTTTTTTAACCAATTTTGTGTAATACTGAGCAATGATGACACTTACAATGCTGGTATAGTGTAGTATTCAGTAGACTTCCCTTTAATGCTGCAGCGACTGTTTGATCAAAACATGACTGTGTTCACAGGAATGTGCTTAATGGTATTCAGAATACCCCAACTGTTCCAGATGTGGAATACAATAAATAAAAAAAATTACAAGTTTAAGTTCATATTGCATCTTTAAAACTGCTTGCACTGTGCTTCATGATGGTGGCAGAAATGTAGAGAGGGCCCTGGTGCAAGTATTGTTTTTATCCTATTGCAAGGGTGGCCAAAGGGTAGATCCTCCATCTTTGTGGGGGGGGTGCGTTTGTGGCAATATACATATGTCCCAGCATTCAAACATCCACACTACACACACACATACATAAACACATACTGAAACAGATACACATACAGTTAGTAATTTACATATTTGTAGCCACCATCCTATTTTCGTATCTTTTGAGTGCAGCAGGGTGGCTTCCCAGCAGTTCACTGACTGCAGTAGATAACTTTTTTACTCCCTTCCTCCGTGCACCATAGCTAAACTGCTGATCTGATAGTGGCGCAGTTGTGCCGGTAAAGGGTTGCCATAATCTACTAGGCCCCTGTTCAGACATGCCAATCAGGTGGCCTTCATTCTACTTACACTTACTCTTGGCATTTGATGAGGATTTAAAGGGGAAGTCTGAGCACCATAACTACTACAACATGCAGTTAAGCCTTCTTGTCTGATATATCTTTAGTTTCCTTGCCGCATTAGATATATACATTTCCTCAACATTTTTACAAAATTAATACACAGAGTGTAGATATACTTACCTGAACCTCTCGCTGCTTGGTCTTGCCATCTTCTTCTTCATCCAGATCACTATTGTTGCTCATGTGCTCAAGACTACAAAATAGAGGGTCTATGAATAATCACATTAGGGCCACAGGATCTTCCATAGATGATTTTGTGATATTCAATGTGATCGCATTGATGCATATGGCATCTCCGTGAATATCTTGTAAAACAATGCCTGTTCACTTCAACTATTGTGAACAAGGTGGCAGGATATGACAGCAGGCTATCCAGTCATTACCCATTACCATATTTTGTCAACATCATGTCCTCTGTGAGACAAAATATTCTTAATTTATCTTCACTTTTCCCAAAACTGACAGTACCGCTTTAAATCAATTTTATGTATGTCTGATTAGCAAGCAATAGACCACTAATCAGGGAATAACATTTAGTAATAACATCTAGAGTGCATGCGCTGAGATCCTGGAAGGGTGTTCTAAATGGTCCAGCAAGCTCAGGGACCCACTAACGCCATCAAAATTAGAAGCTGGTTACTGAGTATCACTCGGTTCTCCATATGATAAGAAACACATTTCACATTACCGTTCACTTAATGTCCCTGTGTTGGGAGAAGCAGTAGGGCCTGGGTTTTATTACTTTCCACCCAAGCACACAAGAAGTTTAAATGTACTGAGTTAAGATGGATGTTTTTGGTCTTTAGTGTTCATGTTAATGGTAGTCATAGAATGGGTTGATAACATTATTTAAAAGTTACAGGTGGTTATTTGAAAAATTGTGGAGTGGAAAATTAACACCCACTTTCAGGTGGAACTGGATTGGGAGAGTGCTATTAATTTTACTGCTAACAATTATTTACATAAATTTGACAATTCCTAGTTTAATGAAGAAACATGTTGGTCTTTGCTTTGATATGTCTGTGGCACTTTTTACCCAATGTAATCTTTGTGATGACATATTGGATGAGAGCTTCCAATCCAAGTGTGCACTTTGACTATAGGTGTTTCCATTTCAATAGACAGATTCATATTGAATAATATATTTGTTTGTAGCTTCAGAAGGAAGAATACAAAAAGAAACAGAAAGCCGAGGAAGATGCCCAGATTCAAAAAATGAAAGACATTCAGAGGCAAAAGGTGTGTATTATAATAGATAAAACAAGTGCAAATATTTTGTAAGAAATATTCAATGTTGTGATAAGCAAGAGAACACTGTTTTAGCCATAGAAAATAGAGGGGTTTTCAATGCAGAGATACAAAGAAATGCCATAAATGCTACAAAATTAATCACATGATCAAAACAAGTAACACTCTCTATTTCTGTTTCTATCTTGACTTGTACCAGTTAATTAAAATACATCAGTTCATTCAAGTGGAAAACGCTAACTATGAAGATAATGGCTAAATTGTATTTGAAAATATTCATACAACAGGTAGCAAGTCCACTATAATGTTTTATACAGTTCCAAATGGCAATTTCCATCCATATGTTATGCAAAACATACTCTTAACTATAGAAAAATATATACTTTGGTTTTCACATCAACTTGTTCTGTACTTGTATGTGGTGACCACTGCCATCCATAGGTCACAATCTAAAAGGGGAGTTGTCACTGCCAGAATAGCTTGCTGGTTCTACTTGAGAATTTTAGACCACTTTTTACAACAGAACATTATGATAACTCCCCCTTTCCATTTTCCAATTATAAGTTTTCTACAGAATGCACAGCTTCTACAAGTATTGACCATCCTGGGAAAACTAGCTGTCTGTAAGGTCAATGTGACATAATCCTAGCTCATTAGCATATATCCCCCTCAACTGAGAAGATACCTAGTCCTGGCACCAGAGAGAGGCTATTACCCTCTATGTTTTACATATATGGTATTCCCAGCTGAAGAATGATCATACATTTTGTTTAGATATAAAATTGATAAAAAATATTTTAACAAACTAAAATTACTGAAAGTTATGTTTTTTTTTTTTTTTTAAGCCTTACATCTTGGCTGAAGCATGTCTCTGCTTTGCATTTCGTCACTATGTTTTGTGTAGAAGTTCAAAGCCAAATAGTTAAACCTGTCCACATTAGACGCAGTAATACTTTGTACATCATAACTGGATATCTTTTTATGTATATATCTATTGTGCCTGCACCCATGTGAAGCTCTTGGTTTTATGGGTGTCCTCCAAGATCGTTGAGCAACCATTTGATGTTGGCCAGTACAAGAACTTGTTATCTTATGAGAGACATCATTTGATCCTAACTACTTATAAATGACAGGTATTAATACATTTTTAACCTATTTTTTGTCATGCAGGATGTGAGTTCCTGTCTACATTCAGTCAGTACATAGATATTTTTAAAGGATGGAACTTTAAAATCTGTTTTAAACTATTGGCACCGCACCTAACACCATCCGACTCTCCCCTAGTCTTCAATCATTTAAAAACTGAGTTAAAACCCATCTCTTTGGGAAAGTTTTGGCCTCCCAGGGTAACCTCTACCTCACTTACTTGTCCCTTTCTCTCTCCTAAAGGGCATCAATTTACTCTCTCTTCCCGCTCTGCTTCACTCCCACCTTGTTTGACTGCTATTCTCCTGACCTATTGTGTTTTATACCCCATCTCCTATAGACTGTAAGCTTGTTTGAGCAGGGCCCTCTTCAACCTATTGCTCCTGTAAGCTTTTGTAATTGTCCCATTTATTGTTAAATCTCCCTCTCCTATAATACTGTAAAGCAAGCATGTCAAACAGGCGTCTCGCGGGCCGCATGTGGCCCACCATCAATATTTTGCGGCCCGTCTGCCCTGGGGCCGCTTTCAGCTGTCGCTGCAACCAGCCGCAAGACAGGAAAAATATTTCCTGGTTCTTGCTTTCCTGGTCAGAGCAGTCACTCCCCCTTCCCTCCTGCTCGCAGTGCCGGAGTAGCGCCTGGCCTGCTTCAGCAGGGCTGGAGCTGGAACTAGAGGACGGACAGCAAATCGTAAGGTAGGAGAAGAGGGGCTTGGGGGAGGGAGGCAGTGTATTAGAATGGTGGTGGTGGGGGTCAGTGTATTAATTTAAGAGAGGGAAGGGACAGTGTATTAACTTGAGGGAGGGGCAGTGTATTAATGAGGAGGAGGAGGGGGCAGTGTATTAATGGAAGGGAGGGGGCAGTGTATTAATGGGAGGAGGGGTAGGGGGCACTGTATTAATTTGGTGACGTCATGGCGGCAGTGTATTAAATTGGGGAGGTGCGGCAGTTTATTTGAAGGAAGGAGGGGCAGTGTATTTATTTGAGGAAGGGAGGGGGGCAGTGTATTTATTTGAGGGAGGCAGGGGGCAGTGTCTTAGAGTGGTGGGGACAGTGAGTTAAATTAGGGGTAGGGAGGGCAGTGTATTGAAGTGGAGTGGGGGCAGTCTATTCAATTTGAGTGGAGGGAGGAGGGGCAGTGTATTAGATTGGATGAAGGGGGCAGTGTACTGGATTTGTGTACAGTGTGTTAGAATGGAGGGAGGGGCAGTGTGTTAGAATTGGGTCTGCATGGAGGCGCTGAATGCTCCCCATGGAGATGCTGTTTGGCTGCGCTGCTTTTTGGCACACATGCGCAATAGCCTCCCAATGCTTTCCTATTGGAAAGCATTGGATTGGCTGATGTCATCAACTTTGATGATCTCAGCCAAAGTGAAGAACACACTCTTAGAACTTCAAAATAAACAAGATAATGTAATCTGTTTTTTACAGCTGTGCAACAGCATACATTCACCATTCTAGTCCCATTATCAAACATTTCTTAATATGTCAAGGTAGTTGGACTGAAACGTTGGTTATATGCAAATGCACGTTAAAATAAATTTGCTCTTTTGTTTACTTTGAAGCCTTACACGCGTGAGGATGTTCAGTGTCAGTTAGGCAACTTTTTTATACTGTACTTTTCAAAATAAACCTACGTTTCTATGAAAACTGACGGGTTTTTTTTGCGGCCCACATAAACGTATACCTTGTTTATTTGTCCCATGTTAGCCTTTGAATTTGACGTGCTTGCTGTAAAGCGATATGGAATTTGTTGGAACTATATAAATGGTAATAATAATAATAATAACTGTATTAACATTGGTTTTATCTCTACTGCTACCCTCCTTGCCATGTACATAACTCTGCATTTTCCATTTTTATAGGCTGAAAAACTAGAATTAAAAAAGAGGCAAGAAGAACAGTCAAGACAGAATCAGTGGCAAGAAGACATGTTTTTGTAAGTCAATACAAATATTATTATCAGTGTAAGAACACAACAGGGAGGCAATGATGTTTGGTAAAAATGAATGACTGCATTAAAAAGCACACAATTAAGTAAAGGAAGTGTACTGTTATATGTAGTTTGACCTCTAAATGCAATGGGATTATTGCTATAAATTACATTGATAGGATAGGAAGTATGAAACCTACTCATTTGATCTTCCTCTCCTGGCATTCATTCTCAAGGATATAAAATAAATTTTTATGTTAGATCCTGCAAGACAGTTGGATCTTCCATTGACCTTCCTGTACAAGATCCTATATGTATAGCGCAACATTCAAGAAGATGCCCATAATGTCAGCATAGAATTAATCACTAAATCGAGAAACGAGATGCTAAGCAACTAGAGCAAGCACCAGAACAACAAAGTACTGACAAAGTGCAGTGCATGAGTATTCAAAGGCAGAGAAAGTCATGTGACCAGCAAGGCAGCGTCCCCAAGTCACTAAAAAGGAGAGGATGGAACCTATGCCATCTTCGTTATTTCAGTCCCTCCCCTCTGTCTCCCCAAGCCTGCCTTCCCCCCCATTCCTCCCCAATTTTCTCCTCACGTGGGGCCCGGTGCCGATAGCAGACACCGGAGCAAATGAGTGATGGGACAGAGCTGCACAACTGCCGGCGTCTGAGCCCCCAGATGTCCATCTCCAAGACATGTTACACAGTCAAAGGCACACAGTCGTACATACACAGTAACAGACAATCTCACACACACACAGTTTAAGACACACACAGCTCTGCCCCACAGTCCATTTAGCTTCATCCCCGCTGACTTATCAGATGCTCTGTGAAGCATAATGAAATCTTCAATCTGGCTGGAGGATAAGGAAATATTCAATCCAGGTGCTGCTTTATATGGGTTGTTTGAGCTATTCCAGCCGCATGGCTCCCCTGCAGTCATGGTTACCTGTGCAGCTGTACATCTCACACACCCCTAAGGCTGACCCTGGTAACACCCCAGTGCAGGTGTTGATTATTAGGGCTGAGGAGTAGCCAAGAGATTGCACCCCATCATCGTACAACTTCTACAATGCTTTGCTGCTGGAGATCTACCATTTGCCCATCCTTGCAAGGGTGTATTTGTGAGCAGTGTGTGCGCATTTGATTGTAAGCAGGTTTTTGTATAGAGTATGTGTGTGCATGTAGGGGTGTACCGTATTTGTATGTACTGTTGCCATTGGAATGCAGTGGTATACTTGTCTGAAGTGTTTGCATTTAAATACAGTGGTGTGTTTGTGTGTAGTGTTGGCTTTTAAATTCAGGTTTTCTTTTGTGCGCAGCATTGTTGTGTGAATGAAGGGGTGGGTTTGTATATATTTCTGGAGTTTGGATGCAGGGATGTGTTTGCATGCTGTGTTGGTGTTTTATTGCTGGGATGTATGCACACTGAGATGCACTGGCACATACACATACACACAAATACAGACTGCTATACACACAGCAGTAGTCAAATGTATGTTGATTTGTTTTTGAGAAAATTTCACTTTTTATTTGGCTTGGCAGCCATGACTAATATTATCTGGCCAACTGCTGATCAACTCAACTTGCCTACTGATGTGACTGCAATTCTGGAACTGCTGCAGCAAGTTAGGTCTAGCAGCAGTTGGTCAGATAACAGTAGTGTTTGACGCAACTTGGCTGCTCAGCCAAAAAAAAAAAAAAAGTCACCATACTTGAGTTCAAAAAATATAATAATAAAAAAAAAAAAGAATTAACGGTGAAAATTTGACAGTCTTTTTTTTCACTATATTATGAACTTTCGAAATTATGCAAATACCGTACAGAAAAAAGGCTGATTAAATCCACTGATAGATAACCCTGAAATGAACCGAGGTTCTGTGCTCAGCTGAGTTTAGCCTGAGATTAAGCTGTGTTGCTTAATTAATATGCTCTCTGTGCTGCTCCTGACAACCACAAAACACATTAAAAATGTCAGCTTGTAGATTGGTCTGAATATTAACACCGTTTACTTCATGAAAGTATTACCAAACTTTAAACATGCTTTTGACTGTTTTACTATTTCAGTATATTTAGTAAAAACGTTCCCACTTGATTATCTGAAGTCAGGTCAATTATTTAGCTAACAGGCAGAAAACTAGGCTTTTATAGGCATTTGAAGAGGCTCTCCAGAGTGTAATAAGGAAAGCAATTTATTGAAAGCCTATGAGGTTGCTTTCCAAGCTGTGCACATTAATCTGATGGTGCTTTCTTGATTTAAAGAGTGCAAACAGATTGAACATGTTAATCAAGATCAGAGGTGAACTTTTCACTGCAGTTTTCTTAAGAACGTGGTCCAGAAATATATAAACAATTCAAGGTTTTCAAATCGCAAACAGCAATAGCGAATGGAAGCTTTGTCTCCTAAAGGCAGAGAGAACAAAGTATATGAGGTACCATTGTGAGCAGCACATCCTAAAACGAGTACAGGTTTTATGATATTCAAAATATTTATGAACTAAATAAAAATGTATACATTCAGTTTGATTTTATAGATGCTTAATTAATTTATGATCAAAAAAATCAGTTTAAAGCAGCACTGTTATCCAATCCCCCCTCTTAAATAATGAGTATTTCATAAATAGATACAGATGGCATTCTTGACAAAGGGTGGAGCATAAAGGTACACCCCACAGCCCAAAATGCAAAATAAAAATGACTGTTTAGTAGATATACCACAAATTAAAACATGCATGCATTTAATTATGCATTTTTCCATTGGGGATAGATCTAAAAACTGCTTTTAAAGCCGCAGATCTCCCTGACTTCTGTGGCTGTCCAATCACAGTCTTCCAATTGTAGCTCAATGAGAAGTCTTTGCAAGATAGGTGCTCTGGGCAATTGCTGCCTCTTGAGTTTAGCTCCACTGAACAAAAAAAAAAATAATGATAAAAGGATATGTTGTCTGCTTGAAAGCTAAGGGGGTGAATGTATAAGAGTTTTCATTTTTATTGAAATCTGCACTTTCTGCAGAATGACAAAATAGGACACGCTCTTCACACATAAAGCTTTTCAGCAAGCTAAAGTGCTCTAGGGGTCAGAAGTGTCCCTTTAAGGCACGCTTCACCCTATTGTCACAATTGTCAGGCATAGGTAAAGATACATAAGACAAAGTAGTCCTTTCTTTGTCTTGTGTTTTAAAGAGAAATAGGTCAGAAATGAAGAAAAATTGAGCAGATTTTGAAAGTGAAAGAAGAGGAAACATGAGGAGAAAGGTTATTTTGAGGTGACAGAGCCACGTTAACTGAGTGGGAATTTCACTAAAATTCCAACACAGTCAAAATCTATCATAAACCAAAGAAGGGACTATTTTCTCCTACTCTTGACATGAAGGCAATGCTCTGTATTCTCTAGTCTTGTCAAGCACCCAAGAAAGGCTCTGTCTATGAAGGGATCTTTCACAGATCTCAGTATTGTACTCTTGTGCATGTGCGAAATCACAATGCTGAAATGGGCTACTGGCAGCTGATGCCCTAGGATTTGAAGAGGATTGACAAAAAGCGCATGCTGGTGACTTAGGTATAACTAACCTTTCCCTGCACATTGTAGTGGCAAAGTCACTGCTGGGGGTTTGGAAAATTATGACAATATGTTAATATAAATGCAAGAGTATGCTTTTATGTAACCACAACATATCTTTATGGTTCCACTGCATTTAATTTTTTTTTTTTTAAATTTTGAAGAAATGTATTGGATTTCTTAGTAGGGACATTGAAACAAACATTTGTGATTCTCATTCTCATTCCCTTTTATTCCAGAAGTTTGGTTCTTAAGTTGTTAAATACAATGTCTGCTGGTTCTTCTTGTCCCTGCTGTATCCCCACCCCCCCTTATTGAAATATTATCTTATAAACCTCCCTACCCACTTGTATTACTACACAATAAACATGTATAGTGTATATGGAGGCAAATATAGCTTTGGTGCTTGCACAACTATAAACAAAGTCTAGAGACAGCAGACACAAAGCAAAATGTAATAATTTTCCAGCAAGCAAGTATATAGTGAGCCCTGGAGCAGAAGGGGAATTCCTCATTCAAGAAAATGCACTAAAATATGTGCTTTGTGCAGAAAAACAGAATCCACATATGTTCCAAAATAGGAATGACTGCAAGAACAAATTGATTCCTTCCTGACTTGCATTAATATTGTGTCAAGCTAAAACTTTTAAAGCCATATTTAGTTAGATAAAACAGGTGTTTCTGGGGAAACAAAAGATTAACTAGGAAGCAATTAACATGGAAATTAAAAGAACACCATTTTGTTAGGAATACAAAGCTGTATTCCTGACATTATATTGTCCTTCTCCCCCTGCAACAACCCTCTTATCCTCCATTTAAATGTAAAGTGTTAAATAATCCTTTAAACACTCACCTGTTTCCAGCACCAATGCCCCTCTGCGCTTGACTGGGGTCTTCCTCCACCATTGCCAGCTGACGCTGAGCACATTAGGTCTTCCCCATAGTTAAACATTCACCCAATGCTTTTCTATGAGATCTTTCAACATTCTGGACATCCTCATGGAAAGTGTGAGGACGTCCAACGTCATTTCATGGAGTCAGTCTTGGTGAAACAGCAGGAAGCGACTCTTATGGCTGTCTGGTAGACACTAGAGCCAGTCTTAACACTGCGATGTTTTACATTGCAGGGTTAAGGAAACAAGGACAGTGCAATGAGGTGGAGTGATCTGGGTGCCTTTAATATAAATCCACATACCCTGGATTTGCTCCAGTTTTGTCTTGATAAATACAGCACATCATCCTTTATACATCTGTTTATAAATGCGTTGTGATATGCTACTGTGTTTGTCCACTAAAAAACCAAGTTGCGATGGGTTGAAAACAAACTTGCTAGATTAAGGCCCAAATAGATGAGTGCAAAATAAATCTAGAATTCCGCATAAATTGACATTTATATAATTATTTTAATATTTTAGGTCAGAAATGGAAGAAAATAACAATAATGCACATTTCAATAGTTTATTTAAATAATAGTAGGAGAACTTGACATGTCCTTTAAGCGTAATGCTTGATAAAGGTTTGGGTGCATCTAGAGCTTGAACTTGAAAGGATTCTGTTTTGTAGATGAAACAAAGGGACACCGCACTCCCCTAATAAACAGAGTGCAACAGGACCAGAGGTGGGCCAAACCCCAAGTGAGAGTTGAAACACAGAACATGGTCAGGGCACTCAAGGTTCAAAGAACAAGCAGATTTATTGGCAGAGTGTACAGCAACTTTTCGACCCCAACACTTGAAGACCCTTTAGGGTTGAAACTTTGCTGTACATTCTGCTAATAAATCTTCTTGTTCTTTGAACCTTGAGTGCCTTGACCGTGTTCTATGGCCAAATTTTGTTTTCGTGCAATGCAGCAGATAGAAGAGATATGTATAGAACCCATTTCCATACACATACTGCTCATTTGTACTTGTTTCCTGCTGTGTTGTTCTGTGATACACTCACATACCTCACTTTACTGTCAGTATTACTGTTGTGGAGTTGTATTATACATGCCCTATCCTTGGCTCACCAAATCTCTTACCAAGCAATACTTTCTATATCACTTTTCACCAGCCTGCCATTTACCATTAGGCTAAATGCCCTTATTGCCACATCACTTGCACCATGTATCTATTTTCTGAATGTTTATTATTGAATCTGTGCATTTCTGTGTGTGTTTAGTGTGTGATTGGGTTTGGCTTGTGTTGTTGTGCAGAGTGGGAATGTTTATGTGCACTTCTGTTTTAGGTTGTGATGCATGTGTATATTTCTGTGCGTAACAGCCATACATTAATCTATGCAATCTATCAAACAATAACGAGTAGTAGATTAATGTATATAGCTTGTAATTTTATAAGGCAGGTTGAAATATGAGGTGACTATTCAAGGCCAAGCCTTTCTAATTCTCCATTAAACAGAACAGCTTATGCAAGAGTTAGCGATAACCTTATGATGTCACAGGTGCATTGGTAGTATATAATGACACACTGCTTCCTGCTCATTGCAAGAAGAAAAATGTGAAAATGGTAAAAACATTAGTAGAGAGAGTTTACCAATATTGTTTTTTTTTCCTTTTTTTTATTGTTTACCTTTAACAGACTTTAAAAAGGAAGTGAGAAATTGTGAGTTGTAACCTCTCCATCAAAATAATCTATTATAGGAGCTCAAGTATATATTAAGAGTCTCTAAGGCACCAGTAGAAAATGTTTTGGATCCTGAGAACATGTAGCTTTGTAGAAGTTAAATAAGAGAACTAAGAATGACCCAATCCATTTTTGTTCTTCATTACCTCCTCTCAATCGACTGTTCCCTTTTTCTTCACTGCCCACGCTACCCATTAATATTGCTCCTTCATTCCATTTGTGTCTTTATTTTCGCTCACACTCCCCTTTTAAATTATTTCCCCTTTACTTTCATTTTCTGTCCTCTCCACCTTCCACATGTCCTGTACTTCCACACTAGATGCCTTTTTATATCACTCAGTCTCCTAGTTGGTAACAGTTCTAATTTACCATACTATTTTCTGGTCTCTCAACATTCTTACACTCTATCACTCTTCTACCTTTTCCAATTCTTTAAACCAATCTCCTTCCCTTTTCAGCATGCTCTGTAGTTGATGTGATAAATTACCAGGTACTTAGAGAAATGTAGATTTGTAGAGAAATGTATATCCGCATCTGACAGTAGATCTACTGGCAATAAGTCCATCATGTGTTAGGTATGTCCTGCATTAAGACATAGTCAGGGCCAAGGGGTTGGGTATTTTGTGACATGTTCACTTTAATGTTTTTGTTATTTATTTTTAACAAAACATTTACAGTAATTCCTTGTGTATGGCCTTTTTCTTACAAATTCAGTCTCTTGCTTTTGGTGTTTTGATACAGAAGGAATCATGCTTTCCTTGATCAGCTGTCCCCCGGAGAGAACAACTATCGAACTAATAATCGATGTGAAACTGAACCAAGTGTTTCGGTATGTATTCAACTTTTGGTAAATAGAATTAACTGTAACAGATACTAAGAGTACAGAACATGGGGGAAAAAATGCATTAACATAATTAATAAAAGTACTGCTATGGTGGTAAACGCTTGTAAAATCAGTAGTCTGTGCACTTTGGTGCAAAGAACACAACATATACAAATTAAAAAGCGTTATTTATTGGATTTGTGCCCTGCGCACTGACATAAAGTTGCACTACACGTATACAAAAAAAGCATTATTCTTCCGTGTGTGTACAGAAGCAGCATTGTGTTAAATTGTTCAACTCTGCTGCATTCCAGTTCACACACAAACACGTTATTTGGTTTACATGGATTTATTGAAGATAACTGAGGAAAGAAAGACTAGAGCACTTTCCTGCTTAACCATTTCTCAACCTACATGTCAGTTCAGTAATGGTAGATTGATTAGTTATGTAGTCCCTGAAGTTAATTTACTTACCTAAAGACAACATATTAAACTAGTCTTAGATGGTACGAGAAATGCTACTATTAATCACTAAAAAAATAGCCAACATCAGCCTAGATTAAAAAATTTTTGGACACGCCTATTAAATATTTTTGAATACATTTTTAAAATTTAATTTTTTTTCCCCTCAAAAAATAGGTAAATAAAAACACACACACACACACACACATATATATCTCTTTCATAGGAGCAGACATTAGGCTATTACGGTAGGACCTGCCAAAAATGGGGATACATATAACATATGTCAATATTTAAAAATATTAATTTTTAAAATATTACATTTTAAAAGTTCTTCTAAAGATATTAAATCATTTGATAAACATATCCAAAAATATAAAATTGAGGCCATTATTAGCTGGACTACGATGAAGAATATCATATGCAAATGGTATAGGTTCTCTTTCTAATGGCACAAGTGAGTAAAAACATTTTTGAGAGCGTGGGGACTAACCGAAGGGCAAGCTACTGAGTTTTTCTAAGATTTTGTCAGTTTTCAGAGTTCTCATATTCTCTATTTTATGTTGAAGAAATGTTACCATATGCATCAGTTAAATTTGTTCCAAAAATCTCTTGCACTGTCAAGTCTAACTGTATAGAACATTTATGTAATTCTTTGAGTTCGTATTTAAATCACATAGAATTTGTCTGACACATGGAAACTAACTAGCAATGATTTGTTCATAATAATCATAAGAAATGTTTTTTATATAAAGAATCTTTTTGTCAGATGTTTTAAATAAATGTGGTTGAATGACACTATTGTCAATATTGATGAATTTGTCAAGAATGCTCTATAGATAACTGATATTGATGATTTGTAATTATAAAATGATATATGAGTGTCAGAATCAAAGTGGCATGAAGTGTTACAAAACTAAAAGTTATTTGAGTGGCTCCATCGTGTCTTTTCTTCTCATTCGGCTTGAAAACATCAACAATGTAATAATACCTGGTCAGCAATGCGTGAAACATTAAATAATTTGTAAAGATGTCTATAAGGAAGATCACTTAGGGGCATCAGATTTTAGGGCTCATTACAGTTAATCTTGCAGATAAGTGATTATGTGTTAGATCCTTGTTACATACTCACTCTAAAACGCAAGGCACCTTAATCATGTTTGTTAGTTCATTAAAGGTAAGTTAGTAGTGTGGAAGAGTTGTATAGGGATATATGTCTGTATCACTATATGATCTAATTGTGAAAATGTTTGTTTTAGACAAGGAGAGAGTCTTATAAACAACAAAGTAAACAAGAAGAAGAAAGAAAACTTCAAGATATGAAAGAAGAACAACGCAGAAAGGTAACGCTGCTGCATCTAGTGTTATTAATAATAATAATAATCTTACTTTTTATTTCCTTTGTTGATGTTAAACATGTTGATGCCCAGACCCATAAAGTACTTTAGCTTGCTGAATGCATCTATATGAGGAGATGCTGATTGGCTAGGCAGGTCGCCCCCACCCCGCCTCCTTGATGATCTCAGTCAATCCAACACTTTTCCTATTGGAATGTATTGGATTGGCTGAGACCATCAATTCTGATGTCAGCCAAGGAGACAGATCAGTGGCGGTACCAGCGCTAGCGGGTAACCTCAGCGTTAAAACTAGGGTGAGTTCTCACCCTATTGAGAGGGACAAAGGGGGTAGGGGGTTAAGTAGTGGTTTTAACACTATATAAGGTTAGGAATACAGATTTGTATTCCTGACCCTATAGTGTTCCTTTATAGGAACACTATAGTCACCTAAATTACTTTAGCTAAATAAAGCAGTTTTAGTGTAATAGATCATTCCCCTGCAATTTCACTGCTCAATTCACTGCCATTTAGGAGTTAAATCACTTTGTTTCTGTTTATGCAGCCCTAGCCACACCTCCTCTGGCTATGATTGACAGAGCCTGCATGGAAAAAAAACTGGTTTCACTTTCAAACAGATGTAATTTACCTTAAATAATTGTATCTCAATCTCTAAATTGAACTTTAATCACATACAGGAGGCTCTTGTAGGGTCTAGCATATATACGTGTGTAATTTAATTATAAGTGTATTTTTATATTATATGTATATATTAATATAAAAATACACTTAGTATATTATGATGATGATGATGATGATGATGATATTTATAGATAAATATATTTATTTATATTTATCAAATTCCGCAGTGCTTTACAATGGGTGGACGAACAGACATGTAGTTGTAACCAGACAAGTTGGACACACAGGAACAGAGGGATATATATTTTTTTTAGTAACATTAAATCCCCCTGCAGGCAGACACTAGGACACCTATTGTGATCACATGGTCCCCGGGGTCCTAATTCGCCGGGAGCAATGCCGATCGCAGCCAGGGGGAAATGATGGCGATCGGGTAAGTACATGATACCGTTGTGATGGTTCAGGACCATCAGCGGTCCTTAACGGTAAAAATACCGATGGCGGTCCTGAACCGTCTCCGGTTGCGAAGGGGTTAAAGAGCTAATTATTAAGATTTTTAATAATAATTATATAATTTAATATACTTGTCTAATATATAAACACGTGTTGAGCGCTTCACATAAAAATACAATACACACATCCAATGATGTATTCGGGATTTGGCCTGCCCTAGGCCAATCATGGCTTGGAACACCCCTCCCATATTCTTTTGCACCTTCTTTAGTACCTTCACATATTCATCCATATATTTATACATCTAACCATTCACCTAGTAACATAATTCATACATTCCGGGAGGGGGGGGGTCCGAAAACCAGTCAGTATCTGGTGTGCCCCTTATTTGCCTCACGCAGTGCAACACATCTCCTTCGCATAGAGTTGATCAGGTTGTTGATTGTGGCCTGTGGAATGTTGGTCCACTCCTCTTCAATGGCTGGCAAAGTTGCTGGATATTGCCAGGACCTGGAACACGCTGTCGTATACACCGATCCAGAGCATCCCAAACTTGCTCAATGGGTGACATGTTGGGTGAGTATGCTTGCCATGCAAGAACTGGGATGTTTTCAGCTTCCAGGAATTGTGTACAGATACTTGCAAGATGGGGCTGTGCATTATCATTTTGCAACATGAGGTAATGGTTGTGGATGAATGGCACAACAATGGGCCTTAGGATCTCGTCATGGTATTTCTGTGCATTCAAAATGCCACCAATAAAATGCACCTGTGTTTGTTGTCCATAACATACACCTGCCCATACCATAACCCCACCGCCACCATGGGCCACTCGATCCACAATGTTGACACCCACATGACGCCATATACGCCATCTGCCCTGTACAGTGAAGACTTGGATTCATCCTTGAAGAGAACACCTCTCCAAAGTGCCTGACTCCATCGAATGTGAGCATTTGCCCACTCAGGTCGGTTACAATGACTAACTCAGATGAGCTTACCTGAGACGGTTTCTGACAGTTTGTGTTCTTTGGTTATGCATGTTATGATTGTTGCAGCAGCTATCGGGTGGCTGGTCTCAGACGATCTTGGAGGTGAAAATGCTGGATGTGGAGGTCCTGGTCTGGAGTGGTTACATGTGGTCTGCAGTTGTGAGGCCGGTTGGATGTACTGCCAAATTCTCTGAAATGCCTTTGGAAACGGCTTATGGTAGAGAAATGAACATTCAATTCACGGGCAACAGTTCCGGTGGACATTCCTGCAGTCAGCATGCCACTTGCACTCCCTCAAAACTTGCGACATCTGTGGCACAATGTGCTGTGTGATAAAACTGCACATTTTAGAGTAGCCTTTTATTGTGGCCAGTCTAAGTCGTGCAATAATCATGCTGTCTAATCAGAATCTTGATATTCCACACTTGTGAGGTGGATGGATTATCTCGAAAAAGGAGAAGTGCTTACTAACACAGATTTAGACAGATTTGAGAGAAATAGGCCTTTTGTGTACATTGAAAAAGTCTTAGATCTTTGAGTTCAGCTCATGAAAAATGGGTGCAAAATCAAAAAGTGTGTGTGTATGTATGTATGTATGTATGTATGTATGTGTATATATATATATATATATATATATATATATATATATATGTATTTGAGAGAAATAGGCCTTTTGTGTACATTGAAAAAGTCTTAGATCTTTGAGTTCAGCTCATGAAAAATGGGTGCAAAATCAAAAAGTGTGTATGTATGTATGTATGTGTGTGTGTGTGTGTGTGTGTGTGTGTGTGTGTGTATGTATGTGTGTGTATATGTGTATATATATATATATATATATCTCTCTCTCTCTCTCTCTCTCTCTCTCTCTCTCTCTCTCTCTCTCTCTCTCTCTCTCTCTCTATATATATATATATATATATATATATATATATATATATATATATATAGTGTAGTAAGCTCCTGCACTCCAACCTAACAATAATCAAAAATGACCCGGTGCTCTGGTAGCTCAATAGTATAAAATGACAAAAAGTACCGGCACTCCAAGGATTTTCAAAATATAATCTTCTTTATTCTGAGAAATACATCATCATCAACGTTTCAGCTCTCCTAAGGAGCTTTCATCAGGACACTCATAACAAACACAAGAAAAAAAGCTTATATAGGACACACAATTATTAAAATGAGTACTTACAGACAGGTGATCCTAATTCCCCTCAGTTGCCAGGATTACTCCGATTGCCTGCAAGCTCGTGTACATTTCCGGGTTTCTGGTCACCTGACCAGGAAGTCCGTAAGAAGCGTTCTGATTGGGCAGACACGTGTCTTTCAACTTTCAACTTTCATCAACTTCAGAAGTTGAACTGAAACATTAACTGTTTTGGCGTGAAGCTACAATATAGGATTGTCTACCGCTAAGACCCTGAGTGCCAGTATAGATCGAATAGTTACATAATGTGTTACCAGACACCAGGAATTTGGATAACATTGATGTTGGAGTGCAGATCTATCTATTGAGTATAGAGAGATGGATAGATAGTAAGATAGATTTTATATATACACACACACACACACACATAAGTATATCGGTTATCAATATAACCTTATTAAATACATTGTTACAATATAGTATGGTTGGATATGGTAGAAAAAAACAACATCCTGTTATAGAAAATAAAAAATAATGTAAAAATGAATATTGCTTGCTTTGTGTATATGTATTTAAGCCGAAAATGAATCTAAGATTTGAAATGCAGACCTGTGGGTCATAGAGATTTTATATGCAACATTTGTGGCCAGCATACTGAAATGCACAAGTAAATCCTTCACTACATGACAAATAAAATTGATTAGTTTTGTTAGCTAATCTTTATTTTTCCAAGCATTTATAAATCTGTCACCGACGTGTTATTGCATTAACTTCTGTCAGCCTTTCACATTTGCCTCTGTTATTCCACAGACACTGATTTTTTTTTTTCTACTTAATATTGCATAAAGCCTCTTCTCCATGTATTCAGTTTTTTTTAATACTGCATCAATCATCTTCCTCTCCTGTGATGTATCTTTTATGTTGCCTTGAAACCATTTTTCTTTTATGCATTACCCTAATCATCCTGCTGACTTGCTTCTACATTTGTTAAATCACCTTTTATACTTCTCAGTGTTTCATCAACTTCAGTTAATCCTCTGGCTATTTCTAGAATGGCATTTGGTTTTTAGCTTCTGTTTTGAAAGAGTAATTATATAATTTTTTTTTTCTTTTCATATCATATCCTGAGATTTTAATGTCTGTTATAGGCCCATCTATTTCTTTCTGTGCTATACTTGTCTAATTGGCATTAATTTTATCTGCCCGAATGGAAATAAAGATTCAGAATCCTATTTCTTAAGCACCCTAATCTTCTGGATAGCAAAAATGCAGCATTTTAATTTTCACTCTGTTGATGTGAAATGCGGATTTGTCTGAACTGTTGGAAATCATAATAAAAAAAAAAGCTTTTTGCATATTTTGTGATGTGTTTTGAGCAGAGTTATAATTCATTTTTTCATAAGACTAACAGAACATAACAAAACAATTGCCTTCATCTGCATATGTAGTGTGTTCTATTTTTGACAGCCCCACCTGACCATTGGTAGCTATTTGAATTTGCAATATTTGAAATAAAGGTATCTTCGGTGAGTGTGCTCCCATCAATCCATTATGTTTTTGACCCATCTTCTGGCTCAGGATGATAAGATTAATAGTCCTTAACAATTTTTTTTTTTTTTTTGACATTCTTTATTTTTACGTTATAGAATCACAACATGTATATCCGTTACAGTTTAACAGGTTATAACGAGTTAGCGGGACAGTTATGTGTATAACAGCATTGAAGTAATTTCTGCATTTTACTGATAGGCTGTTTTCATATTTATAGCTCCAACATAATAATAGGCATTCTTGTGTGTTGTGTTGTGTTGTGTCGTTAGTCTTGTAATGGGTTAGACCACATTGTGTTTGGGAGTGTATGGGGTTTGCGGTTGATCCGCGAGGTTCCAGCGTGCTGTCAAATAGCCTGTTCCAACCTCTCAGGGTTGTCCTTGTGGGGCAGAGGAGGTCATGTATCACCATGAAATTACCTGATCCACCTCGTTTGTAGGTATAACTATAAAGGGAGTTTGGCTCAGTGAGAGATTGCCTGTCTCTTACGTACTGGGTCTAGTGTTTCCTACGGCACCCTGGTTTGGTGGAGGTCAGTGTCGGCGTTCATTGTGGTTCTTCTTTTCCTCAAGCATTGTACTAAGTAGTGTGCCTGTGTTACTAGTACCAAGCTGGTGAATACAGTACTACGTCTCCAGTCGTGTTGTGTCGGCCTGCGCGTTCCGACCCTCGGAGGATACCGTAAGGAGCTCTTATTGAGGGTTCCAATCTGGTTAGTATCTGTGCTATGTGTGGGTTCATGCCGTAGTGGGCCTGGTGGGGTTGTGTTCAGTCCGAGTTCATGTGGAGGCCTATTGTTCTGCCCCCTGAGCCGTATGACCACCCACCGATCTGTCCTTAACAATTTATGACATAACCTGGTGAAACTAGTGAAGACTGAAGGCGCTCATGAAATTAGGAGGTAACATTAGTTTATTATTTGGATGCTGCCATGAAACTAGGTTGAGGAGAGGAGTTGACCATGAAAAATAGAATGAATGACCTTGCATTTTAATTCTTTGTAATTTTGAGGCTCACCAATTTTATTATCTTGATTCAGTATTATTTGGGGTGTTGCTCACTGTCTCCATGTTTCATCCTTTTGCACCATAGGATTTATTTAATCATGGGAAGGTATTTGAGGTCAATGACCGCATTAGTGTTGCCCCTATGTTTAGTTATTTGCCCTTCTATAGTAGGCTGACAAAGGTACTTCCAACTAGGGATCGACCGATATTGATTTTTTTTAGAGGCAATACCGATATTCTGCGAACTTTCAGGCCGATAGCCGATATAATTTGCCGATATTCTGTACATTTACCATTTTGGAAAATAAAAACTATTTCTAAAGGTAAATGCACAAAATATACATGCCACGTGTAATGGATGCAGTGTGTTTAGACAAGGGAGCTGTTTGTGTAGTGTGTGTAGTGGATGCAGTGTGTGTTTGTGTAGTGTGTGTTTGTGCAGTGTGTGTGTGTGTGTGGATGCAGTGTGTGTTTGTGTAGTGTGTGTGTGTGTGTGTGTGGATACAGTGTGTGTTTGTGTAGTGTGTGCAGTGTGTATTTGTGTAGTGGATGCAGTGTGTATTTGTCTAGTGTGTAGTGGATGCAGTGTGTATTAGTGTAGTGTGTGCATATAATGAAAGCAGAGTGTTTGTGTAGTGTGTGGGTAGTGTGCGTAAAGTGAATGCAGTATATACTAAATGCAAAGTGTGTGTGTATATAATGAATGTAGTGTGTTTATATAATGCAGAGTGTGTGTGTGTGTATATAATGCAGTGTGTTTGTGTAGTGTGCATTATATAAACACACTATGCAAACACACACTGCATTATATAAACACACTACACACACACTGCATTATACACACACACACACACACACACTGCATTATATACACACACTACACAAACACACTGCATTATATACACACTACACACACACTGCATTATATACACACTACACACACACTGCATTATATACACTGTGTGTTTGTGTAGTGTGTGTGTATATAATGCAGTATGTGTGTGTTTGTATAGTGTGTGTATATTATGCAGTGTGTTTGTGTATTGTGCATTATATAAACACACTACACAAACACTGCATTATATACACAAACACACACACTGCATTATATACACAGTTTGTTTGTGTAGTGTATGTGTATATAATGGAGTGTGTGTGTGTGGGCATTTTTTATTAAATTATTATTTATTTTTCATATTTAATTATGATTTATTTTTGTTGTCCCCCATCCCTGCTTGTTACATGGTCAGGGAGGGGGGATATAGCAGTCCCTGGTGGTCCAGTGGCATTGGCTGAGCTGTGGGGGGGGGCAGACAGCAAGCGCTTACTCACCTCCCAGCGTGCCGCTCTGATGGCCGCGGGTCTCGCGAGAGTTACACTGGGGAGCTGGAGGAGCTGCTGGGAGGTGAGTAAGCGCTTGCTGTCTGCCCCCCCAGGACCGCCGGGCTTGTAATGAGCCTGGCGGTCCTAAGAGGTATTATCGGCAATATCGGTATCTGAATTGGCCGATACCGATATTGTCGAAAATACAGAATATCGGCCGATTTTATATCGGTAAAACCGATAATCGGTCGATCCCTACTTCCAACGATGACAGACTAAACCTGGCTCGAACAGCCCAGGAAGTTAAGGTTCAGTCAGAGGTTCTCCTTTATAAAGGCTCTACTGGATATAGCAATTCACTGTTACTGTTTACTACTGTCTTCTGCAGATAGGGGCCCCTTATATGGCAGACACCCTAAGCTCTCTCTCTTTCTATATGCCATATGAATAACTAAATTATGACCCCACGCCTAAAGTTACAGAAATTAAGGAAAGCAACTTAATATCCTCAACAAACACAAATTCTCAGATTTCAATGTTATTAATCCTAGGATACATAAAAACAAAAAAGCCTCCCCTCGGTGGCCCACTGCATCTGGTATAAGTTCCCTCCTTTCAATTTTTTTTTAAATATTTAGACATCTTACTACAACTATCTAAGAAACTCTGTCTTTTTCAATATTTATAGGGATGATATGGGACCCAAACTATGTCTTGGTAACTTTTGATGTACAGTCCCTATACATTCTTATTCCCCACCATAAAGGTTGCCAAGCTATTAAAGAAATACTGACAAACAAAATGTTATCATTGAGTGAATTAATATTATATGTAACTTTTTTTGTTTTGTTTCTGGACTATTTGCAAAACAAGAAATGTGATGGGGACCAGGTTTGCACCAAGCTATGCCAACCTCTTTATGGCAGAATGGGAGTCTACCACCACTTGGTGTGAAAATGCTTGGAGGAAAAGCCACATTCCAAGTGTGCATATATATGTAGGCATTCCCCCTGCAGTCAATCAAATCATGTAAATGCTGTGTCACATATTTAATACTTATCTATCTTTTTTATTTGGTGCAACCTGCTTTTGTGTGTGTGCACGCGTTTTCTGAAATATGTGTGTGCAAACACACTTGACACGATATGTAAGGTGCATGTAAAAGAATAGTGCTAGACATAACTACTACACAAGCACTTCCATTGAATACAATGCTCTAAGAAAAAAAAAAATTAAACAACTTTTGAGCAGCAATTGCTTCTCTAAGACCATTGCTGATGTCTTTCCTCCTCGGCATTATGTTAACAAACACCTGAATGTTCCGGATTAGCAAACTGCTAAAACTTTAGCTTTTATATAGGTGGTCAAACTTGCTGATGATCGATTGATTAATTAAGGGCATTTGATTAGCCACACATCTCTGCTAATTAGCCTTTTAATTCCTATGAAAGAGGCAAGGGTGCACTTAGTTTTTCTGCATTTTGCCTTTATTTTTGTGAAATAAATTATGACAGTTTTATATGTACTGTGTTTTTGTCCATCTGAGGTTGTATTTACCTAATTTTAAGACCTGCTAAGGAACAGATGATTGTTATGTTCTGATATGTGAAACCATAGACTTCAAAGGATATACTTTACATTTTACATGGGATGGCCTACACCTGCCTTGATCAATATAAAATCCAATATTAACAACCACCTGCACAAACCTATAATATATATATATACACACACACATTATAGGTTTGTGCAGGTGGTTGTTCATAATATTGGATTTTATATTGATCAAGGCAGGTGTAAGCCATCCCATCTACAAGATGCTAACGATATCCATTCCAACTGTGTTTATTATCAGGACAAGACATTGATATCCTTTATTTGAGAATTGCATATATTTACAATTTGACCTTTGTCTATTAATTTATACAAATATTGAAAAGTATTGAGTATATATTTTATTTTTCTATAATCACAGACATAGTTTCTATTTCTTTCCAGAGTGAATTGTTAGAACTGAAACAAAGGCAAGAAGAAGAACAACGGAGAACATCTCAACAAGATCATCATAGAAGGTTTGAGTGTTTATGAATTGTGTTAACCACATCAATGTGCATCCAGGATGATGTTTATGAATTCAATTTAACTGGTTAACTTTTCTCATTGTGTTGGATCAGAGTATTCCCCATCGCTAGAGTGAACCGTAACTGCGCAATGCTCCCTTCAAATGTATTGTTTTCCCTCTGTTTCTTCACACACACACACACTTTTGTTTGTTACTTTAATTATAATATATTTTATTTTTTTTATTATTTTTTTTGTTAGTGATTTAGCCTTCAACTTTTTTTTTTTTTTTTACAAAGCACTGCATTTTTAGATGATGGAGGACTTTCTGCAGAATAACATTTAAATCACAATTCGAAAGGATTAACATTCTACATGGTGCAATATTTCCATGTGCCATTGTTGAGAATGGTAGTGTATTATATAATGGAGCTAGTTCTGTAAAAAATGTCATAATGTTTACACAAACGTAAAGCGGCACTGTCATAATTTGGGGACTTTGCATTTTCTTTTGGTCGTTCCTCTTCTGCTCCGGGAGCTTCGGTGCCAGGAACTGACGAGAGTACAGCATTGAGGTCTTGCAGGATCCTCCATAGATACAACTAATATCTCTGCAGCCGTCACTGGTCACGGCTTGGACATTGACATTTCTAGATGTCAGTAGTTACACCAGGGTCTAGAAGTGTCAGGCGTAGGAAAAATACTGAGGCAAAATAACAAAGTATTGCCTCCACCTTGCCTCCGTTAAAGTTTAAAAAAAAACTTTTTTCCCACCACCGGCGCTGCCCCCACTCTGTATTCCTGGCTAAGATCAACAAAATTGATGAGCTCAGCCAATACTATGCTTTCTCCGAGAAAAGTGCATGCGTAGCAAAACAGTGCACTGCACCAGTCAGCATCTTCTCAGATTTATTGACTCAATGCATCTCTATGGGGAAAGTTCAGCACCTCCATGCAGATAGTACCTATAGTGGCCATCTGAGTAACTGCCACTGGAGGTTCTTTGAAAAGTCACTGTTTATATTAAAATGCCTGCAGGAACAGGAAGTAGACACCAGAACAACTACATTAAGCTATAATTGTTCTGGTGACAATAGTGTCCCTTTAAGTTTCCTAACACAGGGTTCACATGCTCGTTATCTCCATATATTCTATGCTTAACTAACTATATCTCCATGTCTCCATATATGGAAATATAAAATATTTGTAATAAATATTATACTTTTTATTTTATTTTTTTAATATTAAGATCTCCTATAGAATGTAGCAATCCATTCCTACATTTATACATTCATCCTTTAGGTGTTCTCAACTTACTGGAAAGGGCTACTGTAGTAATAGCAGTATACAGTGAAGCAAAACTGACAAATACATACAAATTTACCACTTTCATCATCATTAGTTTTACCAATGGCTAGTTTTTAATATAGAATTGCTTAATTTTTCCAAAATCTGACTATTTATCTATTTGACCATCACTAGACGGTTGTATTAGTGCCCTTAGAGACACATCGCATGGCTATAAAGGTAAAAGGCAATATCCTTCCAGAATATTTGGAGGTCAATGCCTTATGAACACATACCGTAAAGTGAGAAAAGCCATATGGAAGTGTATAGCTTTGTCTTATATACAGTATCAACAGAATTATTCTAAACTAGAAATTGACAAGGGGATTGCATATTTTAGAAAAAAAATACACATTGGAAATATATCATAGCTATCTTTCTAGTTTGAGAAGCTAGATTAAAATTTGCCATTCACTGTTCATTTCTCCACAATTTTGCTTTAGTGAATAATATATTAAATATTCATGTAAATACATATCTTTAAACATTTTTTTTTCCAGCTCATTTAGTTGGTATTTTTTAACATGAGCTTTAAAGGGGCACTCTATAGGTCATTGAGCACCATAGCCTCTGGTTTTTCTTAAACTGTTTGATTAAACTGTTACCAGTGCTCACTGTTAGGCTTAGAAGAGCCTTGTTTTATTGTCAAACTACTTACAAACAAAGTTACAAAAACCAAGAGTGGAGGAATGACTCTGACCATCAACCACCAACAATAAACTGTAGTGAACATGATGCTTAGAGTGCCACTTTAATATAAATTGTGAAAGTGCTGTTTCCCATAGCCAATTAGCAAGTTATATGGATTCGTTTTCCTCATGTCTAACTGTATGTTCTCATTTTTGAAGGGTAAATAATGCTTTTCTGGATAGACTTGAAAGAAAGAACACCTCAAACCCAAACCAGGATAGATATTATGGCCTCCGTAATGCATGGGTAAGTTCTAGGCTATTGTTTTATTTGATTCTTCCTCAAGTCCTAACTCAGAATATATAATCTCTCATTGTTTCATACTTATAGTAATTTTCTTTTCCTGTTCATTATTCATGGCAGCATTTACTCATGGGTTAGCTCCTCCCCTCACAGCAGAAAGGACAGGAAATAGAACTCTGAAACTGGTATAAATAGATCCACCTCCTCCCCAACAGGCTGCCATTAGAACTAGCCTCACAACTCATCGTAGATGGGTGGGAACGTAGTGCTGCCATGTATAATGACCAGGAACAGAAAATTATGGTAAGTATGAGACACTTTTCCTTGGCAGCATTTACTCATGGGAATACCCAAGCAGTATATATAGTGGGAGGGACAAGCTTCAAATACAGCTAATAGTAATACAATGTATTATTGAGCTACACACACCCAACAAGCCTTATCAAAAGCCAAACAAGTAATCAATAGGATATTGCCATAATATCTGCTAAGACAAGTTATTATACCCAAGAGGCTTTGGTCAGCAACCCCCTGTATTCAAACATAGGGAATATTCAGAGAATGATAGAGCCAGGTAGGAAATACGGTCATGATAACCAAACCTATAAAAGGAACAAGGCTAGACTAATACAAAACAAACTTTTGTAAAGAATGAGAAACCCGTCTTGCATCTGTCTTGCTATGGAAATTAATAAAATAGATTAGAGGAGAACTTCCTTAAAACAGAAAGTCTAAAAATTATAAACATAATTTGGCAAACAACAGAAGTTATTGGCCTTCTCTAATATAAATGAACTAATCAATAGATTGCACTTTCAAACCAGAACCTTGTTAAGGGCATAACTTCCAGACACATACTGAAAGACACATACACACTGACATACATACACAAACATACAGATATCCACAGATACCGAGCCACTTTAAAAAATTGCTGTGAGTCACTTCTACCCAGCTCTCTCCGCGCGGGAGGGAATCAAGACAGGCCACGAGGACGGAAGAGCCACGCCGACTCCCATCAGCCCCAACCACACTCCTGCAAAAAAAGTGTGTGTATGTCAGTGTATATATACACACACAGATACATACATACTGACATACACACACTTTTTTTGCAGGAGGGTGGTTGGGGCTGATGGGAGTCGGCGTGGCTCTTCCGTCCTCGTGGCCTGTCTTGATTCCCTCCCGCGCGGAGAGAGCTGGGAGGAAGTGACTCACAGCAATTTTTTAAAGTGGCTCGGTTGCGTTATTAGAAAACAAATGGGGAAGGCCTGCGCCACAGAGGTACTAAAATATAATGAAATATATTCCCAATAAAATACGATATACAGAATAAAAATTGTCTCTAGGTAAAATAAATAAATAGATAAATAGGTAAGTCCAACTTTGGTATCTTGGTTCTTTATGCTTGAGGGATGTGAAGGGTCTGTGTCTTCTCAGTCTCCGTATGTGGAAAAAGAAAAGACAGAGCGACCTGATAGTGCAATATGTCTGGGCTAGACGGACAACACTTAAGAGATAAAAATATTGCACTCACGTGAACAAGAGCTATGACCAGCTCTAGTGGATATCGCATACAGTGGTATAATCCCCACTTATGGGATATGATGGTCGTAGTCTTTCACAGTAGATGGTAATCTAGGTACTCGAAGCAGAAGAGATAGCCACAGAGAGTGCTCTCCGTAATATAATACAGGTAAATAAAAGTGAACAGAATATTACTTACAAGTCTGGAGCAGACTTACTGCTCAGTGATGACAGCGTTAGTGGTATGATCCCCACCTAGGATGTAAAGTAGATAACCGATCTTCAGGTTAAAAATAAATAAAATGGAAAAAAATGCCAGGGAGAGATTAAAAAAAAACTCAGATTGAGTAAATTATTGAAATAAGGAGGTAGTAGTTTGTAATAAAACCAAAAATCCTTTATTCAATATAAAAAGTTTTGAAATAAACTTCAGTTATTGCACGGCCGTAGAGCTGACCGGGCCCCTGAAGACATAGGGCTGGCCCATTAGCGTGCGGACCCAGGTGTAGGTGTACCGATGGCAGTTCTGTCGTGGTAGTCACCTCCTGATGGCGGCCCTGCTTAAGGGGTTAAACTGAAAATCCCACCGTTCTCTGGAAGTATGTATTTATTAAAATCACAATTCTTACAACTTCATCTTGCTTGGAGTTACAGGAAATACAAAGCAATATCTTTTTTTTTTTTTTTTATCTTTTATTGGAAATATATATTTTTATTTTGTTTCTTTTGCATGTTATAATGTATGGCATCAAACAGGGGTGGGACTCTTTCTAGCGTGTAAATTAAGAATAGTAAATACTGTCATATGAGACACGCAGGTCTCTAGCTTATTGAACAGTTCAGTAAGGGTCGTTTTTATCGTTGCGGAGCCGTCCATTATTTCGGGGACAGCCTGATTCTGATGTTATGTGGTATGCCATCTCCCTAAGTTGGTCAGAATGGGTTCGGAGTGCGTCTGTATTCACTGACTGCGCCACCGACACATGGTCACAGTCCGACTCAAGTTGGGAGACCCTGTGGTTGAGGCCTCATGCCATGTCCTCATGCATGGCATGTAGTTCTGCCATGATGGACTTTCTCAAGTCTGCGTTTGCCTCCCTGCTGTCTGTTTTTGTTGGCAAGTTTCTGAGCAGGGCCATCCAGTCCAGCTTGGCATCTGCTGGAGTGCTGATGAGTGGTGAGTGCAGGCTGCTCGTGGTCATGGAGTCATTCGAGGCCTGAGAGGATAGGTCCACCGGGGTGACCAGACACTGCCACAGGGACGATGCCGGGGATCCCCTAGGGGCATCTGCATTCTTCAGGGCGTGGGCTGCCCTGTGTATTTTGCCCAGACACGCGGCACGGTAAGGAACAGTGTGGAGCCGGCGGGGAGCTCAATCTCTACGCGGCCATCTTACTCGCCCTCCAAACCACGCCCCCAGCAAAATCTTTCTGTGTGAAAAGGCAGAGCCTATTAGAGACATAAAATAGTTTATGAAAACTCTGCAAGAAGTACTACATATTGCAAATATCAAACTCAACTGCATCTCACACTATAAATGGACTGTTTGATACAATAATTATAAATTACAGGAGAGGTAGAAATAACACAAATAGTAGATATATCACTTGGTAAAGGCAAGAAGGAGCACATCTATAAGATAGTACTGAAAGAATATCAGCATGAACCATAGAAATTGTGGTAACTACTAATGAAAAGTAGGAAATTTAGGCCAACAACATCAGGACATACATTCAAAGATACAAATACAGTAAATAGTGCACATTTTGCCAAACATTAGAATCAAAATGATAAAAGACTATTGGTCCCTACAAAAGGTGGTAACCGGCAGCACAGGATACAGTGTGGTAACAGACACATAAATAAGCAGAATTGCTAAAGATATTCAATTGTGCTTATGAGAACAAAACAACCACATATTTACTCTGACCTTAACTTCAGATAAATCAAGCAGCACATGATCTTAAAATCACCATAGGCTCTACCGTAATTCCTTCATCGCTATCTAAAAAAAATATTAACACCAATCCAAACATAAAATTAACAATATTATGTCAATGGATTGTCCGGAATGAACATCACTCACACAGGTCTAGGTACAGAGACCAGAAAATATTAGCCAAATGCTTGTCACAAACAAACTACAATATTATATTATGCAAGACGACTCCACAGATTACTGCTACATATTGGCTGGAAGGTCCAGATAAAAAGGACACCCAGAAGAATTCCCTTGAACATCTGAACATGCCAGAAGTAGTGGTACTTCATGATCAGTGATTTCCCTTATTGTTTTAAAATCAAGTGAAGTATTGCATGAATGATTAAACCTGGCAGAGTGGTGTGGGGAATGTAGAGATCTTCCACTGGCAAATAAAACATTGCATGTAGAATATGAGCCCCATAGAGTAAGCTTTTATTTTATTGCAGACAAAAAAGTAAAATGTTCCTACTTACAACAGAGGAATCCCTGGAAAATTCTGATCCTTAACCCCTTAAGAACCAAGAACATGCCTCCTTGACATACATTAAAGAGATTTCCAAACATTAGGTCCACAAAGGATCAAAAAGCAGAAAACTGAATGTAACAGATATCATATTCTCTCAGTTAGACAGATTATACTATAGGACAATACACTCAGTTCTAAAGGAATTCCTAAACCAACTCCAGTGCACTGAGCCTGAAATAATTTTAAAATAGACCAGGAGTAGTGCTTTTTTTCAGAGTAGAATCTTGCAGAAATTTAGGATTGCTGCAGTTGTGACCTAGTGAAACAAATCCAGATTTTATTATATAAAGTAAATCATACCAATGAAAACAGTCACAGTAACTGCTTCAGATAGTTAACTGCTCACAGGAGCCAAAAAAAGCCCCAGCTGTGCACCTGCAATCGGCACGATCTACTAAGCAGTGCACCTGCAATCGGCACGATCTACTAAGCAGTGCACCTGCAATCGGCAAGATCTACAAAACTGTGCACCAGCAATATATACTAGGATTAAACACTGACATCAAACGTAAAAACATCCATTGTCTTGATCAATGAGGAGATGTACTTGAAAACTAGTAAAAGCTAAAAGCTCAATTCCGAGTCATATACTTTCATATTATATATAAAATATTATTTCCTTGTGTGCCATAAGTACTGTAGGCAAAAATATATATATATATAAAATCCCCAACATTTTAATATTAGAAATATGCCCAGGTGCAATACTGAGATAGGTTAATACTTGCAATTGAATTCTTTCCCTTAGGCGTCAAACATTTTTTTTTTTTTTAGAAAACAAACAAAAGAATTGAATTTATGTTAAATCACGAATGAATGATTAAAACATTTATATCTGTAATATTAGGGAAACCATCACATTCTGTCCCTGTGACAATGAAGACTGACTTGATCTAATGTGCAGAATCCACTTTTCTAATGACTTGATATAATGTGCAGAATCCTCAATTTTGCATACAATTATCTTTTTGTAATAACCTAATTTATTGGCATTATGTTTGTTTTCAATTCTAGAACTAAAGGCCTTCAGAGAATATATCAAAATGTAATCACGATTCATGGGCTACTGCTTCCAACTCACTTTCTGATCTTGGAGAATTCAGCAATACTTGAAAAGCATTACGGTTACTGTAAAGGGAAATTACTTACGCGACTAAATGTAGTCCATGTTCAATCATTGAATAAACTATGATGTATTTTCAAAGAGCGAAGTGTCAAATCACACCTCTATGTACTTTATTTGATTGTTTTACTAGTGTATAGGACCCAAGGATGGGTAACCTTTGCACTCCGGATGTTAAGTAGTACATGTCCTCTGCTGTTTTGCCAGCATCATGGGTGTAAGAGCATCATGGGAGATGTAGTCCACAACATTTGGAGTGTCGAAGGTTGCCTACTACTAGTATAGGAGATAATTTAAAAAGACAGAGTATTTTTCCCACTTAAACTTGTTACATTGTTAAAATCAATTTTTTTTTTTTTTTTTATGGACATCATGAGTTTCTGATGATAATGCAGTTCAGCATATCTGAAGTGTAGTATAATTGTTTTGCAAACTGACAAAAATGCTAGTAGTGTACCTGCCAAAAACCGCCTTTAGCACATTAAATTTGAAGTGTGTAGCATGCATCTTTTCATACAATTCATCAGATATGCTCTAGCATTGAGACAATACGAAAACTGTCAGATTTTAGCTGCTTTTTCTATATAATGTATGTTGGGAATATAAGATGAGTTTGAGAAAGTGGGAATACAATGTTGATACATTCTCGGAACCTTTTATTTTTTTTTTAAGGAAATTATAATTTTTTATCATTTTTGTCCCACAAGGAGTTCAATGGCAATGCATTATTTAGTTTCTTATTCTGGCATTACTAAAAGCATTCAAAAGCTTAGTATCTATTGTGAATCATTGCTCAAGTGCTCTATACAAATACTACCATTTGGCAAATAAAAAAGCTGAAGTTGTTTATTTATTATTACAAATCCATCATAGTGTCAGTATGTGTATGACAACTTAAGAAATATTTAAAAGTTTTACTTAAAAGTAGAAAAATAGCAGAAAAAAATGCAGTGCTTATATAAAGTATTACTTAATCTACAATTCAGTTTACTTAACATTAAAAGGTAGTTATATCAACGTGCCCCATATCTTACGTTGATTTAAAAAAATATCTATAGTTGGGTTAAAGATAGCAATCTGCTTAATTAGCACTTCTTGCTAGGCCAGTCATGTCTTTCTGTCTGCCTAAGCTACCCATCCTTTCCTTTATCATACTGAAAAAGAGATTTATCAAACCACAAAAAACATAAGGCAGGACATTAGCAACTGATCTGACACTACTTTGAAGAAAGTGAAAGGTTTAGGACCGTTGTATTGTAAGAAATTGATATGCAAAACTGCCATATTGTATAAAACCTTCAGTGTATGTGACTGGTTTCACAAATTGGGGTAATCTACTTAAAAACAGTGTGATAATGATCAAAGCTTTCAGTTGCTTTTTACACCACCCAGCCAAAACAACAATAGCTTACATCCCTCCAGCACTCCAGCAGTTCTCCTGTTACAAGTTACAACATGTTATTAGGAGATCAGAGTAATTAACATCTAGGTGTAACCATGAAGTTTGTTTTCCCAAGCCATCCTGTCCAATCTACCCAGAAACCAACCCTAAGTGGTCACGTTTTACAGGGAAGAGATCAAAGTGAAAGACTTGTGTAAAGACAGGACTCTCTGGAAAAAGGGGGCTGGATAAACCACTTATGGGAAGGAAAAGGGATTCTGGGATATGTATTTAAGGACTGCAAGAATCAGTCTTTAAAAGAACAGCCAAGGTGTCCCAGCTTAACACAGTCCACGGTAACCAGATCAGAAGCTACCTGGGCTGTGAATCTGTGCACGGGGGCTTATGCTGTAACAATAACCGGGTACGAGGAAACAGACAAAGGCAAATCCAGAAGAGTAGTCAGAAGAAGAGGTCACAAGCCAAGTCAGTCTTAGTCAACAGGAACAAAAAACACTAAACATCAAACTGACACTGCCATTAGGGAGATGCAGTGTTATATATCTGAGATAATGATCCATCTGCCTCAGGCTAGGTCCACAAGTACTGAAGTGGCTCAGAGGCAGGAATGCAGGCCTAGGATGCAGAAGGACCCAGGTTCAAATCCCTGTGGGGCAACCACACCATCTGGATGGCACGGTGAGAACCGTGACTCAAGGAGGTTGGGCACCTCTCTTTCTCCTTTGGGGAGGACAGCGCAGCAAGCAGTGGTGCCATGGTGAACTGAGAGAGACTGTCCCAGACTACCAAAGATGAAGGCGCAAGGGGAAAATCTTCATTTAAATGTTTAAGTATTGCCCTTTTACTATGTATCTTTTGCTTTTGGACTGGATGTGGTTATAATGTGTATTGTATATATACTAAAACCTGTAACAGTATCCTAAATCAATATTAACAATACATTTTATTATACACTTGTCTTTGTGTCTTATTTGTCACACATCCCCTAAAAGAATATCCCTGTAAGAGGGTCATAATTTCTTACAGTAAGGATTAAGCAATGTACTTTCTAGAACATATAAAGCAATTTATACCATATGTCAAAAAACATTCAAATTATCTCCATTAGGAATTTATAACATAGATGTGCAAATATACCCTGGAGCATGCTTTTTAGAGATAATAGGTTTTATTGTGCATCATGTACTATTTTAATGTTTTTTTATTTTACATTCTTTATTTAGACTTGAGCAGTAGACAATGCAGTATACAGTGACAGTGAATAGAGCGAGGGCATTTCAA
This sequence comes from Pelobates cultripes, assembly GCA_933207985.1. Lineage (NCBI taxonomy): Eukaryota > Metazoa > Chordata > Amphibia > Anura > Pelobatidae > Pelobates > Pelobates cultripes. Next base: position 321,137,726 of record OW240912.1, on the reverse strand, counting down.
CATTAGTGACATTATGATCCATATTTGCTACAAAGGGTTGATTATTTATAGTGCAGTTACACGGGATACAGGATATATAAAAAAAACTTGTTTGTAGAGCTTAGGTTAAGAAAAGAATAAAAAAAGTATTGAGTTAAATACATTCAAATCAGTAATATTGCATTCAAACCTTTATGCAGTTGTTGCACGACTATGTCACTAGACCCTTCTACTTAATACATGGTGGTCATATAAGTCACCAGATAGTTGTCCACTGTCTATGAGGGATCGTGTGCCATCACTAGGTTATCCACGCCTCAAGTAATTTTCGTTCCGTTCTGGCTATATTCCCATCCAGAATTTGAGAGTGAAGCAGCAGAAAAAGAGAGAAACAAAAATCAGAAGAAAAGAGAAAATCGTAAGAAAGGGGTTTCCCTGTGGAAAAGAGGTATGGGGTAGCACCCAGGCATACCCCTATGGGGGTAGTTGGACCTATTCAAGTAGACTAGTCTAAGTTGACTTGTTGAGGAAAGACTCCCACGGCTCCCATACAAAGATTTTTAGTATCCCTCTTACTTGGGCAGTCAATTTGTCCATTAAGTAAGTATCTTAAAGTTTTAGTAGCACCATGTCGACGGATAGGACCTCGGACCTTAGCCAAGTTTGAGCGATTGTCCTTCTGGCTGCCAGGGTAATTTTGTGGATCAGTTTTTGTTCTGATCTGGTCCATTAGTTGAGTGGTCTGGATGGTAAGAATACGCATGGGTCAGGCGTCATCGGTCTATGGAAGATGTTTTTTATTCATTTGCTCACTTTCCACCAGAGTGTTTGGACCCGGGGGCATTTCCACCACATATTTCTGTACATGCCTCCATGTCCGCATACTTTCCAGCACTGGTCAGTCGGGTTTAGTGCATATAATAGTGCTTAACTGGGGTAGTACTAAAAACATAATTTTATACGATTTTCCTTGCATCGTAACACATATTGAAGTTTGTCCATTGGCCTCCCAGATGTCCTGCCAGTCAGTGCCCTCCAATATCTCACCTAACTCTGCCTCCCATTGATCTGTGTAGTACAGTTCACCCCAGTCTAGTGTTGTAGTGCATAAGTGCGAGTGAAACCTGGTGATGAGACAATTTTGGTAAGTTTCTGCATTACAAATCTTTTTGAAGAACATTAGCTGTGTGTGAGCTGCCTTTTTGTTGTGCGATTCTTGGGCAAAGACCCTGAACTGCAGTTACCGGAAATAGTGTGATGTTGTCAGCCTTGTTATGTTCTGGGATGATAGTGTCACCTACGTATATTTGATAGATTCTTTGGAGACCCGCATATTCAATCCCCTTAAAGTCTTTAGCTCTCATTCCAGGTAGGAATGCTCTGTTGCATAGTATGGGCATCATGGGGAATTGTGGTTTGGTGAGGTCATATTTCTGGCCGCACCCATCCCACACCTGGAGGAAGGTGAGAATGGCTGGTCAATCTGTTCTTAATAAAAGCTCTTTGTTCCCTTGGGATCCAAAATTGCGGAAGGTCAGCTCCCATCTTCAATGACTCTAGGTCTACCCACTTATGTTCGTCAGGTGGTGAGTGCCACATTGTGCCGTTAGAAAGTAATAGTGTAAATGGAGGGGACCAAGTCCGTCTGCCAGTTTAGGGCGATATAGAATATTACGTGCCACTCTATGCCTTTTTTCCAGCCATATGAAATTGCCGATAGCTTTTTGGGGTGAAACTAAATCATTCTCAGTCAGGTATATGGGTAGAGCTTGGAAAATGAATAATATTCGTGGGAGTATCCTGCCAAGCCACATACCAGAGAAGGCATTCGAGATGTCATTAGTTTCCAAATGAGGTTGATATTCCATTGCATATTTTCGAGTTGTCTTCCTGGGACATGGGACAAAGCCCACCTGACCCGCGTTTATCAGTTGTCCAAGAAAGGGTTAAGTTGTTCTGCTAATATTATGGAGCATATTTTTGCATTGTGGTTGATCAATGAGATGTGTTTATATGCTTCTGGTAGCATGTGGTCCTTACTTGGCTTGGGCAGCAACACTATATTAGCAAGGGCCATGTCACATGTCATGAGTTCGTTGAAGAGAGATTCCAAATGCGGTGGCCATTCTTCCCTACACACTTTATAAAATCCCCCCTCAAAGCAATCCAGGCCTGGGATTTTATTGCTCCTTAGGGACGAGATTGCCTGTCGATTTCTTCTCCTGTAATCAGAGTTTCGAGGACCGATACTGCATCTGTTGAAAGTTTGGGTAGGTTTATCCCATTTAGACAGGCACAAATACATTCTCGAATTGCTGATGCTCTAGTGCTACTCTCGCTTCATGATTGTATAAGGATTTGTAGTAGTCAGTCAGATTTGCGCAATCTCCTCCGATGCGTTTTTAATACAGCCGTCACCAGCTCTAATTGCTATGTGAGGATGTCTCTGCCTAGGAGCATAATGTCATGATTCACACCGCGCCATCCAGACGGCCAGGCGTGACCATTTCACAAGTGCCAGACAGGGGAACTGTGGTCCTGCTGTGCCGTAGTCCTCCTGTCTAAATAAGCCCACCTAAAGCAGATAATTAATTAGCTGGGTACATAAGCACTGCCTCGCCCTGGGAACTTTGTCAGTTCATTGACTCTGGTTCACGTTATTATTATTATTATTTTATTATTTATATAGTGCCATCAGATTCCGTAGCGCTGTACAATGGGTATTGGTTCCTGTTACTGTGTGTCCTGAATGGTTCCTGACCTTGGCTTTTCTCATCATTTTCTCTGACCTCCTGTGATTCAGAGCACCTTACCTTGCACAAACTCACAGCCCAGGTGGCTTATCTGGTCACTTTGGTCTGTGTTTATTTGCAAGGGTGAGCGTATAACTCTGCACATCAGACTCAACATCAGGTAAGATAGGGATATACAAGCTGCTCACCTCCCTTGTTCAGCTGTTGCAGACTGTTCATGAGGTGCAAAAGGATGTACTGGCATTGAAAGGAATGGTGCACCCAACCCTGGAACCTGCATATCTAGAACCCTTTGTGATAATGCCTGACAGGTTCGATGGTTCCCGTTCCTTCTTCACAACATACAAAATGGATTACGAACTCCTGTTTGCTCTTTAGCCCAGGACCTACTACAGCGACTTTGTCAAGGTCCGTACCGCTTTTAATCTACTTTCCGGATGGCTGAGGGAGTGGGCATACCTGAAGCTGCAGGAGAAAAGTGCAGTCTTGAACTACTGGCAGTCATTCATAACCGCGATGGACTCTCAGTGCCTTACCTCCAGAAAGGCTACTCCCAACCCTGCTCTAGGTCCCCGTGGGTCTCGGATACTCCGGGAAAAGGACAACATATATGAACACAATGACCCCATCCTGCTACAGGGCAAGCCTGCCTTCAGTAACCTGCCTTGTCATCCTGAAGTCACCCAAATACGCCTTGAGACTCCAATGGAACAAGAACCACCTATGGAGATCGGTGTCATCCACACCAGGTTGTCTTCCAAGGAAAGAGACCGAAGGAGAAGCTGTGATCTTTGTTTCTACTGTGGAGAAAGAGGGCACTTTATCTCCATCTGCCCTACTCATCCACACCGGCCTAAAACTGTTCAAGTAGGTGCTCTTCAGACCCATCCTGTCATCCCTGCAACTCTGCCTGGGAAATGCCAAGGTTGCTGCCAGCCATGTCCACGTTCCGTGACACAAAAGGGTGCCCAGACCATGGTAATCAACATAACCCGTACTCCTGAGAGGTCTCCTGCTCCAGAGACATTTGCACCTCTTCCTGAAGATGCTTCTTATCTGGTCACCTTAGTCTGTATTTATTTGCAAGGGTGAGCGTATAACTCTGCACATCGTACTCCACATCAGGTAAGCTCCTGAGACATAAGGCCCGTGCCAGCAGTGTCCATTTTATTAGGTTTCTCATAAAATGTTCATTTGGACCATTGTAAGGAGCGAGCTGTGTCCTCTAGGAGTATGTCCTTGATGGAGTGTCTCAGGGCTCATAGTTCTGCCAGTATCAGTGGGGTAGGGTTAGTTTTGTGCTGTTGTTCTAGTCTAAGGAGTGATTCCAGTAAAGACGTTAGTTTATTTTAATGTTTTTAATGGTGTTTCCTAAATATATGGTAGTATTTGTAACCCATTACCATCTCATAATAGTACCTTGGATGATGAGGAATGTGATTGCATGACAGTTAATGTTTTACTGAGGCACTTGTATAGAATAGGCAACCTTTTAGCAGCACTGTGCTGTGTGATGTCCCATCGTATCATTGTATTTGTGCGTGGAATTTGCTGCTTGTGGAATTGTGGGTGGATGGATATGTCACAGTGTGTGTTTGTGTTTGGGGTATTGCATGTAGGGCTGTGTGCATGTATGTGGATTGTAAGTGGTGTTGTGTTTCTGTGGATTGTGTGTATGTTTGTGTGTGGGCTGTTCGTATTATTTGTATGAGGGGAGGGTTATTCTGCGTTTCTGTGTATATCTAGCAGTGTGGATGGCTTCCCTGGGTTCCAGTGTGGATTCCCATTCACAAGTGCTGCAATGCATAAATTGAGGATTGTCCTTCACCACCTTTTTGTGTATCTGAAGTTTCACTAGGACTCCTGATAGGCCAAAGCCTGTTTGGCTCTGGCTGCCTTGAGTGCCATGCAAAGACACGTCGAGTGCCGTGCATGGCACACGTGCCATAGGTTGCCTACCCCTGGTATAGGATATAACTGGAAAGCACTGTGTAATATTGTTTTCCATATGACTGAATTGATAAAAAAAACTAATTTTACTCACTGTTTTTACCTTTTTCAAGCACTATACTAAGTATGCTTAATCTGAGTCTATTACATTATTGAGATCTTTCTCTAGCGTCTGATCACTCGTATTACACATGTAATCTCTATAAATACATGATGCCATTTGTAAAGGTAAAGAGTCAAGTAGTAGTGTTTCCCCTTTTTGTGGCATTATTGTTCATCACAAAAATGGGAGGTAGAGGGGGTTACCTTATTTTTTATTAAAAAGCATACAAACGTGTTTTAAAGGTTGCACTCAGTGGACTCGAGTCTTTTTCAACCTAGATTACTATGTTTCTATGTAACTATACATATATTCCACTTTTGTTTAGAATCTTTCATAGTCAATGGTGTTAACAAGAAAACTAAATAATTGTAGAAAACATGGAAGGTGTAAACAACTTAATTTAGCAGCATGATGGACCTTCACCAAACTTGCAGTTTCTTTTCCACAGAAATTGTAACTCTGATATTAAGACTTAGATGTGGTAGATCAATCTGTTTCCATACAATGGCTATTTACCCATATAGGGAGCTGAATGAAGGGGCAGCAGTATAGCATACAATAATATTAATAGGTTTATTAAATGTTTTTGTTTCAAAAAGTGAGTCAATAGATAGCAAAATACAACACTTTTGCAAAATAGCAGTTATTTTTAACAAAAAAATTAAATAAAATACATCCTAATTATACCACATTGTTATCTATGGGTAGTGGAGTACACAAAAAAACTGCTAGGGTATAACTGTTAGAACATTAGAAGACATTAAACAGCTATTGTACTGCATTGGACATGAATCCAAACTGGATGCCATTCCACCATTTTGCCATTCGCTTTTCAATTTCTCTCTGAATGAATAACAAAGCCACGTGTGTGTTTATCTTTTCAAATTAATATTCCTCTTTGATACAGGATGGTACTCACACTCCTTTGTCTAAGTCAGAAGGCAATAATATTGGCTCCTAACCTAAGGGGGAGGTGGGGTGGGGGGGGTGGGATTGGAAGTCACCCATTGAACACACAGACACACAAACTTTAAATATCATAATCAATTCAATAGTCTTTAAAAATTTACACTCGTATGAATATAGTGCAGTGCAGGGTGTGTATAATAAAGGTACTGTGTTTGTAGTGAGTGCAGAGTGTGTATAATGAATGTAGTGTGTTTGTAGTGAGTGTAGAGTGTATATAATGAATGTAGTGTTTGTAGTGAATGCAGAGTGTGTATAATGATTGTACTGTGTTTGTAGTGAGTGCAGAGTGTGTATAATGAATGTAACATGTTTGTAGTTAGTGTAGAGTGTATATAATGAATGTAGTGTTTGTAGTGAATGCCGAGTGTGTATAATGAATGTAGTGAGTGCAGAGTGTGTATAATGAATGCAGTGTGTTTGTAATAATAAGTGCAAAGTGTGTATAATGAATGAAGTGTGTGTAGTAAGTGCAGAGTGTGTATAAGTAATGAATGTAGTGTGTTTGTAGTGAGTGCAGAGTGTGTATAGTGAATGTAGTGTGTTTGTAGTAAGTTCAGATTGTGTATAGTGTATGTAGTGTTTGTAGTGAGTGCAGCGTGTGTATAATGAATGTAGTGTGTGTGTGTGTGCTGGATGGTGTGTGTGCAGTGTTTGTTGGGGGGGAAGCCTTTTTTTTTTAAATTTATGTGTGTATATTTTTTATTTTATTCCCCCCTCCCTGCTTCTTACCTTGTCAGGGAGGGGGGAGATCACATTCCCTGGTGGTATGGTGGAGGGAGCCAGCCGCTTCACACGGGTGACCAGCACACTCTGTGTTCCCTCTCCAGCTAACCCTTGCGAGACTCACCTGCGTTCTGTGCTGAGCGTTGCCATGGTAACCCGTGCAACGCTCTGACGGCCGCAGGACTCGCAAATGTAAGACACACAGCAGCTGGAGAGGGAACACAGCGTGTGCTGGGCCATTGTGTGCAGGTAGCAGGGCAGGTCCTGCAGGACTACTAGCGGGAACGGAGTTCCTGCTTTGGAAAAAGTGCAGGAACGTCGTTCCCATGCGTTCCTGCCCTTAGTTGTTTAAATACTTGAATAAAGGTATATGATGTATAACACATCATACAATTTGATATGAAAACAATCAAATATTAGTCAATGATGTATTAAATATGATAATTTTTAAATTTAATATATTTTATATGAAACTTAATTATTTGTTGTGTGATTGCTTGATTCAATATAACTTTAATGTATGTTTGATATATTAATCTTCTTATAGATCTATATACATCCCTATCACATTTTTATTTTCCTTCTGAAAATCTATACATATTGTTAAAAAGCTGTAATGAGCTCAATAATATTTTTTTCATTTGATTGTGAATTTGAGGCCATATTTTGAATTGTGTTTTAAGTTTGGAGCCACTCAGTCTACCAAGAACCAAAGTTGAATTTTTTTTATGTGTCCTTATCTAATGATTTAATAGATTCAGTGTAATGACGTAAAAGTCGTCACTAATTGTAGTTAACGATCTATGGTGTGGACAGTAATTAAAAACATAATTTAGCAAAGAGTTCCACTTGGTGGTATAAAAAATGAAATTACATCAAATTATCAGATCACATGATGTAGATCTGAATTTATTAAAACACACACCCTCATTCCTAATTGGAAGTTACAGAAAGTAAGTAAGAAAAATTAGTTTTGGTTTACAACCTGTTGTTAGAGTGCTGCAAAAGAAAAATAAGGAGACTGGGCAGCACTAGGAGAAGGGCACAAAGTCCATGAATAAAGTGCTGAGTCTCTATCTTTCCTATGGGAAAACATTGGATTGGCTGAGAATGTCAGTTGTGATGATCTCAGTCAAGGAGGTAGAGCAGGGGCAGACCCTATAGTGTTCCACTAATTAGCTTCAGCATCAATTTTTTTCAGATTTCGACTTGGTTTAATATCATCAGAATTTTGACCATCTGATCACGTAAACGGGACAGCTGGTTGAAATGGTATTTAAAATGTACTATTTCCACATCTATCAAGGATTCCAAAAGAACTCTCTGGTATATGATATTAGGGTCCCTGTATCTTCTTAGTATTATGTCACTAGCCAGTCCTGCCCTGATGCATCTGAGGATCCACAATAAAATAGCTACTCTCCTCAATGAAATGGTAACGCTGATGTCCTTTTATTGGCTATTGATGATCTCAATGAGTATCGCATGTTTCAATTACACAATTTTGTAGTGCTACATTCATGTGCGTATTTACAGTGATTGAATTAATAAAAATGTTTAAATGGTTTTCTCGTTAATGGCTGATTAGAGCACTGGAAATGTCTACTGCCTTATTGCTGGGAAGCTCAGGTTCAAGTCTCAGCCGGACAACCTTGCCAGTAAATAATTTATAAGGTGCTGTGTCACATGTTGGTGCTATATGAATGCTGATAACAAGTAGTGCATGTGTAGATATAGTTGTTTTACATTTAATTGGTAATGATACATTAATTCTAGCATTAAATAAAAGTAACATACATTGCCCCTGCTATGGTCTGCACCATATAGGTTTGATCACTGAGCATTATTGGTACCTGCAATAGCTGCTCAGTTATTAGATTTTAATTACAGTGAGACGCTTCTGACTGCTTACTGTTAAGTAGACATTCCCTGACTGTTTCGTATACATGCTTTCACTGCTAGGTAGATATACACTCACTTAGTGATTATGTGGAATGCCGATACTGTTGGAGTTTGTGTTTTTCGCATGAAAACCCAGGTATCAACAGTTTTTTGCTGTTGAATTCGATAAGCCCATTTCAGCATTGATAAATGATATTAAATCAGAGGATTCAATATTTGTAATGGAAAATATAAAACAGTTTTTTACATTTTTGAAATTACCTGAAAGTGAAGACACTTGAACCAACATTTATCAGCTCCTGCTGAGCCTAAAATCGCTAATATTAAATTTCTGGTTAATGTCACGACTACCAGGAGAACCCAAACACGCGGACAGATCACAGACACACAGATATTGCTATACCAGTCCTTAGAATGGCCGGGCTATGCAAAAGAGATAGAGTAGTCAGAGTACAAGCCGAGGTCAAGGATAACAGAAAACAGAGTAAACGAGAAATGAGCTTTCAATACATACAGATACATTAGGTGAAGAGGTTATGTGTTCATGAGTAAATGTGATTACTTTATTTTAGCTGTGAAATAAATAGAAGTTTATAACTGCAGTCTAACTATGACTATATCCACAAGGGATGATACCTTAAAAGTTTCAAACTTTCAGTTTTCACCTCATGTCTCAAGCACAATCTTCTAAATTAGTATAAAGATTTAGCTTTTTCCCCCACACATTTGCAAAGCTTTCATTTTAGTAATATATGAACTGTATATATTGTGATCCTTGTCGGCAGGTAGCACGGTCCTCTAGGGCAAAAACATGCACAGTCCTTGTAATTGCATATACTCCAGGCACTTTATTTTTAAATCCACACAGGATACAGCAGTAAATGAAAAACATAAATGTAACACAAAACCTTATAAACAAAAACCTAGCTCGTCTGAGCACTAACTGACATTAGGTTCCCTATCTCTCAGGGTTAAACTAAACAAAACAATGTGGTTTCACCAACCTAGATTCTTTGTCCACTCTCAGCACTCCAGTATTTAGCCAGCCTGCTGCTTCCAGCCTTTCAGAGAGAAACAAAACATTCTCTTCCTACCTGCCTAGCAGGGAGGGATTTATTCCCACTGCTGCAGCCGATTACCTGCAGCTGAGCAGTAGGTTGGAGACAGTCCAAAACCCTGGGCTGGATCTATGTCTTCCAAGAAAACCGCTAAACTGCGGAGTGGAGCACTGGCCCACCCTGCTCTCCAAATGCTCCACCCCAGGGGCCCATAACTAAATATTAATTCTGGTTACATACACAGAAACATAAACTCCCCCTGGGGTTAAAAATCATATGCCTCTCTGAACAATTCTGTCGAGATATAGACTCCCTCACAGACCACCCCATTCACCTTATCACATATCCCCCTCCCCAGCTCAGACCCATCGGGGCGAGCGGCCTGGGACCATAAACAGTGAACTCGGGAGAGGCCATCCGCATTACCTTGGGCAGTTCCGGCCCTGTGAGCAATAGTAAACTGGTAAGGCTGAAGACTTAGGAACCATCTAGTCACCCTGGCATTCTTTTCTTTGTTATGCCTCATCCATGTTAAAGGAGCATGGTCCGTGATCAGTGTAAAACATCTCCCCAGTAAGTAATATCTCAGGGATTCTGAAGCCCATTTTATCGCCAGGCATTCCTTTTCCACTACGGAGTACCTCTGTTCATGGGGATTCATTTTCCTGCTCAGATACATGACAGGATGTTCCTCTCCTTCATGTACCTGGGACAGAACCGCGCCAAGGCCCACATCAGACGCATCGGTCTGTACCACAAATGGTTTAGTGAAATCCGGAGCCACCAAAACAGGGTCAGCACACAAGGCTCCCTTCAAGACTTGAAAGGCATGCTCCGCTTCCGGGGTCCACTTAACCATAATCGGGCCTTTTGCCTTAGTAAGTTCAGTCAATGGGTTGGCAATGGTAGCGTACCCAGGGATGAACCTACGATAGTAGCCGGTTAAGCCTAAAAAAGCCCTGACTTGCTTTTTAGTTACAGGACGTGGCCAACTGGTGATGGCTGCTACTTTGCTCTCTTGTGGTTTAAGGAGCCCCCGCCCGATAGTGTACCCCAGATATTTTGCTTCTTCTAGCCCTAAAGAACACTTAGCAGGGTTAGCTGTCAAACCGGCAGCCCTTATACTATCCACAACTGCCTGAACCTTCATCAAGTGGGTTTCCCAGTCCGCACTGTGAATCACCACATCATCCAGGTAGGCGGCTGCATACTGTCTGTGGGGGTGAAGTATCTTATCCATCATACGCTGAAACGTTGCTGGGGCACCATGCAACCCAAATGGCAGCACTTTATATTGGAACAACCCATCAGGGGTAGAAAACGCGGTTTTCTCTTTTGCTTTCTCTGTCAGGGGTACCTGCCAGTATCCCTTGGTGAGGTCCAAGGTGCTCAGATATCTGGCCTTACCTAATCGCTCTATTAGCTCATCCACACGAGGCATCGGGTAGGCATCAAACTTAGAGATATCATTTAGCTTACGGAAATCATTACAGAAACGGATTTCCCCATTTGGTTTGGGCACTAACACAATTGGGTTGTTCCACTCACTTTGTGATACTTCAATCACCCCCAACTCAAGCATCTTTTTAACCTCTGCACTAACCGCTTCACGTCTAGCCTCAGGTATCCTGTAGGGCTTCAGATTGATCTTCCTCCCAGGTTCAGTTAGGATATCATGCTTGATTATATGTGTTTTTCCTGGTATTGGGGAAAACACATCCCTATTTTTAGACACAAACTCCCTGACTTCCTGTTTCTGATGGGGGGCAAGAGTATCAGCGACATGCACCTCCGGACCCTGCTCACGAGTGGCTTGAGTAGGTTTATCTCTGGTCACGATGAGAACCTCTCGTTCTACCCATGGCTTCAATAAATTTATATGATATGTCTGTTCTGGCTTCCGTCTGCCTGGCTGTCTTACTTTGTAGTTCACGTCACTGATCCGCTCAGTGATTTCATATGGCCCTTGCCAGCTGGCTAAGAATTTGCTTTCTACCGTGGGAACAAGAACTAGAACCCTATCACCTGGTTTGAATACCCGTAGCCTTGCGTTCCGGTTATAGCTTGCTTGTTGGGCTCTCTGGGCCTTTTCCATGTTTTCCCTAACTATGGGAATTACCGCTTCGATCCGCTCTTGCATTTGCGCTACATGCTCTATAAGACTGTGATGGGGGGTATGCTCTTGTTCCCATGTTTCCTTGGCAACATCCAGTATGCCTCTTGGATGCCTACCATACATTAACTCAAAAGGTGAAAACCCTGTGGAAGCTTGCGGGACTTCTCTAATAGAAAACATCAGGTAGGGTATAAGATAATCCCAGTTTTTTCCATCCTTGTCTATCACCTTCCGCAGCATAGCCTTTAGAGTTTTATTAAACCTCTCCACTAATCCATCAGTTTGCGGATGGTATACCGAGGTTTTCAGCTGCTTGATTCTGAGCAATTTGCACAAATCACGCATGATTTTTGACATAAAAGGGGTTCCCTGATCTGTGAGAATTTCCTTAGGTATACCCATCCTGCTAAACATCATCAGTAACTCCCTTGCAACATTTTTAGAGGTGGCATTCCGTAGAGGTACTGCCTCTGGATACCGTGTTGCATAATCCACAACAACTAAAATGTACTGATGTCCTCTTGCGGACCTAGGCAACGGCCCTATCAGGTCCATTGCTATTCTTTCGAATGGAACCTCTATGATGGGAAGGGGTACCAATGGACTACGGAAGCCCTTATGCGGAGCTTTCAGTTGGCATTCTGGGCAGGATTTACAAAACCTCTCTATTGCTGAAAATACCCCTGGCCAATAGAATCGGGTCAGAATTCGTTCCCTCGTTTTTTCAAAACCAAGGTGCCCACCTAACACATGGCTATGGGCTAGTTTTAAAACAGTGTTTCGGTGAGATTGGGGAACTAACAACTGTTCTGCCTCCTCTTCCCCCTTTTTCTCTACTCGATACAGCAGATTATTTTTCACCATGAAATAAGGAAAGCTTAAGGGCTTGTCAGGGTCCGCCCTTGTACCCTCCACTATTTGCACATTCTCTCTTGCAGCTGTCAAGGACTTATCTTCCCATTGGGCTGCTCGGAAGTTACCAGGGGAGACTCTGAGATCCTGAAACTCCACTTCTTCTATAGGGTCTTCAGTATGGGGAGGTTCTACCTCATTACCCAGGCACACCAAGGGTGTCTCTTGCTCGTCACATTCTAAATCGGAGAAAGGAAAAATATTATCTATACACTCTACCCCGGGTAGCTCCTCAGAGCGCATTTTTGGATGAGCAGAGCACTTTTCCCATAGGCGGCAGAAATGGGGAAAGTCCCTCCCTAATACCACATCATACGGTAATAGGGGCACTACCCCTACAGAGCATTTAACCTCCCCTACCTTGGTGCCAAACTCAACCTCTGCCGTGGGGTATGTGTGGGTGTCACCATGTATACACACAATATCAATCACTTCTTTGGTGTCTAATTTCCCTGGCTGGAGCAGAAAACTTTTTATCAAGGTAACCTCACTCCCTGAATCAATTAGAGCTTGTACATTCTTTCCTTCCACCCTCACCATTATTAAATGCATTGCATTAATAGCACTAGTCACCACACACATCTTTGAGCAAGTCAATACAGTCCTATGCAAAGCCCTTGTCCCTACATCACACTGCATGGGCTCTTCATTCTCTGGACAGCTGCGTGCAAAATGTCCAGGCTCATGGCATTTAAAGCACCGGAGTTGTCCCTCAGCGTGGTCTTGTAGCCGTAATGGAGCTGGTGGGGACCTTCTGCCACCCCGGTCATATGGTTCAAGGTTCGGTACAAAGTTTTGTCTTTTGTTTCCCACTTTCCCGCTTATCCGGGTGTTAGCCGGTCGGGACTTCAGATGAGGATCAATACTGTATGGCTCCTTGGCAACCAAATACCTCTCAATCAGGCACATCATTGCTTCCGGATCCTGAGGGTCCCCTTGGCAGACCCATTGTCGCAGTCCTGTTGGCAGGTGTCTGAGAAAACGGTCCATCACAACCATTTCCACTATCTTGGTAGCAGGGTTGCGCTCTGGCTCCAGCCACTTCTGAGCGAGCCTGAGCAATCCATACATCTGGGCTCTGGTAGGTTTACTCACATCGTATGCCCAATTATGAAACCTGTGGGCTCGAATGGCTGGTGTTACGCCAATGCGCTTTAGAATTTCAGCTTTAAGTTGCTTGTAATCCTGGGTCTGGTCAGAAGGTAGGTCTTCACAGGCTTTTTGGCACTCCCCACTCAGGCATGGTGCTAGAAGCCCCGCCCACTGGCCCAGTGGCCATCTTTCCCGGGCAGCAACCCTCTCGAAAGTGGTGAGATAAGCCTCCACATCATCTGTCTCTGTCATCTTATGCAGGAAGTCTGTGGCACGGATACGGGATCCCCTTTCACCAGTGGGGCTCCCTGCAGATGGCAATATCACTCTCTGCAACACCTCAGTAAGGGCAGCTCTATCCATCTGCTGGGCTTCCTTCAGGTTCTCAACCTGGGTAACCAGTAGACGATTTGTTTCCTGTTGTACAGCGGTTGCCTGTACCAGAGCTTTCACCAGCTCCTCCATTATAGCACCAAGCAGGTAACAGTCTTAAAGGTACAGTGCTACTTATTTGATTAGCAGGTCTGCCAAAATAAAAGTCCTCAAGCAGACTACCGAATGACTGGCACACCCACAGACCCTCAATGTGCTACTGTGCCCGCATTCTCCACCATATTGTGATCCTTGTCGGCAGGTAGCACGGTCCTCTAGGGCAAAAACATGCACAGTCCTTGTAATTGCATATACTCCAGGCACTTTATTTTTAAATCCACACAGGATACAGCAGTAAATGAAAAACGTAATTTTTTCTTTAAGTAATCTTGAATCCTCAATAGGTCCATTACTTTATATTTTACATCAGTTTGGCAAAATGTCTTCTTCTAAAATTAATTCACATAAGACAATTGCTAGTATTTAATATTCTAGGGCATGTGCTAACTGAATTAAAGCTAAAATACCAGCTTGAGACTCTTATATACCATATCTGGGAATTAATTTGACAAGGATACATCTTTTTCACCTTGCCAAATATGGCCTGAACTCAAGGCTGAAATGGAAAGGCAGACAGGACTAGAAACTTCTTGGCTAGGTAAAATAGCATCAGTCAAAATGACTGTTCTCCCTAAGATGTTATATTATAATTATTATCATTATGATATTTATAGAGCGCCGTCAAATTCCGCAGCACTTTACAATGGGTGGACAAACAGACATGTAGTTGTAATCAGATAAGTTGGACACACAGGAACAGAGGGGTTGAGGGCCCTGCTCAATGAGCTTACATGCTAGAGGGATTGGGGTAAAATAACACAAAAAGGTAAGGATAGTATTAGACTAGTGACAGTTGCAGAAGAGGAATCAGTCAGGAGCTATTAACAGTTTAATTGATACGCTTTTATGAAGAAGTGGGTTTTTAACGATTTTTTTGAAGAAGTGGAGACTGGGTGAGCATCTAACGGAGAAGGGAAGCGAGTTCCACAGGAACGGTGCAGCCCTCGAGAAATCTTAAAGGTGAGCATCAGAGGTGGGAATACGGACAGAAGATAGACGTAAGTCTTCAGCAGATCGTAAGGGCCTAGACGGGACATACTTGTGTATAAGGGAGGATAGATAGGTGGGAGCAGTAGAGATTTGAAAGCAAGAACCAGAATTTTAAATTGAGCTCTATATTTTATAGGAAGCCAGTGTAGGGACTGACAGAAGGGTGAGGCATGGGAGGTGTGGGCGGACAGGAAGATGAGCCTCGCCGCCACATTCATTATGGACTGTAATGGCGCTAGTTGAGAGCACGTAAGACCACTGAGAAGCGGATTACAGTACGAGAAAGGACAGTGGAATGGACCTACACCTTAGTCGCATCTGGCGTTAAGTAGGGGCGGATGCGCGCAATGTTTTTGAGATGGAAATGGCAGGATAGATTGAACATGAGGCTTGAAGGAGAGGTCAGAGTCAAAGAGAACACCTAGGCAGCGAGCCTGCGTGGTGGAGCTGATGGTAGCACCGTTGACTTGGAGGGAGACAGACACAGGAGTTACAACACTTGAGGGAGGAAAGACCAGAATTTCAGTTTTGGTCAAGTTTAGTTTTAGGAAGTGTGCAGCCATCCAGTTAGAAACAGCAGAGAGGCAGTCAGAGACACTAGTTAAGAGGGACGGGGAGAGATCAGGAGAGGACAGGTAGATTTGCGTGTCATCTGCATAGAAATGATATTGGAAGCCAAAAGAAGCTAATGAGTTTACCAAGGGAGGCAGTATAGATGGAGAACAGTAAGGGACCAAGGACTGAACCTTGGGGGACACCAACAGAGAGGAGTTGGGGAGAAGAAGCAGAGCCAGAGAAAGAAACACTGAAAGAGCGCTGGGAGAGATAGGAGGAGCACCACGAGAGAGCAATATCTTGTAGACCGATATTGCGGAGGATGAGAAGAAACTGTTGATGATCAACAGTGTCAGAAGCCGCAGACAGGTCAAGGAGAATTAGGATAGAGTAGTGACCACGAGATTTTGCAGTGAGTAGATCATTTGATACTTTGGTCAGTGCTGTTTCCACGAGTGCTTAGCGCGGAAACCAGACTGAAGCGGGTCTAGCAGAGAGTTATACTATATTAGGACATATGGTCCCATTATTTTTAAAGAAAGTGCATTCTGAACTAGTCAAATTTATTTGGAAAAAAATATGCAGAGTTAAATTAACAATCCTGTAAACATTTAAGAAAGATGTGGAGGTCTGGGGGTGCTAGATTAAAAAAAAATATTATTAGCTTTATTAATATTAATATTATTAAATTAAAATTAATTTGGACTCTAATGAGCCAAAATGGCTAGAAATTGAAATTGATCCATTTTATCCACATTTGATTAAATAAATAATGTGGATCCCTATTTCAAAAAGACCAAAATTATCTGAGTTGTTACCTTCAACTAAAATCTCTATAAAATCATGGGATATATTATTTAAAATTCTAAAACCCACAACAAATTGGTCTAGGGCTCTGCCACTCTCTATTTTTAAAACATTATCTACCACAATTAGACTTAATTGTATATACATTAAAATGCCTTCAAAAACAGGCTATAGACACCACAGCTACACAGTCTCAGTACACATTTCCTGTAAAAAGAGATTTAAACTTTCTTTATTGCACAGTCTGTTTAATTTTGAATTTCTTATCTCCTGCTTTGTTAATAGCTGTGTAGAGCCTATAGTAGCCTCCAGTTTTTTATTAAAGTTCAATTTCCAAGCAGGAAATAAAAACTTCTGTAAACACACTGCACTGCCACATCTGATTGAAAATGAAAACCGTTTTTTATGCAGGCTGTGTGAGTCATAGTCAGGAAAGGAACGGCTAGGGCTCTATACACATAAAAAAAAGTGATTTAACTCCCTAATGGCAGATAATTGAGCAGTGAGACTACGGGGGCATGATCTATACACCTAGACTGCTTCATTAAGCTAAAGCTGTTTTAGTGCTTACAGTATCCCTTTAAAGGAAAACAAAATATTGCCATAATGTGTTGTTTTCTGTACAAATATACAGTTTGAAAATTTGATCTACAGTAATTATGACTGATTGAATAAGTAATATAAAGGGCAATCAAAGGACCTTAAGCACCAAGCTCATTCTAGTGATTATGCAGCAATGGATCTTTAGGCATTACCCTTTGGGTTTCTGTCAATCAATTTTATATCAGTTTGTAAATCAATAAGGCTGTCTTCAACTTTCATCGCTTGCCCCTGTGCAGCCATACTCAAAATGCAGAAATTATATTACCAAATCATCAAGTCTGATTTTGGTGTCAATGATAGGCTTAGACTACCCTGCTAACCAGTGGCGTACACACGACCCACAGGGCCCCGGTGCGAAAATTGATCCGTGGATCCCCCGCCCCACCCCCGCGCACTTACTCTGCGCGGGCCGGTGCCGCAACACATGGCGGCAGGGGTTGCAGGGCTGCGACCCCCGAGACTGCGCTATGTACGCCACTGGATGCAGATACACATACACTTAAAGGACCACTACAGACACCCAGATCACATTAGCTCAATGAAGTGGTCTGGGTGCCAGGTCCCTCTAGTTTTAACCCTTTAGCTGAAAACCTAGCAGTTTCGGAGAAACTGTTATGTTTCACTGAAGGTTAATCCAGCCTCTAGTGGCTGTCTCATTGACAGCCGCTAGAGGCGCTTCCGCGATTATCACTGTGAAAATCTCAGTGAGAAGACGCTGGACGTCCATAGGAAAGCATTGACTAATGCTTTCCTATGGGCGGTTTGAATGCGCGTGCGGCTCTTGCCGCGCATGCGCATTCGGAGCTGAACGGCGGATAGGGGCGGACGGAGTCCGGCGCTGGAGACAAGGTAAGTGCTGAAGGGGTTTTAAACACACACACACACTCTCACGAACAGATGCATGCACGCTAGCTAACAGACACACATTTACTGACAGAGACACACTCAGTGACAGACATACATACACACTCACTGACAGACACACATACATACTCACTTACAAAACATACACTCTCACTGAAAAACACACACTCACTAACAGACACCAAACAGACTCACTAACAGACACACACAAACTAACACACTCAGTAACAGACACACACAGTAACACACTCACTGACACACACACTCACTGACACACACTCACTGACACACAAACTAACACACACACTGACACTCACTAGCAGACACACACTCAATAACAGACACACAAACTAACACACAGTAACACACACAAAAACTAACACACTCACTGACACTCACTAGCAGACACACACACAGTAACACACACACCGACACAAAAACTAACACACACACTCTAATACTAACACACATACACACATTTTTTTTTTAAATGTGATCCCCCAGCCTCCCTACCTTTGGGAGAGCTGAGGGAATTCCCTGGGGTCCAGTGGGGCTGCCCGGCGGCCGGTCCTGCGGGCGCGCGAGGGAGCACTCTCCCTGGCTGAGCTCTCTCCAGCCAGCCCGCCCAGTGACACCAAGGCCAGCTTTCGGACGGCCCTGAGGTGGCCAGCACCTAGGCCCCCCAGGAGAAGAGGCTGGCCACACTGGCGTACATACCGGTATGTATGCCACTGCTGCTAACCCACCTCCAGCGCTCTAAGTCTATATTTACCTTACAAAGGTTGATGGATTTGTATGGTTAATGCATGTTTTACTGCCAAACTGTCATTGTTTCTATAGAAAATGTGAACTATGGGTTTACTATGGGTAAAGTTTTTATAACAGTATTGAACACTTGGGAAAACTTATTAAACGGATGCCATTGTTTCAGCTCAAGCTCAGATTGCTAACATACTGTGACATGTTTTCACCATTCAAACCCCAGGAAATCCTTAATTAAATATGTGTGATTTGTATAGCTATAGGAACAAGGGTCAGGAAGGAAAATAAATAACTCTGTAATTGTTTATGAAACCCCCCCCCCACTAATGAAAAGATAATATGAAAATCTGTATATAATACATACATAAATATCTACTCCAGGTATAAGTAATATTCTTTGTACGTTGTTCAGAGCCCGGTGTATCATGTGAAAACACACCAAAATGAATCTTCAGGAAATTATTATTCATGAAGCAATAATAGATACATGTGAGTTTGAATATAGATATGTAATATAGAAATTATACTTACCAATCAGAAGTCTTCCTTTTGTTTACTCTTCTTTTCTTCATCCCCAAAAAAGGCCAAAGTAAAATACATAATTGATGCAATTAATGAAAAAAACTAAAACTATTCCCTCCCAAAATTATCAAAAAAATTAAACAAATAGCACAATACTGCAGACTGAGATCTCATAGTGGGGTAAAACCTTATAAAGGCTTTGTAATATTAGTACGTACACTGTGATTGGTAGGCTTGTGAGACAACCAATCAGTGCACTCTGATAGCCAAGTCTTGAGAGAAGTCTCTCGGGGGGAAGGAGGGGGACATAACTTCATGGACATAACTTTGTGAGTTTCATAGTAGGAATGCATTAAAGGACCACTATAGTGCCAGGAAAACATACTCGTTTTCCTGGCACTATAGTGCCCTGAGGGTGCCCCCACCCTCAGGGACCCCCTCCCGCCCGGCTCTGGAAAGGGGTTTAAACTTACCTTTTTCCAGCGCTGGGCGGAGAGCTCTCCTCCTCCTCTCCGCCTCCGTTACGCCCCGCCGACTGAATGCGCACGCGCGGCAAGAGCTGCGCGCGCATTCAGCCGGTCTCATAGGAAAGCATTTACAATGCTTTCCTATGGACGCTGGCGTGCTCTCACTGTGAAAATCACGGTGAGAAGCACGCAAGCGCCTCTAGTGGCTGTCAATGAGACAGCCACTAGAGGAAATAGGGGAAGGCTTAACCCATTCATAAACATAGCAGTTTCTCTGAAACTGCTATGTTTATGAAAAAATGGGTTAACCCTAGAAGGACCAGGCACCCAGACCACTTCATTAAGCTGAAGTGGTCTGGGTGCCTAGAGTGGTCCTTTAATATATTACCATAAGTATTGATTTTCTTCCATGTCCAATAGAGTTCCCTTCCTACACTTTCAAAGCAGGATAACGAACACAGACAATCAAAACAACTATACACCTAGTAACTTAAAATAATCTACTTTACTTGTTCTCTGTGAGACTTATGGGAATTTTTGGTTCATCTTGTAGGACATATATGTGCAATATTGTGGAGATGACTATACAGTCAATGGCAAGTGGTAGTATATCATTATTAGTACTGTTTTTGGATCTGCCACAATACTACACACTATTTCCTTCCATGTATTTTGGCACAGTAAAACGTAGCCAAGGTGGAAATACTAAATGGTTCTAGAAACGAACACTGCGGATACATTAAAGTGTGGAAATCGCAGTGAATCTTCCTTTAAGGTTTGTATTTTAAAACAGTTTTACTGCTGGAAAATGAAGAAAATAACTGCATTTTTAAAAGTTTAATGGAGAGGGAACTCCAAAGGGCCACTTAAGAGAAAAATGTTCACCAATATCAAATATATTGATGCGCCAACTCATTTTGTTCTTGTGTTTGAAACATAAAACTAGCAGAAGTGAAACAAATTATACGTCTGGCACCATGATTTTTAGCACTGAAGAAATTAACAGCTACTGAATTTTATAATGCGGTGACCGTGATAAATTTAGAACAGCAGAAACGCATGAGCATTTAACAGAGTTTACTTTAAAGGAAAGCTATGCCGTTTTGCTGCATTATTTACTTTACCTCTGGAAATAAGGGAATAAAGAGACATGAAAAATTAGCTATGGGTACTCTTGTTGAGAAGATAAAGTATGTTCCAAAGCTTTAGAAAATTGCTCTGATAATAACTTCAATAAAATAGCATGTACAGAGAAAACTAAAGTGTATGCACACTTTCCGAGTTAATGTGAGTTGCATCTGAAAAGACAAAGGTAGATTGCTTTAATTATTCTAAATAAAATGTGTGCTCATAAAAACAATAGATTTATTCAAATTAAATCAATCAGATTTTTGCTTTAATTTTTTTTGGTTTTGGTTATATATTGATCTTTTTCTTAACAAGTAGTTAACCCCAGAGTAGTGGAACTTTGGAATCTCATAAGAAAGAAAAGGATGAAGAATTGTGAAAAAGGAATAGAATAATAAGAAAGAGACAATTATCTTAGTGTGGTGCTTCCATATATCAGAGCCAATGAAACCATGCCAGCAGTTATTATTCATGAATGTGATGATGGGTCTGTAGCAAGAAGTTTTCCTCCCTCCATTCTTTTATTGATGGCACTCTAGGCGGTGGTGGTGCCATGCACCAACAAGCACACATGTAGCAACCCCAGGGCCAGAGATGGCAACAATGCAGCTGTTGCAATCAACCCCAGGGCCCATAGGCTTTTGAGTTCCATCTGGCGACCTTCACACTAAGGGCCACCTTCAGGGCATGGTCAATTGATGTGGCCCATTAACAGTGCACCAAACCAAGATCGACTGTTCTCCTGCATAGCCATTGTTAAAAGTATGTGATTACACTATACTTCGTTCTGGGGCACACAGAGAGCAAAGCGAGGGAGAGAGGAGGGGGGGAGAGCCTAGACCATCCTCGTTAGGCTTCTATTAGTACTGGCTAGCTCTTGTCAGTCCCAGTAAGCTCACAGAGGATCCTATTGGACTCAAGGGCAGCCACGCTACTGCACCCAAAAAAGTAGGTAAACATGAGAATGGCTAAAATATTAATAATAATAATAATAATAATTTAATTTCTCTATGTGTTTGTATCTGCATGTGTATGTGTTTCTGTGTGTGTCAGTGTGTGCCTGTGTGTTTCTGTTTGACTGGATTTCATTGCATGGGTGTCTAAATATGTCTAAAGGGTTACTCCAACCATGATAACTTTTGCTTTTAGAAGTGGGCATAGTGGTAGGAATCTGTTTGTGCAGCATTTCTGCTTGAAGCGCAGCACATTCAGAGATATGTGTACTTTTGTGTGGAAGCCTAGTTGCACCCACCAGCACAGGTAACTTAGGCAACTTGTGTGGCGGAACCTACCGCCAATGTTGTATGTTTTTCCCCATTTCGTATGTTTTTTCCCTTTTCCGTTCGGGCGTTATTATACACAAACCTCCTCTATTCGTCTCCCGAACGAGGACCACCCCTGTACTCTATTAGAACGTTCACAGAGCGTTCATTAGAACATTGTGAAACCGCAAGAGAAGTAATTAATGAATGCTTCCCCTGGGTGGCCACCCTTTCGTATAACCGAATGCAAGTGGTCGACAAAAGAATGGCGGCCATTTTTGTCTCCCAAACGTGGGCTAAGCACTCGCATGAACCCCGGTAAAGATTAGACCGCTGCCCGTTCTACTTTTCGACCAACTATGTGAACAACGTTGGGGAGATATGAATTTCCGAACAGGGGGAGCATTCGTACCCTGAAAGTAAGAGAATCCCTTGCATGGTGTTCACCCCGGAAGCCCCCGAAAAGAGACCGGCAAAGACACTTATTTCCCTGGAACTGTTTTGGGCTAGTGCCTCATGTGCGGCTGGTCAAAACTTTACCGGTTTCACCAAACCAGTCTGAGTGATATTTGGTAGACATGTGCAATTCGGTTTGGTCAGAATGAAAATTCGGCCGAATTTTAGACATTCAGATATTTGGATGCTTTCAAATGGCCGAATTGCCGAAGTCTCGAATTGACGAAGTGCCGAATTTTGGAATGCCGAACTGAACCAAATTTCTTGCCCATGCACATCCCTAATATTTGGATGTTATACACTCAGATTGGGGCCATCCGGATATATTACTTTTGTGGGGCTCCTGGTTATGGTGGGGGCACTTTTGGCGTGTTATATATTTTGTATAGATTTTCTGTACCTGAGGGATAATTAAATTATGTGTTTTTCCCACACAATTATCTCTCCGGCACAAAGGATCCTGGAATTGAAACCCCTGTGTTATTGTATTGGAGACACAATATAGGAGTCTGTACATAAAAGCCACGTGTGCTCGGAAATAAATCAGTTGATTCCCAGAACTATGTTTTGTCTGGTTACTAGGTAAATGGATGCCTGCATGTTTTAATGGTTCCAGTCTGGCTGAGCAAAGGAATTAGTGGAAGAAACCAGTTGGGTTACCCGTGGTCCGCTACAACTTGGAACCATGTCATTGTCAATTCAAAACTGAGCCCCTTTTTGGAACTGAGGGGAATGGTCAATAACATGCTTCTCTAAGAAAAGCATTTAAATGGACCTCACAAGGAAGGCAGTGACATTGTATGAGGCGTGGAAACCAGTGAGGGGGGTTCTGTCTGTCTCTGGATTCCAGGTACTTTTCCCCTCATATCTAACAGGGCATTCATAATCTAAAATAAAATTATTATCATGAATATTATTATTATTGGTATTTATATAGCGCACACTTATTAAATGGATTACTTTAAGAAGCTGTGTAATTAAAGTTGAAATAAATATGCAATAAGCTACTTCTTATAGCATTAATACTGTATATAGCACAAAGTAATTTGTGGCAGTGCACAACTGTCACAACCGTGTCTGACCACTCAGTTTAACTATTTCATTAGTTTGGAAAATTCTGCATAGTGGCACATCATACAACTACTACGATTATTGCTTCAGAGCTTCTTGATACTCAGACATGCCGCACCATACTGTGTGTGAGTGTGTCACAGAGATTCACAGACATAAAACTGACAGACAGTAATGTGTGGTGTGTATGAGTGTATCACAGAGCACACCCACAATAAAACTGACAGTAATGTGTGGGGTGTGTGAGTGTATCATAGAGCACGCTGTGACAAAACTACTTGGTGCCTGCAGCAGAACCCCGTTCATTTGTGTGTTTCCCTTTGAATTACTGTGTTTTATCTAGCTTGTTACTGTGTTTTCCATAGCTCTTTATGTGTTATGCCTGTTTTCCCGTTCAGGAGCATTCATACAAACGGATCCCATTCGTCTCCCAAACAGGGACCACCCCGGAACCCCATTAGAATGTTCCCACCAATTAATCAGAACATTCGCATTTGTAATATAAGTGAAAAACTGAACGTTCGCACTTGTATGGTAACCTAGTGTTAAACCGCAAGGGAAGCAATTAATGAGTGCTCCCCTGGGTGGCAGCCATTTCGTAGAGACGAACGCCAACCAGGGGAAGCATTCGTGCCCCAAAAGGAGTCGCTTCTCTTGCAGGTTTCAGCACCTGAGCTGCGCGAATGAAGACGGGTAGGGGTATGTGCCATGGTGGGGACTTCTGCAGTTGGTGGGGACACTACCGGAGGCACTGGCTAGTTTGGCAGGCTTTTCTGTGCCTGGGAGACAAAGGGGCAACCTTTTTTTCCGTGCTTTGGCTCCCAGGCGCCCTGGGATGAAGCCTCCCCTGTCGCTCTGTTTGAGAGACTCCTCGTCTGGGTGGCGGGAATTCCCTACCTGGGAGACAAAGGGACAATGACCCCCTTTCCTGCCTTTGACTCTCAGGTAGGGATGATCCTGGGAATACGATCCCTGCCCTTTTAGGACGAAGACCCCTTGCATGGGGCTATGCATAAAAGCTGTGTACACCAATAAAGATTGTCAGAGTTGTACCCTTCATCCAGTCTCGACGAAAGTTTGGGAAAGCGTTTGCTGAACCACTGAAATTACTTGTATGCTGCACTTTGATTCTCGGGAACGTAGGAATCGTCGCCCGAGCTGCGAGCTATAATCACTAAATACCTAGCAGTTCAGGAGGAACCAAACTAACGGGGAATGGAATACCATCGTTTGCTACACATACCCACAATAAAACTCACAGTAATGTGTGGTGTGTATGGGTGTATCATAGAGCAAGTCCACAATAAAACTCAAAGTAACGCGGTGTGTGTGAGTGTATCACAGAGCACGTCCACAATAAAACTTACAGTAATATGCATAGTAGTGTACCAGAGACCTCTACAGCTATTAAACAACCAGTAATGTTTATTTTGTATGCCTGCATCACAGACCTCCGCTGAAATAAACCTCACAATATTGTAATGACTGTGTTTGTAATGTGTGTGTGTTGGCAATGTCTGATATATGTGTTGGTCGTGTGTAATATGTGTAATGTATGTTTATTGGCTTGGTGTGGTATATGTCATGTGTGTTTGTCAGAAGGGTGTGGTATATGTAATGTATGTTTATTGGCTTGGTGTGGTATATGTAATGTATGTTTATTGGCTTGGTGTGGTATATGTAATGTATGTTTATTGGCTTGGTGTGGTATATGTCATGTGTGTTTGTCAGAAGGGTGTGGTATATGTAATGTATGTTTATTGGCTTGGTGTGGTATATGTCATGTGTGTTTGTTAGAAGGGTGTGGTATATGTAATGTATGTTTATTGGCTTGGTGTGGTATATGTAATGTATGTTTATTGGCTTGGTGTGGTATATGTAATGTATGTTTATTGGCTTGGTGTGGTATGTGTGGGTTAGGGAACTCTTGGTGTTTTGATTGGGATTGATTACTCCTAAGGATATACTCTCTAAAAATGTGGTTAACAATCTAACCAGTTAATATTTCTGAAGGTTGAACTGTACATAGTGTTGAACGTGATGGGATAAGAAATAAGTTGACAATATACGAGGTCTATCCGTTAATAATGTCGGCAGTGGTACTATATCCCTATTTGCAGCAATCAAATCACATCTCATCTAAGGAAAATCCTCCTCGGGGAAAAGAAGTCTCAAACAACCACTTGACTCGACAAGAAAGAATAATTGTCCTTCAACAACTGCATTGGGTACAAAAGAGTTGTGTCAAATTGTGACAGTTGTGGGAGGAGTGGAGGGTGACTGGTAGTACTTAGTCAATATGAAGTTTCTCTTTTTTTCTGTTGAATGGTTAGATAAATGGAAGAAATAGAGGTTAGAAGAAAATACAAGAAAATATGTATATGTACTATGTATATTATTATAGGTGAAATACATTCACTGGAAATAACAATGACAAACTGAATGTACAGAAAATGACAATGGCAAGCTACAGGTAAAGATGATAACATTGTTGCATTAGATATATATTAGGGACCAGTGGACACATACAAAAAAATACAGGTTTAGATTTCACAAGGCTACTTAAAAATCACATATTTTAGCAAACAATATGGCGATTCAGTCCCACCATATGGTCATATTGTGTTAGGACCACTACTCCTTCACAGTACTACAATATCAGTGGGTCCCACACTAATTTTAACCTGAGAGATAAAAATGCTAACTGCAATACTTACTGCTTAAATGGCTTACAGAGATTCTCCTCAAATTAAAGTCCATAATGGAGGGGTGGGGTGCTCAACTCAAAAGGAATCTGGTCTGGATTTCAAATATTCATAAAGAAAAGGCGAGATGGGGGCACACCCTGAACATACATAATTCAGTAGTGGACCAAAATATATACAAAATACAGGGATTAACCCCTTAATGACACATTATTCCCTTTTATTCCAGAAGTTGTGTCCTTAAGAGGTTAAGGAGCAATGCACACACAAAAATCAAAGCTGTATTTTTTTTTTTCGTGTACGTTGTTCCATAATCTGTATTTTGCATAGGTTTCTGAGAAATGCAAGTTCTGTGTGTGCCCTCAACTCCCCTTTTTTTTACACTGCTATATCACAAATCAAATTACAATGAGAAAGGGTAGAATACACAAGGTGAAGTCTCTGTCAAGCTTCCGTCAATACCTGAAAGTTTGCTGGTTGAGGTAAAAATATGGTTTCTATTTTTTTATGTTTGATGGTTAGGTGGATGGAAGGCCTCAAAAAGTTTGCTCGGTAAGGTGAACATAAGGTTTCTCTTTTTTTTCTGTTGGATGGTTAGCCTTTGCCTTTCAGTAATTACCTGAGGGTTTTTTATGTTTGTTTCCTTTTCTAATTAGATACCTCATTGATTAGAATCTCATTATTACATGATTGTCTCTATTCCATTGTCTCTTGCACCTGCAGCTAGTGCAGTCCATAATAATTAAATCAATACGGACAATGCATTTGGCCTAATTGCTTACCAGTATTTACAGCGATATCTTAATTCTTGAATTAGGAGTGAAAATAAGGCAAGATTTTTTAATGCTATGTAATTGTATTGTTTATGTAATTAGGTGTATTAGATTCTACCTAAATAAAAAAGACTGGGGTAATCCAAGCATCACAGACATAATTCTGCAGAATTTAAGCAGGTAGCAGTGCCACCTGCTGTTTATAACGAATAATACATTATATATTATATATAGTACATTATATTCATGGATATTAACTCCTTAGCCCTTTGCTAATATAGTTCTCTAAGTGCACTTGAATCATTCTGTCGCCTCTCATTTTTACCCACAACATTCTGAAACTATTCATGCTTATAAAGACACAGGTTGCAACATTGCACAGAATCTTTTGTAGCGTTTTTCACGTCTTTGTCACACGTTCATCTGATGCAGTTTTAGGACATCAGCACTGTACATAGTTGGACTAACAATCAAAAAGTCGCAGCTAGACAAACAAGAACAGAAGGTGCTGAGGGCACTGCTTTTAAACCTATACCTCCTTGGGGTCAGCAACCTCTTGTGGTTCTATACAATTACTTTGGTGTTTTTTGTTTTCATGTTTATAACCCAGACTTGTCCCTGACCCTTATTTTGTCATTCCAGTTTCCCTGACCAAGCTAGTTCCTGACCTTTGTTTTGTTACACTGGCTAGCCAACAACGCTATTGACCTTAATCCTTGATTTCCATAGATTATGGCCTTAGTTATTTTTGGTACCCTTTAGTTCTGACATTTCCCTTTTCCTTCTTAGCATTATGTTAGGTCCGGTAATATGCCTGTCTTTCCTACTTTTCCTTTGGTAGGTGGTTGACTTATATCTTGCTAAGAATCCTCTCTGGTTCTTTACATGTCACTGTGTTCTAAAGTCCCTGGTAACTAATAATCTAAGTTTCATGTGACATTTTTTACTAGCAATTTAAACCTTGCCCAAGGAGTTTTTGATATCACACCCATGAAATATTAGCCACATATTACAACTCCTTATGGGTTTACATTGTTTACTACAGTGTATCCAGTGGAGGAGTCCAGTCTGCTTATTATTCCTGGATTGGACTCTTACCAAATAAGACAGACATTTTCTAGAACTCATTGAGAGAAATACTATGTTCTATTTCTCAATATGGGCAGCCAGTGTATTAATAGGCTGAGAGTGTCATCTGGCACTGTCAGCCAATACGCAGCCACCTGGCTAAACCTTCCTCATACTGACTGGCAGAGAGTGAAGAAGCCAAGGGCCAATGGCCAAATTTAACCCCTAAATGAGTTTAAGTTGTTATGGGGGTGGGAGTTTCCTGTTGCCTGGAATGGTAGACAAATTTAAATCTCGAGCCATGTTCCCACCTCTGATGCTCGCCTTCAAGACTTCTCCAGGGCTGCACCTATTCTGTGGAACTCCCTTCCCTCCTCAATCAGACTTTCACCCAGCCTCCACTCCTTCAAAAAATCTTTGAAAACTCACTTCTTCATTAAAGCGTATCAATTAAACTGTCAGCAGGTTTCTCATCCCCAATCCCATGACTCCGTTCCTGCACCTGTCAAAAATGACCTACCAAGCACTCAATAAACCCTTCTGTAACAAACTATTTAATTCCCCTACTTTAACCCTTTGTGTCACTATATCCCTCTGTTCCTGTACGTCAGTGGTCTGATCTCAATGATGTGTCTGTTAGTCCACCCATTGTACAGCGCTACGGAATTTGTTGGCACTATATAAATAATAAAATAATAATAATAATAATAATGTTCTGAGCTAATCTCTTCATGTGACCTTCGATTATCCAAATTTTATATTATAGGTCAAATTCATAGTCATTCCCTGAAATTTGCAATTCAAAGGCACATTCAGATTTTCATGAATCTTCCCCAAATTGACCACATTTTCCACTTCAGGGCAGAAATTAGGAGAATGTCTATATTTTCTACAGGGCACGTGTAGATATTTATATTTTCTATTTTCCATAAACTTTACATTTTACCTATAAATTATTTCCATACAGTAGACAAACCATCAAAAAGAAGCAAAACAAAATTCCTTGACACACTAGCCATAATATACAAGCTCTGTTTGCTAATTTTATTAAAGACTATAACAAAAAGTACACATTGTGAAGTTTGAAATGTTATTTTTATATGATTATTATTTCCGTTTTAGGATTGGACCATCAACCCTTGCTGATATGTAGTCTGACAGTTTTGCTATGCATTACAAAAGGAAAACAACTTCAGTCTATTATGAATCTACTTTTTAAAGCAGCTCTTTACCATATTAAAATAATTGTATTTCACTACTGTACAGAACCTTCATATAGGCTATAGAGAGATAAAGAGCAGGAGCGAGATTTCTCAATACATTGCATACATTTCTTGTATGAATTAGTCCCATAAGGGAAATTACATAGATCCCAGTACAGAGAATATTCGAAAAAAAGGTACTTAGCAGTTTAATTACTACCAGAGATTTGTACTTGCAAATTGTAGACTTAAAGCTCTATTATACATAATATATTAATATTGTTTAGAATATCCTTACATGTATTTAAAAAAAACATAGGGGCGGAGCTTGGCACCGGAGCCGAATGGACATCATCCAACAATCCTCCACACACGATAACTTACCCGCAAAAATCAGCAACACCACAGCACCATCGGGACATCTCCCTGCACACAAATGTCCCTGCGGAGGGTGAGCATCACGCCAATGCCTTTCTTGTACCCAAAAACGCGCAAGAAGGCTCAACGTAAATCCGGGGCCTACCTCGAGTACCCAGCCTCGCGGTCCTACAAGACCTGGCGTCCGAGCTAGAAGAGCTGTACAGCTCCCCCTGGGTGCAAGACAACTCCACTCCACACCCTGACAACATGGAATGCAGATCCCAAAAGGAGGAGGAAGGGAGGGAGGGGGGGTCCCCACGGATCAGTTTCGCACCAGGGCTCCATGGATTGTGTGTACGCCACTGTTTCACCACTACTGTTCTCCAAACACTGGGGATAACTCCAAACACATACACGCCAAACGCTACCCTTACTACCCACGTCTGGGACCCAGCTCAAACGGAGCCCTTCCAGCCTGGAGGTGGAGAGAAACCCGGAGCGGCAACCTGAACTGCCTTAGGAGCCAAGCATTATGTTTTATCATTATACTATTATGTTTTCTTGTTGATACAGCCTTTTTTGCTTGATGTCTGCATCGCAGCCTACAGGCCGCGCGGTCAGTTAACTGCCCAATGGAACACAGTTTTAGTTTATGGGATCACTTTGACCCAGGATGGTGCCTATCGGCCATGACAGAACTCTAGGTTCTTGAAAATATCTCCTACTCACCCCCCCATACTCCCCATGAATAGGGGTTACTAATCCACACGCTCCCATAGTTTGCAGATACCCGGCATGTCAACCAATAAAGCACAACGAAAAGCACACACTACAACCATTATGCCCACCTCAGTTGTCAGCTGAATGAATCACCTAACATAACCATGACCATTACTACTTTTACCTTACTGCTCAACCTTTATTACCTCCAAAGGGTATCTGCACTCGACGTGACGTGTCTTTAATACGAATCCTAACAACCTGCTCCATTTATACCATACACGTAATAAAAAAATAAAAGAGGCTAACTTTACTGATTGCATCCCACTGTTGCTAATGCAAAATTCATTATTGTTATTTCTGCATTCTGTGTGTCTACTGTATACTCATGGTAATGTCTCAATAAAACAAAGATTGACCAAAAAAGATTCAGAATTTTTAGCAAATACATAGATTGAGAGTAAAACCTATTTAAAAGGAACTGGCTGGGAGGGTCTTCCTGCCCTTCACGTAAAGTGACAGCAGTATATTTTTACCACTGACTAGGGAGTATAAATACAGCGTGATTGACGTAGTGTACCCAAGCAAAATAAATTAAAGGAGAGTAAGAGAGGAGTGTGGTCTAACCAGAGGTGGATGTTACAGAAACAAAACATCCACAAAGCTGAGAACAGAGGCACTGGACAGGAAGATTTTTATTTCAAGATTTTTACATTTAACAAATGATGCCTTCAATGCAAAAAAACCCCCAAAAAACATGTTTGCCATTTTCTGTTTTTAATGTCCTATTAAAGAACAATCTGATTGGTGCACTCCTCATGATTAGTTACTTTTAAACAAAGGAAACAATGGAAACATTACACAATGTCTGATTAAAAACAATAGATTGTTTCCATTGAGACATTATTTGAAAGTTCTCTGATAAACCCTTGTTTTCTAAAGGCTTTTGTTGATGGCTTGATTGTAACTGAGCTACATAACCATTATCATATTTTTTTTTAAAAGAGCTAAATATGTCTCTACAGGCATTTCCCAGCTGCCCTCAGCATTTTTCAAACCTTATTTTCCTTTATCTCTGCCCATCATCAGCTAATCTTTAGAGCTCCAGACTTTATTAATACAGGAACACTGTAAGCACCCAAAACCATTACAGTCCGCTGTAGTAGTTATGGTGCTGAGAGTGCCCTGGCTCTAACCAGGGCCGGATTAAGAGCACAGTGGGCCTGGTGCTGACAATTATGATGGGCCTAATTACGGAATCTTATTGACCAAAAACACTAAAACAATCATACCTCCCAAGCGTCATGTATCTGATGGAGATGGTGCTGGAGGGAAACTCATAGGATGCAGCTATAAGAAAACACATACTCTATGCTAATTTCTCTCTAATTTATGCTTTCATCTTTCAAGTAAATCCATAATCCCAGTGTCCAGTGAAGCAGGAAGTCAATGGGCGGGGTAAAAGGGTGGGCCACTGGCACGAATCACGTGACAAGACCTGCCAAAAGGGGTGAACATGCCCAAAAAGGGGGCATGTTTGTCCAAAGAATTGGAAGGTCAGCCTGGCATGAATGCATGTCAGGCTGCCTGCCAATCCTGCAGGCTGTCCAACTAAGGGCATACTATGCAGGCAGCACCTTGAGCTTGACATAAATGCGTCTAATGATGCGCTCACTCCATTCTTTCTAAGGACTGTCCCCTAGCACTCGCTGGTCCACTTGTCTCCTTACCTTCTTACTAGCAGGCAGAAGTTCCTAGTATAGTCTGAGACAGAGAAAAGGTGTCTGTAGTGACTGTAGAAGAAAGGGGACATGCCATAGTGTTAGAGAGACCAATGTCTGCATTACCTAAACTAACTTTAATGTCAGCCAGTGCACGCAAATTTTGTTCCCATACATCCCTCTTAAGCTTCCAAACTTTTAGGGACACTATAGTCACCAGAACAACTACAGCTTATTGTATTTGTTCTGGTAAGTAGAATAATTCCATTCAGGCTTTTTGCAGTAAACACTGTCTTTTCAGAGAAAATAACTCCACTGGCCGCTCCTTAGATGGCTGCTAGAGGTGCTTCCTGGGGCAGTACTGCCTAGTGTGCAGCACTGCCATTCAGTGTCTCCACCCTCTGCATGCAGACACTGAACTTTCCTCATAGAGATGCATTGATTCAATTTATATTTATGAGGAAATGCTGATTGGCCAGGGCTATGTTGGACTTGTGCTGGCTCTGCCCCTGATCTGCCTAGACCACCACTTCTGAGCCAGCAGCTGCAGAATTGAATACAAGTAATATTTTACTATATTTAGGGAGGCAAGAAGGGGCCAGGGTGGTGGTTTTAACATAATAGGGTAAGAAATACATGATTGTGTTCCTGACACTATAGTGCTCCTTTAAGCAAGAGTATGTGAAGAGTAGTTAAGGTTGCCACCTTTCTTGGAAAAAAATACCAGCCTTAATCATTTGTATAATTAATTAGTTATGCGTGTAAATCACAAGGAGTGACATCAGAGAAAATTCTGTAAAATCACCAACAAACTACTCACAGTTTGATTCTGCTGTATAGATGGATTGCTCCCAGTGTCTCCCTGTCTCCCAGTGTCTCAGTCTCGCAAGTCACCCAGTGTCTCAGTGTCCCTATGTATCACAGTCTCAGTATCCCCATGTCACCCAGTCCCCTCGTCTCCCAGTGTCTGTGTCCCCATTTCTCCCAGTGTCCCAATGTCTCAGTGTGTCCCCATGCCACTAGGATACTGGGGACACTGAGAGACATGGGGACACTGAGAGACCCGGGGACACTGAGAGACCCGGGGACACAGACATGGGGACACTGAGATATTTAGGGAACCTGGGAGAAATGAGACACTAGGGACACTGAGACACTAGGGACACAGACACTGGGAGACATGGGGACACTGAAACATTTGGGGACACTAAGACACTAGTGACACAGACATGGGAACACAGACACTGGGAGACTAGTGGACACTGGGAGACTAGGGGACACTGGCTGGGAGACAGACACTTGGGGACACTGGGAGACATGGGGACAGTTGTGGACATAGACATGTGGACACTGGGACATATAGGGACACTGGGAGACATGGGGACACCAGGCACACTGGGAGACTAGGGGACACTGGTAGACTAGGGGACACTGGGAGACTAGGGGATACTGGCTGGGAGACAGACACTTGGGGAGACATGGGGACAGTTGTGGACATAGACATGTGGACGTTGGAACACATGGGGAAATTGGAACACATGGGGACACTAGGCACACAGAGACATGGGACACAGACACTGGGAGACTTGGGGACACAGAGACACTAGGGACACTGGACATAGTGTCATAGTGTCTCCGTGTCCCAATTTCTCCCAATGTCCCTATGTCTCTCAGCATCCCCATGTGTCCTAGTGTCTCAATGTCCCCTAGTGTATGTGTCATCATGTGTCCCCTAGTGTCTGTGTCCCCTAGTGTCTCAGTGTCCCCATATGTCCCCTAGTGTCTCAGTGTCCCCATGTGTCCCCTAGTGTCTCAGTATCCCCATGTGTCCCTGCTGCCTTTCCCCCCATCCCTCACTTACCTGAGCTGTGCAGCTGCTGTCTGGACTCGCTGTGCTGTGTAGCTGCTCCCCCACGGATCAGTGAGTAGTAGAGAGAGGCAGTGATAATCTGTAACTTCCTATCCCTGCCTCTCTCCACACACAGTGACCCCTACTGGCCGGTGCTGGTATTGCAGAGTAATTTCCATTTATTCTGAGAAAATTACCTGCACTTGTATTGCCGGTATTACTGCAATACCGGCACGGCCAGGCAGCCTCAAATACCATCTGTGCCATTAAAATACCAGTCAGGTGGCAAACCTAAGAGTTGTGTGTTAAAAAAAAAAGAAAAAAAAAGAGAGAATTTTTTTTTTTTTTTTTAAATGGGCCTATTCCATAGGCCTGGGCCTGGAGCTGCAGCTCCATCAGCCCCTATGTTAATCCGGCCCTGGCTCTAACCTATGATACACTGTCAAACTGTGTTAGCACACTTTGATAACGTGGAATAGAAATCTGTTAAACAAAAAGAGCAGCCAATGCAGGACTGCACTTATTGACTGAGACTGCTCACCTGATGCTTTCTGCCAGTGAGCATGGCCCTCCAGAGCTCTGATTTGCTCTACAGAGCAATCCATATTTTCCTCCTAGAGAAGACCGAATGTAGATTCAGGTGGCTGATGTAACTCAGGTAAGTTGTCAAACCATGCTAAAATGTGTAAAATGAGCGAGTCTATTGATGCGCTTGACAGTACTCTGATATTCCCAAAAGCGGGACACTAGGGAACAAAGTCTGGGCAGAAGGCTAAAATGGGGACCGTCCCACCAAAATCAGGATGGTGGGGAGGCCTGATAACTCTATTGGATAACTTACAACTCTTAAAATGCACAAATCACTCTAGATAATGCTGGTCTTGAAATGATGATTGACCAACTGAATAACATAAAAAATGCTAAATATTCTATATCTATAGCCATACAACTTCACCACTTATTTAAAGACAAATAGTTTCACTTTTTCCACACGGATAGTACACCGACACTGTCAAAGAGCAGGTTAATGGTTTAACTCTGACAACCATTTATAATTTTATAAGACCAACCAATCCAGCCATGCATCAAAAAAGTATTAGAAATCACTATTTGCACAAAATGTGTACTATGTAATGATTCATCTATCCCATAATATATGCAGCTTTTCTATCACCCTACTAATGTTTGATGTCACCTCTGTCACTCATTTTCTTCCCTTTCCCTCCACTTCTTAAGGAGTTACTTCAACATTGTTTTTTGTTAGTATTTTGTAAGGGGCTTATAGTCCCCCCTCAAAAATAAATAAAAGAATAAATGCAAAACTTACCTAGCAGCCAGACTCGCTTTTAGTGATGTCACTTCCCTTCACTAAAGGTAGAAGGAAGTAACCAAGCACAGCTTGACTTGCTAGATATGTTGATGACAAATGCTTAATATGCACATTAGCCACTTCCGGGACTCTTGTTTGAGTCTGGCTAATGAATCTGCTGGACGTGGTGTTATACCTCCGGCAGCAAGTTGCTATATCTTTGTTTACTGCGCCTCCTCCTATTCCCTGTCTTGGTTACTTTTTCTCAATTCTGTTAACTGTAAGTCAAACGGCAGGAAATCCTCCTATCAGTGTACTGCAAATTAAATACAAAACATTATTTTATATATTGTTATTCTCTTTTGGTTAGTTTATTCGGTTTCAGAATCAGTTTTTCTGAAATTCTGTTATGTTGAACTGACATATGTGTGAAATTTAGGCATCCCCAAAATGTAAGTATCTCCAAACATTTCTAACTTCAAGAAAAAAAAAATTTGGCTGGGCAGATTTTTCTCACAACGCGCAATTCTACTTTTATTTTGGGGAGTAGAGGAGAGCTCCGTCGCGGTCCAAGCCTCGCTTTCAAATTGCGACAAAAGGCTCCGCCCTGAATCCCATCACATCACTTCCTTATTTCAGCGTGCATGCTGTTTAAGCCTTTTTCTGAACTTGCTAGTCGTTGGAATCTGTAGTATTACTTCCATCTTTGTAGTCCATAGTCTTTCGGTATTAAAACTGTTTGACTTTATATATTTTAACGGTCACATTACGTATTCCGTTGTACTCTACCATATTAACTAAACAGTGATTTTAGTCTCCAAGGATGATTAAATCAGGTTTCATAATAATGTATATATAAAAAAAAATATATATATTTTTTTTTAAATTGACATATATTGTATCAGTAAGATTAACAGACTTCTGAATAATATTGAAATGACAGACCTAAATATAAAAGCAGAAGTGTAAAAAAGGTAAAACACATATGTTTCTTTATATATTTTAGTTGTTGAAAATAGAAAATCTTTTAAATAAAATGATTATGAAAAGGGACTAAATTACATAAAAAGGGACTGAACAACATTAAATAATATTTATAAAAAATGGTACAGTTCGAAGTCGGAGTTTAATTATTATTATTATTATTATGATGATGATATTTATAGAGCGCCGTCAAATTCTGCAGCGCTTTACAATGGGTGGACGAACAGACATGTAGTTGTAACCAGACAAGTTGGACACACAGGAACAGAGGGGTTGAGGACCCTGCTCAATGAGCTTATATGCTAGAGGGAGTGGGGTAAAGTGAGACAAAAGGTAAGGATAGTATTAGACTAGTGACAGTTGCAAGAGAGGAATCAGTTGGGAGCTATTAACAGTTTAATTGATACGCTTTTATGAAGAAGTGGTTTTTTAACGATTTTTTGAAGGAGTGGAGACTGGGTGAGCATCTAACGGAGGAGGGAAGCAAGTTCCACAGGAACGGTGCAGCCCTCGAGAAATCTTGAAGGCAAGCATTAGAGGTGGGAGTACGGACAGAAGATAGACGTAAGTCTTCGGCAGATCGTAAGGGCCTAGACGGGACATACTTGTGTATAAGGGAGGATAGATAGGTGGGAGCAGCATTATGTAGAGATTTGAAAGCAAGAACCAGAATTTTAAATTGAGCTCTATATTTTATAGGAAGCCAATGTAAGGACTGACAGAAGGGTGAGGCATGGGAGGTGCGGGCGGACAGGAAGATGAGCCTCGCCGCTGCATTCATTATGGACTGTAACGGCGCAAGTTGGGAGCATGTAAGACCACTGAGAAGCGGATTACAGTAGTCAAGGCGAGAAAGGACAGTGGAATGGACCAACACCTTCGTCGCATCTGGCGTTAAGTAGGGGCGGATGCGCGCAATGTTTTTGAGATGGAAATGACAGGATTTTAATCCATATGGGATAAAGGTGTTCATTCTAAAAATCCACTCCATCTCTGTTTTACCCATTTTTTGACTCAAATCTCCTCCCCTCCAATGTTTTACTACTTTCTTTAAACCTATAAAGGACATCCCCATAGGGTCTTGATTATGAACCAGTTTAAAATGAGAGGACACGCCAGGTAAACGTAGACTCCTACTCGGGGACTTAAAGAAAGAGGAAGTAGATATCGCCTGTATCCAAGAGACACATTTTTGTAAAGACCGTACCCCGGCTATCTTCAATAAACTATACCCGACCCAATTACATGCCCTCTCCGTGAACAAGTTGAAAGGGGTTTCTATCTTTATCCATAAGGCCGTAGCCCTGACACTACAGCATACAATTATAGACCCACAAGGCAGATACATCATCCTCATGGGCCTGTTCAACAATGCACACTACACTTTGGTGAACAACCAAGGATTATTCATAGAGGAGTAGTATATATTTTTTTTAGAGATGAAAGAACTAATTCCACAATTTTTAATAATGAAAAGGGTTTTTATGGATGTGGCCAATGCTTACCATGTAGAAAATCGGGCAATAAGGGAAGGATAATAAAACAGATAGATACTATTGAAGGAAAGGAAATACGTATTAAAGATTTCATGACATGCTATTCTAAAAATATTATTTATCTCATTCGATGCCCTTGTGGTCTTAACTATTAGGGATATGCATTCTAGGCATCCAATGCATCTTAAATATCAAAATTTGGAACATATTCTATTATGGAAATATGTCTACAATGAAGTTGAAGTAAGTTTGAAGTTGATTAAAGAACAGCCTGTGTGGCTGGTAAACCGAATATAAGTGTGATGCAATAGGGCTGATTAGCAATTCCTGATTCTTCTTAAAACATAATATAAAGAGCACAGGATGACGTTTTCTAACTCTATCTAGTGAAGCAGAATTTGGAAACATGTTTTTAAAAAATAAAATAAACAATGATAGCAAAATTGTCCTTACAAGAATTAACTGACATTAATGGATTTACTCTGGCCCTTTAAATCAGGGCTGCAACAGTGACATGTTCTTCTAGTAGTATAATCTGCAATTTAAATAACTTGCATTGGTATCACACTGCTTTATCCAAGACTTAAGTGGAACCTGTGGCTTCCCCCATCTGAAAAAAATATATATTTTAATGTGTTTTACTGAGTCTGATGTCTTGAGCTACAATACAGAAAATGTAAATTATACATGCTGTGAACACCGGGTGCACTCTCTGTATTACATATGTAGTTAGCTTTTACTAAAATAGTTTTTAGTATAATAATTGTACATCACCGATTTTGGAAAAAGCTTACAGTACCTGTGCTATCCTCTGTGTGCCTTGAACAAAATAGCTGTCCATTCAACACATCAATTAAACACAGCAGCATACGGAACTAAAAGTACCTACCTATCAAGACTATATTGTAGAGTTATTTTGGAACCTACTTTATTATTTGAGAAGCTGGCACCATTAAACATAACGTCCATTATGATAATCATTAACAATTTTACCTGTAACCTCTTATTAACTATTAGTTAACCTTCTAGTTCTTCAGACTAGCAATATAAATGGGTGCTTAACCCCTTAAGGACACATGATGTGTGACATGTCATGATTCCCTTTTATTCCAGAAGTTTGGTCCTTAAGGGGTTAAAAAAATCAAACATGTAAGGTCACCAATCTGACTGCTTATCCGGGATCGTTGACATTTTTATTTTTGTTGGAATATTTGGCTTGTAGGATTGCTGTTCGGATTACCGTATTTTGGATTCATGAGAAAGGAAAAATAGAAAATGATGACAATTCACTGACTTTTCCAAGCTCTCCAATATGTGGGATGTTTTATTCTAATATACAACATGCTGTACAACTAATTTACTGATGAATATCTATTTGAAGTAAGTTTATATTTATAATCTGCTACATTGCCATTTATTCGTCTGATTCAGCTATTAACAGACACACTGAAATTCCCTTTATTCGGTTGATCCAGTTACTTGGTACGCACCAAGGTGATTTCACCCATAAATCTAAACTTCCTAATCCTAAATTACAATAACACTACCCCTAATCCTTCTAATGCTCCATAACCACATAAAGCTACTTCTCTTGTAGTGTAGCTGTGTATTAGTCTACAGTTTGGTTGAACTATTTTCAAATGAATTTCACTTCATTTCATTTCTCTTCATAAGATCTATTTAATAACTGGAAGGATTCATTCAGCTCAATTTAGGTAGCATTCAGTTATATAGAGAAAATGTACCAGCCAAATATACACCAGAATGAAAGTTTTATAATCAACATTTGGTGAATATGCCCTTAAATGACCACTAGATGTCAGTAGAACCCCATGTGTTACATATGTTAGGTTGTGTTTGTAAAAGGGTAACTCCAACCAGCATGATCATGTCTGCTTTTAGAAGTGATCATGGTGCAAGCACTATGCACGTTCAGCATTTCGGCTTGAAATGCTGCCTGTACCGAGAAAATACAAAGTTTACTTGCCATGTTTAACATTTCCACCCTCCCTGCCTTCCCACCACTGCTCAGTAACGTCAGGATTGAGAAGTCGATGGGCTTTACCTGTAAGATGAGCTCTGACTTAGCCCATCTCGCAAGTCTCAGAGAGGAGCCAAAATGTTGTCTCAACTTTCTTGTTTCAAATAAAAAGACTGTATTTTAAAAGAAACCTCTGGTGTGCCTGGAAATTGCTTTTCTTCCATTTGGTGTTTTCAGGGATTTGCCCTCCCTTTCTGGAGCACCCTGGTTGAAGTTTCCCCCCTTTTATAGTGTGTGCATGATGCTTTTTTTTTTTTTTGCAATACAGCAATTCATACTGTTTAACCAACACACACTTTCACTGACAGACACACTCTGACATACCCACTCAGTTACAGGCACACACTCTCAGGTCTACACTGACATACACTCAGACACATAGACATTCACTCACTCACAGACACACATTGAAAGCTACATAATTACTGACAGCTACACACTGACAAACACACACATACTCATTGACAGACACATTAGCTGACAGACACACATTCACTGACAGACACACTCACTGACAGATGCACATTCACAGACACACACACTCACAGATACTCATACACTCACAAATCATTATTTTTGCTGTTGGCTTGGCACGGAATGGAGGCAGCTAGGGAGCTGTGATCTTCTTGCACTGCTCCCTTGCAGACTGCTTAGTGATGCCAGGGCCAGAGTGATGTCGTATTCCAGATCCCATTAATAGTAATTCCTTCACAAAGAGTAATTCATTACTAGCTGTACAAATGAGATGTAATGTATTAATGAGATAATTATTACAATAATTAAACCATGCACAGGTATATAAAAAAGATTTATTACATAGAATAAATTAAAATAGGAATTTTGATTGTATTAGACATAAACAGATGTAACCAAATAATAATTGTTCAATTTTACGTAGCAAAATCAAGTAAACTAGTATTATGTAGATTTTTATATTTGCTTTCCTAAATTTGAGGTAATATGAGATAATGTAAAAATAAATTAGGTCAGCCTCATTTATCAGTCTGTGAAACAAAGGAAAACATATTTGGTTCATACAACATTATATAAATATATAAATATATATATTTGTAGTCGGGGACAATAAGCCGAGTTATTGTAGTGGTGGTACAAGTCGGTTGTGGTGTGCTGAAACCAACATTCGGGTAGGCCTGTAAAAGAGGGCAAAACGTTTAACAGTTTAATCCTCAATACGTGTTGACATTACATAACCAGTACTTTAAATGCCTGCCTCAGTTCCCTCTCTGATTGAGGGATATCTGTAGTATGCAGACGATTCCAATGTCCCAGTTTATGATGTGTGCTGGGATGTTTACTAAAGGCTGCAAAAGCAGTGCTTATTCATATAAGAGTTTTATGAATTGTGTCCTGACGTACAGGATAAATTTGATGTAGTGAATGGTTACCTTTAAAAGAGACCGCATGCCTGTGTAGTCCTGTGAGGACAGATTGGTCTTGTATGTTGACCAGGCACCATTTATTGTTGATAGTATGTAGGTATATTCTGCAGGTGGGTATAAGTTTAAGAGTTTGTAACCTAATTTAAGGTTGAGGTGGTAAAAGGATGTAATTGTCACCATGGTATCTATGGAGTACTGATTGCCGATTCAATATTCCGAAGTGAACTTATTAAAATGGCCAGAGTTCTTGTATATAATTGTTTGGTATAGGCAGACAGAGCCGTGTGTGCTGGCAATCTACCATGATCATGAGATGAGCTAATCCAGAACGAGATCATGAAATATAGGAGTTTTAGTATGTGGTTAAGCAGCCGTGGAATGTTTGGAGGAATACCTGAAATGGGATTGAGACAAGGCTTCAGCTGTTATGTTGCAACCGGCTGGTATGTATATGCAGACAAGGTAAAATTGCTGTGTTGCTTCCAGCCAAGTAATTTCGCATGCTGCCGTGTTTGATTAGCAATGGACAGACTTCCTCCCCCAAAGAGACCCCCAGGCTGTGCAGTGGTCGCGATGGAGTATACTACAACAAGAGCTGAAGGTTACAGTCTTTCCTGATAAGCTGGGCACTGTCCTCAGGGGGCAGGTTTGTATTGACAATAAGTCAAGATGTACGACAATTAATGTTACAGGTATAGGACTATGGTATATCTTGGGGCACCTGAATACCCAGGATGAAACAGGGCCTGTGGATGAAAAGTAAGGGGTATACAGTGGGATACTCCGTGTGAGGATTAGGAACTCCTGAGTTAGGATACTCTAATTCTCCAGACTTTCAGAGAACATAATTATGATGAAAGGCTGGATGTCATCATAGCATGCATCTCTGCCATGTTGCCTGTGATACTTGCACGCGCATAGATACCCGACTGGGGAGCTCAAAGTTAGCAATCATGAGTCTGTACAGCTTGGCTTCAGTGCTGTAGCTGGGAGCGGTAAATCTTTACGCATGAGTTGGCAGAAATTAGGAACGGTCCAGAATTACAAGGAAATGTGTTGGTGATATCCTGGTACTTGACCAGGGTACAATGGACTAGCCGGGGTGGAGGGTCTGGCGGGGTACTTGGGAATTAAATAATGTCTTCTAGTGGTGAAAGACATAATATGATGAATAAACAATGAGTCAATGTAATGGGCATGTCGATGAGAGTGTAGCCCTGTATCAACTGGCAGCTCGCTAAGTTCTGGATGGCGAAGAAATTAGCTATACAGGGGAAGGTGAGACCTTGCTAAATGCCAAGTGGCTCAGAGAGGCTCTAGCTGTGATTTTGGCTGATGGACTGTAAGAAGTGGTGTGAATGTTGTCCTCTCGGTGACAAGGACCTGAAGTATGCTTAAGAAAAAATAGCCTAATCAATTAAACGCCAAAACATGTATGTAACATCTCTAGCTTTGTAGCATGAAGCAACTTATGAGATCTAGTAATCACCTTAGATGAAGTTGTGGGTTATACTTATTTAAGTAAAATAGACAGATCGAAGAGGCCTGAATATGTAGAATTGCGTAATGAGGGGTTCTGGGTTCTTGGGAGTGTGCCGAGAGAGGAACCATGTAGGGAGGACTTGTGTGGGACTAGCGAGGCAATGTGGAATAGTAAAATGTGATATGAAAGGGTTGTAGTTTTCCCTTGTAAGCAGGAAAATGTAGGTAAATGCCCAAATGGGGGGGTCAAAATTGGATCGTAGTGGAGGGCCGTATGTAACTGTTTGGAGTGAAGGCCTAATGAGGGCCATGTGTAGAGGTATTGTAGCGAAAGGCCGAGAGTGCCCAATATAAGTCCTGAGCTGCAGGATGGAAAAAATAGGGCTGTACGAGTGGTATGGACATGTGGAATGACCAAATGTGGAATAAATATATCAAGGTTGTAAGAGTTGTGTAGAGGCCATGCATGATGTCTTTGTTGTTTGAACTGGTCCATATGTAGTGGTATGGAAAATTGTCATGAATACCAGGGTGGCAACGTTGTATGTAGTGGAGGGCCATCTGAGGTTTTGATCAAAGCAAAATTAGGCAAATAACCAACATGATAGATTATTAAGTGTCTAGATGTAGGTGACTTGTAATATGTAACATTGTCAATACCATGCTAGACCGAAGTGGCTTAATATGTGGAATAAAACTTATCGGATTAGGGATTAAGGTTTCCCAGATTCCTTAGACTCAGAGAGGTCCATATAGGTTGGGTTGGAGTAGGTCTAACGAGAACGAGCGTATAATTGAATTAAATAATATAAGCAGTATATAACCCTTGTGAAGCAGGCCAAGCCCAAATGAGGAGCCAAAATCTTGTATTGGGTTGCCCATAGAGGGCTTGTGAAGTGAATGTAGTGAAGGTCAAGGAAGGACCATGTTTAAAGGTATTGATGACACTCAATGGTTTGCAACATATGAATATATTTATGCTGTGTCCTATGTTGGTGATGATGATCCCACCTAATAGACACTGCTGAACCATAGTGTTCATCATATACATTGAAGGGACAATGTATATGATGAAGGATACAGGTTCCCCAGGCTGTTGTCCTAGTGAAAGCCATACCGTATAGTAAGGTATGATTAGTTTATTGATGTTGTGTAGTGTGGTGTGGTAAGATGCAACCCCTGTAAGTGGATGTTATGCAAATGAAAAGCCCAATGAGGGGATGAAATAGGAACATAGTATGTTGCGAACTGAGGGTCATGTGAAATGGACGTTGCAAAGTCCCATTGAGGGCCTTTGCAAGGACTATGTATATAAGGCCAAAAAGGGACCCAATGTAAGTCCTGA
This sequence comes from Pelobates cultripes, assembly GCA_933207985.1. Lineage (NCBI taxonomy): Eukaryota > Metazoa > Chordata > Amphibia > Anura > Pelobatidae > Pelobates > Pelobates cultripes. The sequence goes on along the minus strand of OW240912.1, from coordinate 321,093,735 downwards.
GGTGCGGACACGTGAGGCTGTGATAAAATTAATGGAGGGGGTGACTGGTAGATCAGATATAGGTTGTAGAGTTTGTTGAGAAGTAGTGATTAACCCCTTAAGGACACATGACATGTGTGACATGTCATGATTACCTTTTATTCCAGAAGTTTGGTCCTTAAGGGGTTAAAGGAGCTATGATAGTTATTAGACAGTAGAGAAATAACAACAATAATAAGCTTCTAGCTTGTGAAATGTTTAACATAAAGAACATAAGAAATAGACATGTTAAAAGTTATACAATACATACTTACTGAGCCAGTTGAACGGAGGGCATAAAAAAGAATTTACGACAGGAATGAGGTTTAGACCACTAGAATGCAATAGTGCTAAATTGATTTTAGGCTGTGATGGCCGTACGCTAAACGTAGGAGGAAACAGAATTTATAAGACATACATTTATAAAACGTCTAGCTTGTGAAAAGTGAACGTAATGTTTTTTTTTATATTCTTTATTTTTACTGTGCAAATAATAACAATCATGCCCTTGGTGCCACGACAGCAGTCCAAGGCACAACATTTATATACATTTTCAGCGTGGCTAACAATAATTCTGCACATTTTTAGTAAGATAAGTTAGATGTCATTTGGTCAAATAGGGCATAAAGTACATAGCCAAAATCGCATTGTGTGTCTGACGGTTCAGGTATGCCTCTAGTGTTATGTGACATTATCAGAGGGTTATGACAATATATGTAAGGCAACCTCTGTAAACGCTGTGGGTGAGTGTGATGTCAAGATAGCTAGCCTCTCGTTACTGGTTTTTTTTTTTTTTTAAATGTATTTATTTATTTATTTATTTTTATATATAATACATACGTTTATAAGGCATACTTGTGGAATGCTTAAGGCCCTCCTCTGTGCCAATATATAAACCAAATGATGAGAGCACTCAGGGGATTTGTGGGAAAAAAAAGCTATTGATGCATAATTTGACATTTCAGGCTCTTGGACCTTTTTATCTATTTAATTAACTTACTGAGACCCATGTGTATGTGAGGCAAACCCAATCCACTGAGTGAACACAGGAAATAATATGACTGCATCAACATGTGTGAACAGCATTGAAGGTTGCAGAGCAACTGAAAGATTACCTAAGCAGTACTATAAAAGTATATAAAAAGTGGAAATCAGTATAATTTTAATAATATTGATCAAAACCAACATCAGTAGGTCTGAAAGGAGAAAATGTAAAGCAAACTCAAAAGTAGGTACAGAGGATTTTATGGCCAAATACATTCTTTGATTATCTCACACATATTCCATATATGATTTATCCAATCATCTCATTAAACTGAAGAGGAGGGAAGTGGACTTGGATTTACATGGTATTTTCATTTTTGATTATTACAGAGCCAAGCACATTCCCTGGGGGTTTTGTGTTAGAAATGCTCCCACCATTGGATGGCAAAATCTGGAGTTTTGCAACAACAACAAAATATAGATTGGAATTGCAAATAAATGTTCCTTAGATTGGATGATTATTGCGTAGAGATCAAAAATAGTTTTTTCTTAAAGGACCACTCTAGGCACCCAGACCACTTCAGCTTAATGAAGTGGTCTGGGTGCCTGGTCCAGCTAGGGTTAACCCATTTTTTCATAAACATAGCAGTTTCAGAGAAACTGCTATGTTTATGAATGGGTTAAGCCTTCCCCCAAATCCTCTAGTGGCTGTCTCATTGACAGCCGCTAGAGGCGCTTGTTTGATTCTCACTGTGATTTTCACAGTCAGAAGACGCAAGCGTCCATAGGAAAGCATTATGAATGCTTTCCTATGAGACTGGCTGAATGCGCGCGCAGCTCCTGCCGCGCATGCACATTCAGCCGAAGAGGAGGAGAAGAGGCGGAGAGGAGGAGGAGAGCTCCCCGCCCGGAGCTGGAGAAAGGTAAGATTTTAACCCCTTCCTCTCCCCAGAGCCCAGTGGGAGGGGTCCCTGAGGTTGGGGGCACCCTCAGGGCACTATAGTGCCAGGAAAACGAGTATGTTTTCCTGGCACTATAGTGGTCCTTTACGGAGCCTATTAAGAAATTTGAAGGCACTCATACTGCCACTGAACGTATGATAAAGTTACAGACTTAAATTATAAGGTACATGAAAGACCTCATCAAATTCAAGAAGCATTAACTGGAAAAAGTTAATTTTGACAACAGTCACCATCCACGTATATGGATGTCTCTCTAGGCATAATAGGCAATGTCTGAAATTTCCAACACGATGAATCTGTGTCCATAAACCACGAATAACTAGTAAAAATATCCACATGACAGATTAAATCTACTTCAACTACCTCAGTCTTTTTTAGCATTTGGCCTCTATCAGTCAAATGATCCACCAGGCTCACCTCATCATTACAAGGGGACAACAAAAAAAAAAAAACAAATGACCTAGGAGGGAGAAAAATTCAGAAATCCAGGGTGATGTAAATCATGTCCTTAATAAGAGGGACTCATAACGTTATAATCTGACCAGTCAGGAATATGCCGTCTTAAAAGATTTGACTAATGATGTCACAACTGTGATCCGACAGCCTGATAAGGGGGGATATATTGATGTATACAATTACTATCGAAAATAAATGTTTTCTCAATAATCTGATCACTGCATATAAGAGAATTAGCTTTGATTCTACTACTACCATTTACCTAGAAAGTTCAAGATCTCATCAAGACACGATTGTTATCTCGATACGTTGATAAATCTGCTTCAGAATTTCATCTAGAAAAACATCCTTGAGTACCTTTATTATACACATAACCTAAAATTCATAAAGATCTACAACATCCCCCTCGGTAGACCTATCATCTTGGCGCAGCAGATGTTTAACCCCTTAAGGACCAAACTTCTGCAATAAAAGGGAATCATGACATGTCACACATGTTATGTGTCCTTAAGGGGTTAATGTTTATACACAATAAATACCACAAATAGAGAGCATACAAGCTATGCACATGATGCTCACTCAATCTTTTTCATATTCATATTCATATCGTCATATTCAGGTCCACTAATTGAATTTCTTATTGATATGTTGGAATTATTGCTTTCATGTCATTATTTTCAGATATTCAGGACTTAGCACCCTCCTATGCCAATTGCTACGTGCTTTTTTTAAAAAACTAAATGGATTCTCAGTAGATGTATAGATTCAAAGAGCACCTTTTGACATATCACAGATTTGTGGATGACATCTTCTTAATTTAGAAAGGTACAGAAATAAAGTTGGTGCAAATGATTGAAGATACCAATGCATGGAAGGCCCCAATTAAATTGACCCTAACATGCAAATGTATAAGTTTGAAACAAAATCATCTGTTACACCATACCCCTTATTTGTCCTTGAACAAAGAAAAAGAAAAATAGGAAGGAACTTTCCTGAGGGGAGAACTGTGGATTGGCTTGCCCGCACCACGGCACTGTCAATTGCATGTCATGAGCAGTGGTGGATGCAGAGAGGGGAGAGTCCGTTAAGACTATAAAGACATTAAGGGCGGATCAGTCCCGCTAAGCGTTGGCAGAATAGTACAGAGGTAGGTTGAGAGGTAACTCATCTGGGGCGTCAACACTATTCAAATATCCATAGTTATTACCCCCCTTCACCCTTTTCTTTTTTTGAATTATTTTATGTTGTATGGGTTTGCGGTTTGTTCTAGTTCACAGTCATGTTCCATTGAGCTATTGAGGTTTAAATTTGTAGTGTTGGCACCATGGTTCCCAAGTTTGAGAGACCTTATGTTTTTGGCTAGGGGACACCGCTGAGGACATTTCATAAATGTAATTTAACCGAATCTTGTCCATAAGATTTCCTTCAGTGGGGCATTTAGCTAATTTCCAGTTAAGTGAGATAAGGGCTCTAGCTGCCAGTATCACCTGTGTGGGATAGGCATAAGGCTATCCTAACTATAAGATAAGGCTAGGGACTAATGAAAGTATTTAGAATATTGGGCAGACTAGATGGGCTGAATGGTTCTTATCTGCCGTCACATCCTATGTTTCTATGTTTCTATGTGGCCAGTGCCTTCTCAGACAGCGTCCAATTTGTGGGAAAATCCAACCACAGACAGGACTCAAACTCAGCTGGAAGGTTGATGCCAATGTTGTTGAGTAGTTTATTGACACTTCACCACAACGGTTGAATAAGTACACATCCCCACCACATGGTTGTAATTGGTTAACTCAAGACAAGGTGCTGCAGCAACTAAAGAAAGTTAATATAAACAAAGCTCCAGGGCCTGACGGTATCCATCCACGTGTACTTAAGGAACTAAGTGCAGAAATAAGTGAACCTCTGTTTTTAATCTTTCAAGATTCTTTTCTTTCAGGAAGTGTTCCGGAGGATTGGAGGAAGGCAGATGTGGTTCCTATATTCAAAAAGGGTTCAAAATCCTTGCCTGGAAATTATAGACCTGTGAGCTTAACTTCTGTGGCTGGTAAAATATTTGAAAGTTTATTAAGGGATAATATTCAAGAATTCCTTGAGAAGAACATGGTTATCAGCAAAAATCAGCATGGTTTTATGAAGCACAGGTCATGTCAAACTAACTTGATTGCGTTCTACGAAGAAGTAAGTAGAAGTATAGATCAGGGTGTTGCCGTGGATGTGATCTTTTTGGATTTTGCCAAGGCATTTGATACAGTTCCACACAATAGATTAGTGTTCAAACTCAAGGAAATCGGTCTAGATGAAAATGCTTGTTCTTGGGTAGAACATTGGCTTAAAAACAGAGTACAAAGAGTTGTCATTAATGGTAAATTTTCAAGCTGGACAGAGGTGGCAAGTGGTGTCCCTCAGGGGTCTGTTCTGGGACCCCTTCTATTTAACATGTTTATAAATGATCTTGAAGACCGCATTGAAAGTCATGTTTCAGTGTTTGCAGATGACACCAAACTTTGTAAAACAATACAATGTGAGCAAGATATTACTTTGCTGCAGAGGGATTTAGATAGACTGGGGGACTGGGCACTCAAATGGCAGATGAAATTTAATGTTGAAAAATGCAAAGTTATGCACTTCGGCGTAAAGAATACACAAGCAACGTATACCCTTAATGGAAGCGAATTAGGGATAACAACACACGAAAAGGACTTGGGAATTGTTATAGACAACAAACTATGCAACAATGTGCAATGTCAATCAGCAGTGGCCAAGGCAGTAAGGTATTGTCATGCATGAAAAAGGGCATTCATTCTCGGGACAAGAATATCATTTTGCCTCTTTATAAATCACTGGTAAGACCCCATATTGAATATGCTGTGCAATTTTGGGCACCTGTTCTAAAGAAGGATATTATGGCACTAGAAAAAGTGCAGAGGCGGGCTACAAAATTAATAAAAGGAATGGAACATATCAGCTATGAAGAAAGGTTAACAAATTTAAACCTATTTAGTTTAGAAAAACGTCGCCTGAGAGGGGATATGATAACATTATACAAATATATTCGGGGCCAATACAAACCATTGCGTGGAAATCTATTCACAAACCGGACTTTACATAGGACACGAGGCCATGCGTTTAGACTGGAAGAAAGAAGATTTCGTCTAAGGCAAAGGAAAGGTTTTTTTATTGTAAGAACAATCAGGATGTGGAATTCTCTGCCTGAGGAAGTGGTTTTATCAGAGTCCATACAGATGTTCAAACGGCTACTAGATGCATACTTGCAAGAACAGAATATTCAAGGATATAATCTTTCAATGTAGGGTAATAACTGCTTGATCCAAGGATAAATCTGACTGCCATTCTGGGGTCAAGAAGGAATTTTTTTCCCAGCTTGTTGCAAAATTGTGCTTCAAACTGGGTTTTTTTGCCTTCTTTTGGATCAACAGCAAAAAACAAATGTGAGGAAGGCTGAACTTGATGAACGCAAGTCTCTTTTCAGCTATGTAACTATGTAACTATGTAACTATGTAACATGTGGAGCATCGTGCCACTCTTCGCTTGACATCTCCAGCATTGATCAGAACCATTTGGGTAGATTTTATTTAGCCTATCAGGCGTCATGTACCATCGGTACATTGGTTTTCTATGAGCCTCTATGTGGGAGTAGCACGTTGTTTGTCCAATCAACGCATTAACCAAAGAGAGCCATTTGTGAGAATTCAGCTTCTTCACACTTTCCCTTTCCCACTGGGACATGAACGATAGGCATGGGGAGTCTGGGTGGTTTGAAAGCGCCTTGTAACACAGTGAGAGTAACTTGGGTCTGAGGGGGGACTTCCAACAAGTGGGAAGAAGATCGCATTTCTGTCTTTGTTCACCACCCTTTCCCTCGGTACCTCTGTCGATGTACCTCTTAATTTGGAGGTAAGGAAAGATATATCTGGGGGATAGGCTTTGCACCCGTTGTAGGTCTGCGAAGGGAGTGACTTTATTGCCTGTTAGGAGCTGGGAAATCCTGGTAATATCTACTTCTTCCGATGAAGTAAGCGGGAGCCATGGTAGAATTGTGGACAGAGCTCGCAGTGGGGCCAGTCCATGGAACATTTAAGGGTTATGTTGGATGGCTTGTATCTTGCTTACATGGTTATTTTTGTTGTGTGAAAAAGGGTGTGTGCCCTACCCCATTTTGAGGGGGGGGCACATATATACCAGGAGGGAATCGTTAGGTCATTGTCCACACACAGCAATTGCCCTTTATCTGCATGAAGATTTACCGCGTGGGACAGCATGGATGCTAGTCTATAGGTTGCCACCTGGGGCACTCCCATTCCTCCCCTCTTGAAAGGTCCATATATATGGTATGTTTTGCTATTCTAGCTTTCTTGCTTTCCCATAAAAAGTTATTGAATATGAATTGGGCCTTTTTACAAAAGGCTGGAGGTATGTCTATAGGTAACATTCGGAATTCATAGAGTAGTTTCGGCAAGACAATAATTTTCTTAGTATTAATTTGCCCTGCCCACAAGAGCATTGTGCCTTTCCATGAGTTCAGATCCCTGCGAATTGTCTCTAGAAGGGGCACATGATTCAGCTTACATAAGGATTGTACCAATTTGGCAACTCGCACTCCCAAATAAGTTACCGACTCCGCCCTCCAGTCGAAGTTAAAATCTTTTTTCAATGTCGCTATTTTTTGTTGAGGGGTGTTCATCAGCAAAGCTTGTATCTTAGCCGTGTTGAGTTTATAACAAGACATGGAGCTAAAGGTTTCCGAGATGGGCATGAGATTCAGAGTGTTAGTAGTATGTCATCTGCGAACAGCGATAATTTATATTGGTATTCATTGATAGTGACTCCATGAATGTTTGGGTTTTGCCTTATGGTCTGTGCTAGGGCCTCTAAACATAGGGAAAAAAGAAGCGGGGACAGAGGGCAACCCGGTCTTGTTCCATTTGTGATTTGGAAGGGTGGGGATATAAACCCCACATTGGTAACGCTAGCCTCCGGTGTGGTATATAGTGCCATAATCGTTGTCATGAATGCAGAAGGGAAGCCAAATTTTTCTAAAGCGGATTTCATATATAGCCAGCTAAGCCTATCAAAGGCTTTTACACCCTCCACTTTATTGGTATGGAGATCATCATGGACATTTAGAAGCAGTCTAGACTTATCCGAGCCCTGTCTACCCTGGATAAAACCCAACTGATTACAATGGATCAGATTTGGGAGTAAATCTTTAAGTTTCGTCGCCAGGATTTTAGCGTATAGTTTGGTATCTATATTTAATAGTGATATTGGGCAAAAGTTAGCGCATACAGTAGGTTTCTTTCCCAGCTAAGGCAGTGTGACGATGTGGGCATGTAGCATGTCGCCCGGCAGCTTGCCCTGTTTAAAGCTTTGATTAAACAGAGATACTAGGTGGGGGGTGACGACCGTTTGAAAAGTTTTGTAGTAGATGGAGGAGAGTCCATCTGGTCCTGGCAATTTAGCCATTGGAAATAGGTTAATCAGGTGATTAACTTCCTGCTCTGAGATCTGTTTAATCAAATTGGGGATCGCTGAGGTGGGCAGAGTTGGTCGCTGGACCTCACTCAGAAACTCATCTTTCTGTCCCTGTTTCAGTTGGGACGTCAGGGGGTCTCCCTTGAGATTGTATAGTTTATGGCAAAATTGAGCAAATTCTTGTACTATCATATCTGGATTTACGATTTTATGGTCCCCTGGGTTATGGATATAAGCTACCTTAGTGGCTAAGCATCTTTTTTTAAGTCTAGATGCAAGTAACTTCCCTGCTCTGTTGCCCTGTTCATAAAATTTCGCTTTACGTCATCTTTTAATGAAAAATTTGTTTTGGCTACCTCAAGCTATGGTAGTTGTATTCGTAACTCTTTAATCTCTTGAAGGTGTGTCTTTAAGAGTGTTTGTTTATTGAGTGTATTCAATTCCGTGAGGCGGTTAGTGATGTTTAGATATTTGGCAAGACGTGTGGCTTTATTTCTACTAGCGTACTTAATAAATACTCCCCTTACATGTGTTGGGTGATGCTGAAACATACAGGGTCTTGATATTTGATCCTAACAATGAATATCTGACTTAATACAAGGATATTTTGGACGATGGCCGCAGTGGAGGGTTGCTGTCTGGTGACGAGTATGAATTCATTCTTAATCGTCACCCAAGGATAGCAACCTTCTACTGCCTGCCTAAAATCCATAAGAATTTACAAGAACCCCCATCGTCTCTGGGGTAGATTATCTTACTCAAAATGGCAGCCTATATGTCGATAAAATTTTGAAACCTTTAGTTGAGACTTTACCATCATACATAAGGGATACCAAGCAAGCCTTGAATTTGCTATCTAATCTTAAATTGTCCCCTAATGCTAATCTTTGTAGCTTAGATGTCGAATCACTCTACTTGTCCATCCCTCATGACAGAGGCTTGGAACATGTAAGTTTTTTCCTAAACCAAAGACCTTGTAGGGATGATCTTCATGCAGCTTTTCTAGTGCACCTTTTAGAATTCATTTTGTCACACAACTATTTTCTATTTAACACCAAATTCTACCACCAGGTGAGGGGTACTGCTATGGGTACAGCTTGTGCTCCCTCATATGCAAACCTCCACCTAGGTTGGTGGGAACAGCAGATTTTCTCCTCAGATGCTCTGAAGGACTATCTCCCCAAGATCCTGTGGTGGGGTCGCTATATCGATGACATCTTGATGGTATGGCAGGGAACCCCACAGGAATTCACTGATCTAGTGGGATGTCTAAATCAAAATACAGAGAATCTCAGATTCACATCTGAATTTGGAGGACGTTCAATTAATTTTTTGTTTTGAATATTTTTATTGAAGTCGCAATAAAGTGTGAGCAGGCATATTGCGGATTCATAGAAATAACATTTGGTTGCCTGCGTAGAGGCATAGACGTCAAAATAAACAAGCAGTTAATTAAATGTAATGCACCTGAACTTTGCGAGAGTTAAGATGTCATATGTACTCAACAGACATATTTACGAATTGTGCTGGCTGTATAATCCTCCTAGTCATGCCTACAGGGAGTGCAGAATTATTAGGCAAGTTGTATTTTTGAGGATTAATTTTATTATTGAACAACAACCATGTTCTCAATGAACCCAAAAAACTCATTAATATCAAAGCTGAATATTTTTGGAAGTAGTTTTTAGTTTGTTTTTAGTTATAGCTATGTTAGGGGATATCTGTGTGTGCAGGTGACTATTACTGTGCATAATTATTAGGCAACTTAACAAAAAACAAATATATACCCATTTCAATTATTTATTATTACCAGTGAAACCAATATAACATCTCAACATTCACAAATATACATTTCTGACATTCAAAAACAAAACAAAAACAAATCAGTGACCAATATAGCCACCTTTCTTTGCAAGGACACTCAAAAGCCTGCCATCCATGGATTCTGTCAGTGTTTTGATCTGTTCACCATCAACATTGCGTGCAGCAGCAACCACAGCCTCCCAGACACTGTTCAGAGAGGTGTACTGTTTTCCCTCCTTGTAAATCTCACATTTGATGATGGACCACAGGTTCTCAATGGGGTTCAGATCAGGTGAACAAGGAGGCCATGTCATTAGATTTTCTTCTTTTATACCCTTTCTTGCCAGCCACGCTGTGGAGTACTTGGACGCGTGTGATGGAGCATTGTCCTGCATGAAAATCATGTTTTTCTTGAAGGATGCAGACTTCTTCCTGTACCACTGCTTGAAGAAGGTGTCTTCCAGGAACTGGCAGTAGGACTGGGAGTTGAGCTTGACTCCATCCTCAACCCGAAAAGGCCCCACAAGCTCATCTTTGATGATACCAGCCCAAACCAGTACTCCACCTCCACCTTGCTGGCGTCTGAGTCGGACTGGAGCTCTCTGCCCTTTACCAATCCAGCCACGGGCCCATCCATCTGGCCCATCAAGACTCACTCTCATTTCATCAGTCCATAAAACCTTAGAAAAATCAGTCTTGAGATATTTCTTGGCCCAGTCTTGACGTTTCAGCTTGTGTGTCTTGTTCAGTGGTGGTCGTCTTTCAGCCTTTCTTACCTTGGCCATGTCTCTGAGTATTGCACACCTTGTGCTTTTGGGCACTCCAGTGATGTTGCAGCTCTGAAATATGGCCAAACTGGTGGCAAGTGGCATCGTGGCAGCTGCACGCTTGACTTTTCTCAGTTCATGGGCAGTTATTTTGCGCCTTGGTTTTTCCACACGCTTCTTGCGACCCTGTTGACTATTTTGAATGAAACGCTTGATTGTTCGATGATCACGCTTCAGAAGCTTTGCAATTTTAAGAGTGCTGCATCCCTCTGCAAGATATCTCACTATTTTTGACTTTTCTGAGCCTGTCAAGTCCTTCTTTTGACCCATTTTGCCAAAGGAAAGGAAGTTGCCTAATAATTATGCACACCTGATATAGGGTGTTGATGTCATTAGACCACACCCTTCTCATTACAGAGATGCACATCACCTAATATGCTTAATTGGTAGTAGGCTTTCGAGCCTATACAGCTTGGAGTAAGACAACATGCATAAAGAGGATGATGTGGTCAAAATACTCATTTGCCTAATAATTCTGCACTCCCTGTAGTTTTATGAAGCTCTTATTGCATAGGTTATGAAAGGTATCCTATGGTTGCCTGCGCAGAGGCCAATAATTCTCAGCAATCATGCCACGTTGTAGGTTAAACGTGTATTAACTTTGCGAAAATGTCTAGGTTTCAGACCAAGCGTGAGAAAGCAGTATACTAGCGCTGTATTCCAACCATTATAACTATATGTAGACCATTAGTAGCATTTATCTGGTTAATTACTCAGGCAACAACTAGAAGATGCATGCACGCAGAATCCAGTAATCATTTAGTAAGGAGTATAAACACAGCATTAAGTCCTTACTGCCTGGTCTGGTCCTTATCAATCTATTTTGCGTATTTATAATCAAATCAAATATATTAACTAGGACGTTACGCCAGCTGTATTGTGATCGCCTAGTCTGTTATTAATCGGATTCAGGATCTTTTATGGAGCAATGTATATGCGTATGTGGGCCATCTAACAGATCCTGAATTCTCTAAAGACATGCATGTTTATGCTAACGGTCTAGAGAGTAAATGCTTGTAGGCTGTTGCAAGCAATGTGGTGTTGGTAACAGATTATATAAACTAACATATTGTATAACATGCTGTTTTCAGTACAGTTCAGTTGGCGTAAAGCTGTAATATTAATAACTTTGACACTTTTAACCGCTACGGAGCCGGGCTGTTCTCAATATCCGTTCACTGGGAGCTGCTCATTGCACAGCTGCCCTGCAGTTCTTAGGCCGCTGGGTCTCCGTCTGTCCTCCCTGCAACAACCCCAGTCCTTCTCCGGGGCCCTTCGTAGCTTTGTGGGCACTCGGGAGCAGGGGCTGTCCATATGACTCCCACACCTAGAGTCCACGGGCCCCTCTTTCCCTGCACCTCCCCATCACCACCCAGTGCCCCAGACTCAAAAGTGCATGTTGCCCTCTGTCTCTCCCCACATCCCCCCTGCCCACCGGCCGGGTCCCACACGGGGCCGTGGGCACTCAGGGGCAGAGATTGTCCACTGGACCCCACCACATAGTCCGCAGCACTCCCGCCCCCTGCGCCTCCCCGGCACCTCTCTGTTTCCCATGGAGCAAGCACTCCCGTGTCTCTCCCATTGCCGGCCACACGCTTAAAGCTGGTACTCAGCCCTCTCGGCCACCGGTCCGCCGGCAGGGCAGCGCACTCCCGCTTCACAGGGCTCACGGTTACAGGGACATGGTTCTCCGGGGACCTCCCATACCCAGAGACTGGGACACTCACTGCTCCGGTCGGCATGTGGGCGGTGCGCAGATCCCGCCCAGCGCTCAGCATCGCATGGGCCTGCATGAGCCGTCCATGCCAGTCCCCCCTGGAAAATTTTACCGTGGTCCTCCGGGTATGTTGAACTGTGTTAGGGCAGTTCCATAAAAATGCATGTGGTCTTTCCCATATCCGCTCCTGATCTGTCTTGCCTGGGCTGACGGAGGGCCGTTTTTCAGGCAGTGAGCAGTCTCCGCTTGTTCGGGGTCTGTGTGCCTCCTCACTCGGGCACTCCTCTGCCTCCATGTAAACGACGATTTCTGCTGGCTTGCTGCTTCACATACAGCTTTTGCCAGTGTAGGCGGCCTGCGCGTATCCCACGCGGGGACTCCCACCGTGGCACGAGTCACCACAATGCAGCCGGGATAACCCCCACCAGCCAGGGGGGGGAGGCAGGGCCGTGCCCCGGGCCGGGGGTGCAAGGGGGATCTTCTGTGCGGTGTCCCCACCGCTTAAATGTTTCGGGGCTGTGCCTCTCGCGGTGGTTTCACGCCATGTTTCGTGACCGCGGTCAGGTGCTTTGCCACGTGTAGGCCGGGCTCACCCTCCATTGCCCGTCCGGCTTGCGATGTGCTTTGTGCCGGCGTCTGAGATGCTCTGGGACTGTTCCCTGTTAATTGTTGTCGGGATGTCCGACTTCGTAGCGGTCTGGATCGGCCTTTTGAGCCTTTTTGCTCCAGTGAATGCTGGAGCCCATGCATAATGTGTCAGTTCGGCCCGGCGGCCCGGCCCCGCCCCCCAATGAATTTTTTGGACATCACTATTTCTATTAATGAGGATGGGACATTTCACTCTACTCTTTTTAGGAAACCGACCGCTACGAATTACTTCCTACATTGGGAAAGCTGTCATCCAAGGCCCCTTAAGGAGGGTATCCTGGTTGGCCAATACCTCCGCCTCCGTAGAAATTGTAGTGATGTTGCCGACTTTAAAGTAAAAGCGAGTCAACTCAGAACCTACTTTAAGGAAAAAGGCTATCAAATCACTCCCTCAAAAAGGCATATAAGAGGCATATAAATTTGGATCAATCTGGGATTTATACAACCATTTCTCATTATACTATGAGTCAAGACTTATTGTTACTTTTGCTATTCAGGTTGCTACATTAGTTACTCTGTTATCTACAGTGAACTATTTATTAAGTATCCAGTCTATATCATAACTCTGCTATTAGTTGATGTTAAATTGAGCTGATTTTTTTCTCAGTATTTTTCCATTTTCCTATAGGATAGCAGTCTGGTGTACTTTTGACACTTGGTGTTTTGATTTTTAACGCTCATTTTTTTTTTATCAATAAAATGTTATTATTTTTGTACCTTGTTTGAGACAGTCTTTTTTTGCAAGTCTCTATATATAGTGTTCTATAGGGGGTACTGGTCTTGATGGGACTTGCTTCCTGTTTAGGGATGCTCTTCCCTCATTTCCTTATCTTTTGTACTCCCCTTACATATGCCTTATGAGCTAGCCATAAGGCTTCTATCGACATGTCCGGATGAGAATTGATTTCAGAATAAGAGGAAAGTTCTTTACGGATGTCCTCCAATATCTGGGGGTCCGTAAACAGATTCTCATTAAGACGCCATGTTCCCTTCCTCTTTGCTGGAAATTGTTCATTTAGGTGGAGTATAATTGGAGCGTGGTCCGACCATGTGATAATACCTACAGTCGTATTGACAATGTTTCTAATCAGGGAGGTGGGTATTAGGAATCGATCTATTCGGGAGTACGAGTTGTGTGCCAGTGAGTGAAGGGTGAAGTATTTTTCTTGGGGGTGTGTTACCCTCCAAGGGTCTATGAAGCTCTGTTCTAGGTGAATTTGATTAAGGCGTTTTTTTAGCCTTCTGCCTGCCTGACCCAGTGGAAGCCATCACAGTGGCTGATGAGGAAGTATCTAAGATGAAGTTAGTGTCTCCTCCTCTCACAACTTCACCTATTCTCCCTTTGTCCAGTTTATGGCAAAAAATTTCAAGGAAGGCTGCATGGTCTGTAGGCGGACCGTATAGATTGATTAAAGTATATATCAAAGATTAAAGGAGTTAGAATAGGCCAAGAAGAATATAAAACATTATGTGGATGATATTTTGGTTACTCTTTCAGATCATGAAACATCAATAGATTAATTATTAAAGTCATATCAGAATTTGGGCAATACTCAAACTTTAAGTTAAACATAGATAAAACTATCCTTCTAGCTAAAAATATAGGTAAGGACGAGAAAGCAAGGATTAAGGCAAAATATAATTTTGAAGGGGAAAAAAAACTATACATTATTTGGGTATAAAAGTCTCTAAATAAGATTATTGAGAATAATATTTTGCCTTTAATTAAACAAATAAATAAACAACTAAAAGACCTGAGAAATGCAGAGATATCGTGGATAGGAAGGATAAACGTAACAAAATCCTATATAATCCCTAAATTGAGTTATATATTTTGTTTGCTACCTCTGAAGGTCCCAAAACCTTGGCTTTCGATGATCCAGTCTCCCTTAGAAAAATGTATTTGGTTGAAAAAAAAAAACCTAGGGTCAACAAAAAGATTTTGAATTTAAAATCTAAAAGTGGAGGTATGGGCTCACCAGATATTATGGAGTTATATGACACATGTTCTTTGGCGCTTATAGTAACAACCTTGAAAGAGAGCTCTATGGGGGAAGCTTGGGCAAAAATAGAAGCTATAAGAGTGAAAGTTCCAGATTTATTAGCTATATTCTGGAGAATAAATAAAAAGAATGAGGTTAATACAGGTTTAATTATAGTTACATAGTTACATAGTTATATAGCTGAAAAGAGACTTGCGTCCATCAAGTTCAGCCTTCCTCACATATGTTTTTGCTGTTGATCCAAAAGGCAAAAAACACAGTCTGAAGTGCTTCCAATTTTCCAACAAACTAGGAAAAAGTTCCTTCTTGACATCAAAATAGCAGTCAGATGTCTCATTGGATCAAGCAGCTATTACCTCACTAATTAGAAATTACATCCCTGTAGGTTATGTTTTTGCAAGTATTTATCCAATTGCAGTTTAAACATCTTTATAGACTCTGACAAAACCACCTCTTCAGGCAGAGAATTCCATATCCTTATTGCTCTTACTGTAAAAAAAACTTGTCTTTGCCTTAGATGAAATCTCCTTTCTTCCAGCCTAAATGTGTGACCTCGTGTCCTATGTATAGCCCTGTTTATGAATAGATTTCCAGATAATGGTTTGTACTGGCCCGCATTGTCTGTTTTAGGTCAGCCAGCAGGAGTTTAATATCCCCATCAGCTTGAGGTTCTTGAGGGAGGTTGGACATCACTTGCCTTTGATTCTAAGACCGGAGAGTGCGCCATCTTGTCATCTTGTCTGCTCTGAGGTGATAAGGTAGAGATTTGCAGATGTGCAGTCTTCTGCCTCTGTTTTAGTGAGGATTTGCTCGCCATGGTGTGCCTCTGTATCCTATCAAATGTTATGTCATAAGCTGTGGAATCAGGCTGTTAGGTATTTAGTCCAATGGAGCTAGTCTTTCATGTGTCTAGCTCCCTTTGAGTCGCGGCCACGCTCCCCCCAAGTCCCTCCCCTTTGTATGGGTTGCGGCAGATCCAAAAAGTCTTTGGATATGGATATCACTAAGGATAAGAACACGACACTTTAGTTCCGAATCGGTTAAATTAGTTTGTTTCCTTTACTTCATTTTTTGTTTTATACTTTTTTAAAGCTTTTTTTTTTTTTAAATCTGCATTGTTATATGCATTGTGACCTTTATTAATAAGATTATGTACATTGTTTGACATGTTGTTACACATTTTTACCAGCAGATTTTAGTTAACATATTACAATTTTTTTTTAGTTATTAGACTTATAACATAATGTAATACTACGTGTTTTTGACTACATAATGATACTATATACTATAATAGTTATATAATAATATAGTATACATACTGCTGAATTTCATGACTCTATGGTGATATCTTTCACATGATTCTCTTCCCTTTGTTCTTTGGTACCAATTTTCTGTCTTAGCCACCTTATTCACACATAATATACACTTCACATTTGCTTTTCATTCTGTTTCACTCACATTATTTCTGGTGGTTTCATGCAGTTTAGTTCATTGTCACATATTTTCACTTATACTTGGTACTAATTCTGTGTTAATGTATTTCAGTATGTATATACATCTATTGCTAAATTCTGTGTGTAGTTAAATATTAGACCTGGTCATTAGTTTTCAGACTAACATGTTTTCATCCAAATTTCAGCTATTACTATTATTATTATTGTTTATAAAGCGTCAACAGATTTCACAGCGCTGTACAGTGAGTGGACTGTCAGACATGTTGTTGAAACCAAACAAGATGGACTCACAGGAACAGTGGGTTTGAGGGTCCTGCTCAGTGAGTTTACATGCTAAAGGTATATAGTGGGGAATAGTGACATAAAAGGTAAGAGTAGAGTAGAAAGGTTGCTAGAATAGTATTCACTGAGGGCTTGAGCGTAATTTTTTTTAATGACAATTTTTGACAGGAGGTGAATTAGGGTGCAGTGAGTAAAAGCTGTTAGCAGTTTAATTGGTATGCTTTCCTGAAACAGTGAGTTTTCAATGATTTTTTAAAGGAGTCGAGACTGGGTTGAAGTTTAACAGAGAAGGGAAGGGAGTTCCACAGGAACGGTGCAGCCATAGAGAAATCTTGAAGGCGAGCATCAGAGGTGGGAATAAGAGCAGAGAATAAAATTAATTTATTAAAAAAGTAATTTTTAAAAAAATTTTATGTATTTGGAATTATCAACATTTTAATTTTTTATTTAGATTTTTTTAATGTTAAGTTAAAATGTCTGTCAACATATCCACCTTAACTGCCTGCCTTCTGATACATGCACACTGTATGAATTTTAAAGGTATTAAGTGTAATTTATTCATTTTCTTTTTTCCCTTTTTTATAATATGCACTTATATTTTGGTCTGGAATTGTGTTATTTTATCTAAATGTATGTGTCTGTACTATATGAGGTTTTATCATATGTATATTTTCTTTTTTGATATTGCTCTGTTTGATTTTAATTTTATATGCAAGTAGCTATTTTGGAAAACTAATAAATCTGCACATAAACTTTTGCACAACTAAAAAGTTTATGTGTGCTTAAAGACTCAGTATGCAGAGACTGCGATATGCAAATGAGGCATTCACAAGCACACAAATGAAAACAGCTGAATAAGGATGATTATGCCCTTAAATACAATCTTCGAAACACGTTGATGTCATACGTGGGGGGCGGAGCTCTGAGAATACCGTCCGAAAATGGCTGGAGCTGATCTACTGCAGTAATACCAACACAGCTACATCGAGATGCACTTTACTAACCAAGTTTGCCAGTGAGGTACGGCATATGCCGTATGTACTCACAGCATTATCTTGCAAGAGATAGTGTGTTTCTTGCTTTTTCTTTTTGTTTTATTTTATCTTCTCTGAATTATTTGTAATAAATTGCTTCTGCACTTTAAGATTTTAATACATTGGACTATTTTAACCAACATGCATATATCATGTTGACATATCGTTAGGCTCACTTATATTGAGCTTGAACACATATATACTGTGAAGTTATATATTCATACAGTCTATCTATACTATCATCTGCATTTATGATTTTCTTTCTTATACGTGTGATGAGAGTTCTATGCTGGCGACACCTGCTGATCTATAAGTATAACTACAACTTAGCTATTCTAGCTTTCTTTGGGTCGCCTCCCCTAAACACTGTTTTTTGACACTGTGAATGTTTTTCTGTCATTTCACTGCTCCACTTATTTACACTTTGGTTCTAATTTTTATTGTGTGTTGGGGTACAGCACATACGTGTGGTAGCAGTAGTTGTGGAAAGTATTAAACATGGAACATACCAACTTTAAAATAATAAATAAAAAATATCTAGCAACTATAGTATAATATAAACTTGAGCACTCCAAAATTAAACACTTAAGAGCAGAGAATAGACATAGGTCTTCGGCGAATCGTAGGCGGCCTATGCGGGACATACTTGTTACATAGTTACATACATAGTTACATAGCTGAAAAGAGACTTGCGTCTATCAAGTTCAGCCTTCATCACATTTGTTTTTTGCTGTGACCCAAAAGAAGGCAAAAAAACCCCCTAGTTTGAAGCACAATTTTGCAATAAGCTAGGAAAAAAATTCCTTCTTGACCCCAGAATGGCAGTCAGATTTATCCTTGGATCAAGCAGTTATTACCCTACATTGAAAGATTATATCCTTGAATATTCTGTTTTTGCAAGTATGCATCTAGTAGCTGTTTGAACATCTGTATGGACTCTGATAAAACCACTTCTTCAGGCAGAGAATTCGACATCCGGATTGTTCTTACAGTAAAAAAACCTTTCCTTTGCCTTAGATGTCTTCTTCTTTATTCCAGTCTAAACGCATGGCCTCGTGTCCTATGTAAAGTCCGGTTTGTGAATAGATTTCCACACAATGGTTTGTATTGGCCCCGAATATATTTGTATAATATTATCATATCCCCTCTCAGGCGACGTTTTTCTAAACTAAATAGGTTTAAATTTGTTAACCTTTCTTCATAGCTGATATGTTCCATTTCTTTTATTAATTTTGTAGCCCGCCTCTGCACTTTTTCTAGTGCCATAATATCCTTCTTTAGAACAGGTGCCCAAAATTGCACAGCATATTCAATATGGGGTCTTACCAGTGATTTATAAAGAGGCAAAATGATATTTTCGTCCCAAGAATGAATGCCCTTTTTCATGCATGACAATACCTTACTGGCCATGGCCACTGCTGATTGACATTGCACATTGTTGCATAGTTTGTTGTCTATAACAATTCCCAAGTCCTTTTCGTGTGTTGTTATCCATAATTCGCTTCCATTAAGGGTATACGTTGCTTGTGTATTCTTTACACCGTGTATTACGCTTGTGTATTAGGAAGCATAGGTTGGCTGGAGCATCATTGTGTAGAGATTTGTAAACAAGTACCAGAATTTTAAGTTGCGTCATTTGATACCAATGTAGGGACTGACAGAGGGGGGAGGCATGGGAAGTGCGGGCCGGCAGTAAGATGAGCCTCACCACCAGGGCCGGACTGGGAGAAAAATTCGGCCCGGGCATTTTTTTAACACAGCGGCCCACTAAAAAGGGGGCGGGGCATAGGAGGTGTGTTTTGTCATCACCAATGACAAACACGCCTCCTCTCAAAGTGAGAATGTTGGTTCAATGCTCTTCCAGGGCAGACCATGCGCAGAGCTCTGCTGAAGAGCTCTAGCATGAGAAAAAAGTCCTGTATTTGTTCTGCACAGTGCAAGCAAATGTAATAACATGCTTGCACTGTCTTTCCTTGCAACTTGTCTCTGGTGTCTCTATAAATGGATACCAGGAGACAAAAGGCCAGGAAAGAGTATTGTGCATGTGTTTGGAGCCTGCTTGTGGTATTGCGTGTGTAGAGTGAGCTGGTCGTGGTGTGGTATTGTGTAATAAGGTCGGTTTTAGTTGTGTTGTGTTTGTGGTGTAATGTGATGCATATGTGGCTCAGGGACCCCCTCCCGCCCGGCTCTGGAAAGGGGTTAAAACTTACCTTTTTCCAGCGCCGTGTGGGGAGCTCTCCTCCTCCGATGTGCACGCGCGGCAAGAGCTGCGCGCGCATTCAGCCGGTCGCATAAGAAAGCATTTATAATGCTTTCCTATGGACGCTTGCGTGCTCTCACTGTGATTTTCACAGTGAAAAGCACGCAAGCGCCTCTAGCGGCTGTCAAAGAGACAGCTGCTAGAGGCTTTGGGGGAAGGCTTAACCCATTGATAAACATAGCAGTTTCTCTGAAACTGCTATGTTTATAAAACAATGGGTTAACCCTAGAAGGACCTGGCACCAAGACCACTTCATTAAGCTGAAGTGTTCTGGGTGGCTAGAGTGGTCCTTTAAGAGTGTTGTGTGTGTGTGTGTGTGTGTGTGTGTGTGTGTGTGTGTGTGTGTATGTATGTATGTATGTATATATATATATATATATATACACACACACACACACACATATATATATTTGGAAGTATTGTGTATGTGTGTGGTGCAGTGTGTTGGGGGGGTTCTGTGTGTATGTGAGGGGTGCAGTATGTGTGTGTGTGAGGGTGCGGTGTGAGAGTGCCGTGTGAGAGTGCCCTGTGTGAGATGGGTGTGAGAGTGCTGTGTGAGAGAGTGCTGTGTGTGTGTGAGAGTGCTCTGTGAGAGTGCTGTGTGTGATGGGTGTGAGAGTGCTGTGTGAGAGAGTGCTGTGTGTGTGTGAGAGTGCTCTGTGAGAGAGTGCTGTGTGTGTGAAAGTGCTGTGAGTGTGATGGGTGTGAGTGTGATGGGTGTGAGAGTGCTGTGTGAGAGAGTGCTGTGAGTGTGTGAGAGTGCTCTGTGAGAGTGCTGTGTGTGATGGGTGTGAGAGTGCTGTGTGAGAGAGTGCTGTGTGTGTGTGAGAGTGCTCTGAGACAGTGCTGTGTGTGAAAGTGCTGTGTGAGAGAGTGCTGTGAGTGTGATGGGTGTGAGAGTGCTGTATAAATGTTATTGTGTGTGTGTGTAGGGGGGGGTAAATAAAAAAAAATAAAATAAAAAAAACAGGCATTATGTCCCCCCCTCCCTTCTTACCTTTAGCCTGGGAGGGGGGGACCGGCACGCTGGCAGGCAGGGTGGCGGTGTTCCCTGGTGGTCCTCGTGGGTGAGTGAACTCTAGCCTGTGAGGCTAGAGTTCACTCTCGCGAGATCCGGTTGTTGCCATGGCAACGCGCCAGATCTCGCGAGAGGAACCCGGCGGAGCTGCAAGTTAGAGCTCCGCCGGGTCCTCTCTCCAGCCTGGCTGGCTGTCTCCCTCTCTCCCCGCCGGCGGCCGCATGTGGGCCGGTCAGGGAGATCCTTGATCTCCCCATCGGCCCGTCGTGGCACAAAGCGGGGCCGGCGCTGGGAGAGTGCCGGCCCTGCATAGACCGGCAGGGGAGATCCTGGGACCTCCCCTGCCGGCCTCGGCCCATGGCCACCGCGGCCCATCGGGCATTTGCCCGGTGTGCCCGATGGCCAGTCCGGGCCTGCTCACCACCGCATTCATTATAGACTGATACAGGACAAGTCAGGTACACATAAGTCCACCGAGAAGTGGATGCATGCTATGTTTTTGAGATAGAAATGGCAGGATTTGGCAATCGACTGGTCATGCGGGGCAAAGGAGAGGTAGGCAGAAAGCCTGCGAGGTAGAGGTGATGGTAGTGCCATTGATTTGTAGGAAGATACGAGCATAGCAACACTTGAGGGGGGTAAGGACAAGAAGTTCAGTTTTGGACAGGTTAAGTTATTAGCTATTCCTCAATTCATCAGAAAGACAAATGAACAAATGCAAATTACAATGAATGAAACGAAGAACCAATTGCTTGTTGGATTAAATTTAATCCATGCAATTAGTTATTTTGTTTATTCGTTTTATATTACAAGGATGAAGCTAGTAGCTCATGGTTTCCTCCTTGTAATACCTAAGAATAGAAACTCCTTCATCCTTAGCCTATAGGGCTCAGTATGGCTGTCATAAAAAAGGTCTCCCATGCACCCATGGTGGGGTAACTATTAAATTAACTGGGGGGAGGTCTTAGTGACTCCACCCATATCCCGCGAGTGTGGCCTATTAAACTAAATGGAGGACCTAGTGTCCCAATCCAGGCCTTACCCGTGGCCATGGGTGCGGTCTATTAAATACATGGAACAAGGGGATATAGTCTCGCTCCTTCCTTCATCCATTGGTGAGGGCCCTAAATAATAATAGTGGGTGGACCTATTGACCCCAAGTCCCCAACCAATGGCAGGGGGTGTAAACCCTAAATAATAAAGTGGGGGGTGGACCTATTGTCCCCCCCAAACCAACACATTGGCAGAGAGTGGGGTCCCTAAATAATAAAGTATGGATGGACCTATTGGACTCTTCCCAGGAGATGTGAATTTGGCATATAATTAATGATTTCCTTTGAAATATCATGAGCATTCCCTGTGAAGATTTACATGGTTACTATAGTGATAATTGTTGGGATCAAAGTGAATTTAAATTTTTAGAACAAAATAACTAAACTAAAAGCAAAGTCTTCCTGGGACATAACAGAGTAGCAGCGACATAAGACGCAGGACAAGATTTAAAAGTTATATTTATATTCTTAATGGGGGTATCGGTCACTGTTAGCATTAAAGGCAGTGGTGAAATTAAAGTAGAGAAGGCTATGTTGCAATCATTTTTTTGGGTTGTTCCTATTGCAAGGTTGGCCAAGAGGCAGATCCATATCTGCCATACAACTATCCCAATGCTTTGACAACTCAAGATCTATCATTTGCCCATCCTTGCAGGATTGTATTTAGCACTGAGCAGTGTCCGTGTGTTTGAATGTAAGCATATTATTGGAGTATGTGTATGAAGTATGTGTCTGAATGTAGAGGTGTGTTAGTATGTAGTGTTGACGTTTAAATGCAGGCGTTCATTTGTGTGCAGTGTTGGTTTTAGAATGCAGGAGAGTATTTTATAAAAAGTTGGCATTTTACTACATAGGTGGGTTTGTATGTAGTATTGACATTTGAATGCAGGGGTGTATTTGTATGTAGTGTTGATGCTTGCATGCTGGGGTACATGTGTGTCGTTTTGGCATTTGAATGCTGAGATGTACGCAAGTATACACATACACTGCCACATACATAATTGTACACATATACACACTGACACAAATGCAGATATACAGACACACAGATGCACACACATGCAGATACACAGACACACTGACACATAGAGATACATACACTGACACAAATACAGACAAATTTACAACATTGCAGCCACACTCCGGTTTTCTACCTTTTGGATGCAAGAAGGTAGCTTCCCTGGGGTCCAGTCTGTTAGCTCAGTTCTCTCCAACCTCTTCTTTGTCTTCTCCTCCTCTCAGCACCGCCTGCACCGGAGGTGGTTCCTTTGCTGGTTAAAGGAGCACTCCAAATATTATATATATATTTATATCATTATATATTATATCATAGTATAGCATTGAAGGTGGCACCCCACCAGATAATTGCTGCAAGCTGTTTGCTATAAAACAACACTTTTTTGGGTCTTGTGTTAGTGAACAGAAGATTTACTGTAAAATACAATATTGTTATTACAGAAAAAGTTTTGATATTAATATGCCTTTAGTCTCTGCATCACAGCCTGTCATACCACCAATTAACAATAACTGATATTATTCACTGCTATGTGAATGTACAGTAGCTATTCATTAACTGGATTGTTTTTGGACAGATAACTAATGACATACACAGAACTGAATTAGCCAGTGCGGAACTCTTGTTCCAGGCTGGCTAATGAAGCTGCCGTAGTTGTTTGGGGTTAAACTTTGTGCGTCAAGCATGTCAAACTTGAGGGCTGTGGGCCGCATGTGGCCCACGATGACTATCTTTGTGGCCTGCCTGCCCTAGGGCCACATTGTGCTGTGGCTTTGACCAGCCACAAGACAGGAAAAATCTTTCCTGTCTGTTTCCTGCCTGCCCTACCAAGGCAAATCGCGTGCTCTGACGGCCGTAAGAGCGCTAAGCATTACCCCACGACGGCCACTGGATATGCGCATACAGCTTTTGAAGTCACATCCAGCAGCGGCACTACAGTGTGAAGGGTGTCTGTCTGCAGAGCTGGTCAGCCACTCCCCCTTCCCTCCTGCTCGTAGTGCCAGATGAGCATTTGGTCTGCTTGAGAAGAGCAGGGCTGGAACTGGATGACGAGAGGCTCATCTTAAGGTAGAAGAGGGTCAGTGTTTTAAATTGGGGGAGGGAAGGGGCAGTGTATTAATTTAAGGGAGGGAGGGAGGCAGTGTGTAAAATTGGGGGGGGGAAGGGTTTTAAATTGGAGAGGGAAGGGGGCAGTGTATTAAATTGGGGAAGGGAGGGCAGTGTATTCCATTAAATTAGGGAGATAGGGGGGCAGTGTAATTGATTACAGTGCAGTATATTAGATTGGGGGGCAATGTTTTAGAATGGATAGAGGGGGGCAGTGTATTGGATTTGGGGGCAGTGTAGTAGATGGGACAGTGTATTAGAATTGTGTCTGCATGGAGGCGCTGAACGCTCCCCATGGAGATGCTGTTTGGCTGCACAGATTTTTGCCACACATGCACAATAGCCTCCCAATGCTTTCCTATGGGTTCTAAGTTTGATGATCTCAGCTAAAGTGAAGAACACACCCATAGGACTTCAAAATCAACAAGATAACGTCATTTGTTTTTTACAGCTGTGCAACAGCATACATTTACCACTCCAGTCCCATTACCAAACTTTTCTTAATATGTCAAGATAGTTGGACTGAAACATTGGTTATATGCAAATGCATGACTGCTTAAAATAAATTTGCTTTTTTGTTTACTTTGAAGCCCTACCAGCGTGAGGACCTCCTCACCTGACTTTGTTTATAGTGTGCTTTTCTAAATAAACCTATGTTTCAATGAAAACTGAAGTTTGGGGGTTTTTTTGCGCCCCACATAAACTTAAATCTTGATTATTTGGCCTGTGTTAGACTTTGAGTTTGACATGCTTGATGTATGTGCAGCATTTCATAGTGAAACACTGCACATACAGATTGCTGGTGCCTCTTCAAATCATTGGTAACTTTTTAAATGCATTCTAAGCATGGGACTCAAAACATTCAAATGTCATCATTAGAGATCCATTCCATCACACACTGCAGAAGAGATTGAACTCAGTGTCAGAAACTTTATCCATCACAGGTTGGGAGAAAGATCTATCTATCATGGAATGCCAATAAAGATTGATGAGAGATTCCATTCATGACAAACTGAAGCAGGGCCTCGAAGGATACAAGCAGTACTTCTGTGAGGGGCCCACTCAAAAGCACTTAAATACTATGCGGCCCATTTCAGGAGATATCTATATCTTCCAAACTCTGTTTGATTTCTCATGCAGTGGGCTGCTTCATGGCAGCCTTTGCACCGCGAGGATGTGATGCCACTCTCCCTCTTCCTCACTCTACCATAGACTCCAGGGAAGGCACTTTGCTGTGGACACCCTCCTTTAAGGGAAAGAAGAGGGTAATTAGAAAAATATAAATTCTTCTATAGCAACCCATTTTTGCAAATAACAATTGTCTTAATTTTCTTACTGAATTCTGATGGAAATTAGTTTTTTTTCCATCCTTACACACTTACTACTTTAAAATCAGTCATTCTCACGTGCAAGTCATATATAAAATATAGCACTGGTATATCAAACACAGAATTTAACTAAAACTAAATTCCCCCTGAACAAATCTGGTAGAAATCAAATTCACTAAATAGATTCACCTGCTTCTTTCTGACAACTGCCAGGCAAAGGTTTTAACATTACAACATAATAAAATAATATTAATTGCATGCATATTTTATAAAAGCACCATAGCCCCCTCTGCCCTCTGCCCCCTGCTGGTGACCGGGCATCGACTTGCACGCCAGACTGGGCTTGGGCAGCAAGGCTGCACCGATCTGATGATCCTCGCAGTCTGTGTGATCCTCTAGTGCACTCGGGAGGTGGTGGAAGCGCCATTAAGCTGCAAACGGACACTAGTAGAGCCGATCACCAGGAGGAGAGCACAGTGCTGGGAAACCACCGGAGACCTCCTCTGTCATAGGTAAGGTGAGTAGTAGAACCCTATGCCGTGAAGTCTAAACAGAGAGCATCAAAGGCTGCATGGAACTTAGCTTCCCAGTGTGGGCTTGATTGCTCCGTCTGAGTGGTGGCCATCTTCGGTGTGATACGAGGGCTTGTCTTGTCAGGGTGAATAGTGGCTATTTAGCCATTTGGGTTGCCGTATCTTTTCCTTGGTGGGGACCGGGATAACCCCCATTGGTCCAGAGGGGGACTGTAGATGTGAGGTGCTCACACGCTGATAGTTCCAGGCTGGGAGATCAGCCGCTTCCCCCCTCCATAGAACCCTCCCCCCCATCCATAGTTGTTTTTAATTGTGCGCTGTGGCCTTGTTGCAGTCCCAGCACATGTGACTCTGTTCTGGGCTGCCTAACGTCAGTTCTATGCATATTTTACATCTGTAGTCATTGTGAGATTCAAGCTGGCTTGATGACTTGAAAATCTGCAAGGAGAAGACAGATCTTAGCTTCCACCTCCCTCAGCTAACCATATAAATTTATTTTGCTCCCTCACTTCGCCAGCTCAGATTGCACGTATGTGCGCTGAGCCAGCGAAATGGTTCATTCACAGACTACTCCATGAGAAGAGTGTGATCGGACTGTGCGATTCCACTGTGACGACGAACAGTGTAGAAGATCAGTGGCGAGAGCTGGATTTCGGATGAGTAAAATATATATACAGGTTTTATGGACTCTCTAGGTGAGTGAAATATAGTCGTAGGTTTTATTGACTCCCTCCCTATAGAGCATAGTAAATAAAAAAAAATGTTTAGGATGCATATGGGTCGGGTTCATGCATTCTCTTTTTTTCTAGTGAAATCATTCCATTTCCTTTACCTTTTTTTATTATTAGATATAGTTTAATGTTGAATGATGAACACTTTACAGTTATAGTTTCTATTGTTCAGCCTTGCCATTGCAAATACACTGATCAGCCACAACATTAAAACCAGTGACAGGTAAAGTCATATATATAGCGCTGTTCAATATGTGGTCACTTTATAAACGCTACTAATAAATAAATAATAAATAAAATACAAATTATATCATTACAATCATATCTATTGAGAGGTGGGATCTATTAGGTAGCAAGTGAACAGTCAGCTCTTGAATTTCATGTGTTGGAAGCAGGAAAAATGGCCAAGTGAAAAGATCTAAGTGACTTTGACAAAGACCATATAGTGATGGCTAGACGACTGGTTCAGACACTGGCGTACTTACCACGGTCACAGGGGTCGCAGCTGTGACTAGGCCTCCCACTGCAGCCATGACCCCGGTGACCATGGGCCATCTAGATGCCACCCCCTCCATGTTCCCCCTGTCAACGGGGGCCTAAGGGTGGCCCAATGACCAGTTAATGGACCCCCCCAGCGGGCAGCAGAGTTCCTGTCAGACGCAGCAAGGGAGCTGTGTTTTCTCTCCTCTACTCCCTCGCGCGCTGTTTGCTGATGCCGGGAGCCGGAATATGACATCATATTCCGGCTCCCGGCATCAGTAGACAGCCTGTGAGGGAGCAGAACAGAGAGTACACAGCTCCCTCGCCACGTCTGACAGGAACTCTGCCGCCCGCCTCACCGAAGCCCCACTGGACCCCAGGGACAGATCCACGCCAGCTCTCCAGGTAGGGAGGCTGGGTGGACATTTAATATTAATAATTTGTGTGTCTGTAAGTGTATGTCTGTATGTGTGTATCTGAAACTGTATGTGTCTGTAAGTGTATGTATGTCAGTGTGTGTGTCTGAGTGTATGTAAGTGTATGTGTGTCTGAGTGTGTGTATGTGTCTGAGTGTGTGTGTATGTGAGTGTCTGAATGTGTGTCTGTGAATGTATGTGTCTGTGAGTGTACGTGTGTATATGTGTACACGTGAGTGTATGTGTCTCTACATGTGTCTGTATGTATGGGTCTCTTTGTGTATGTGTGTGTGTGTCTGTATGTATGTGTCTGCATGTGTATCTGTTTGTCTGTATGTGTGGGGGGGGATGTGGGAGGGCGGGGACATGGGAGGGTAGATGTATGGGGGGGGGGGCCCAGGGCAATTTTCACATCGGGGCCCCGTGGTTTCTAGTTACGCTTCTGGGTTAAGACCATCTCCAAAACAGCAAGTCTTGTGGAGTGCTCCCGGTATGCAGTGGTTATTACCTACCAAAGTGTTGAACAGAAGGACAACTGTTGAACTGCCATCAAGGTCATAGGTGCTCAAGGCTCATTGATGCACATTCAGAACGAAGGCTAGCCTGTCTGGTCCGATCACACAGAAGAGCTACTATAGCTCAAATTGCTGTAAAATGTAATGCTGGCCATGATAGAAAGGTACAGTCATAGTGCCTATGAGGACCTCTGTCCATCACTGAAAGTTCCTTCAAAGAGTATGTGAGATTCAGAACTGGGCCATAGAGCAATGGCAGATGGTTGCCTTGTCTAATGAATCACCTTTTCTTTTAGATCAGGTGGATGGTCGGGATCATTTACCTGGGGAAGAGATGGCAGCAGGATGCACTATGGGAACAAAGAAGTCTGACAGACGTAGTGTTATAGTCTCGGCAATGTTTTGATGGGAAACCTTGGCTCTTGGCATCGATATGGTTGTTGCTTTGACATGTACCACCTACCTAGGGATTGCTGCAGACCACTTACATGCCTTAATGGCAATGGTGTTACCTGATTGCAGTTGCCTCTTTCAGCTGGATAATACACCCTGACACCCTGCAACAATTGTTCAGGAATGGTTTGAGAAATATTACAAAGAGTTCAAGTTGTTGCCTTGGTCTGCAAATTCCCCAGATCTCAATTTGATTGAGTATCTGTGGAATGTGCTGAAACAACAAATCCTATCCATGGAAGTCACAACTCATAACCTGCAGGAAATAAAGGACCTGCTGCTAATGTATTGGTACCACATGCCACAGGACATGTTCAGAGGTCTTGAGGAGTCCATGCCTCAATGCATCAGAGCTGTTTTGGCAGCACAAAGAGAACCTACATGATATCAAGAAAGAGGTTTTAATGTTGTGGCTGATCAGTGTATTACAACTCACCCACTGTTAAAGCTATTTTCTATTTACTGTTCAAATAATTGTTGGATTAAAATTGTTAGATTAATACAACAAAAATAACAGAGTTAGAATTAAAGAGCTATAAGAAAACAGGGAAAACTTAACTCTGCTTTGTAACTACTGTATATATACTTGCTACAGTTATACGTACTGTCTAGTTTGCCAAATACATTCATTATGTATCTTGAATGATGTTACTGCTCCAGCAATCACCCTCTTCTAGCCATCTAACTTTGACTTATCTCATTATCTCATTTGCTCCCCCAAGCTTCGTGAGCACGATTTCCATATTATTAAATCTTATTTTTATGCGGCCCACCATACAAACACTGTATGCTCTGCAGTCTACAACTGCCCATTATATTTAAAGGAACACTATAGAGTCAGGGACACAAACATGTATTTCTGACCCTATTATGTTAAAACCACCATCTAGTTCCCCCGGCCCTCGCTTACCTACCTAAATATAGTTAAATCTTACTTGTATTCAAATCTGCAGCTCCTGGCACTGCCCATGTCTGCCTCTGAACTGCCTCTGTCTGCTGACATAATCAGAAGTGGTGGTCTGAGCCAATCACAATGCTTCCCCGTTGGATTGGTTGAGACTGTCAGGGCAGATAAGAGGCAGAACGAGCACAAGTCAAACACAACCTTGGCCAATCAGCATCTACTCATAGAGATGAATTGAATAAATGCATCTCTATGAGTAAAGTTCAGTGTCTGCATGCAGAGGGTGGAGACACTGAATGGCAGTGCTGCACATTAGGCAGGACTGTCTCAGAAAGCACCTCTAGCAGACATAACAAGTGGCCAGTGGAGTTATTACTAGGCTGTAATGCAAACACTGCATTTTCTCTGAAAAGACAGTGTTTACAGCAAAAAACTTGAAGGGAATGATTCTACTCACCAGAACAAATACAATAAGCTGTAGTTGTTCTGGTGACTATAGTGTCCCTTTAATGTTTCCTTTGGTCTTTATTAAAATAAATTACTTGCATACGAAACAGTTAATCCTACTATTTATCCCTATTCCACATCTATTGCCTGGTAATCTGCTTGTTTATTACAATTTAATATTTGCATACATGGTTATTTTCTTAGTTATATTGCAAAGAAGATAGTATTCAAAGTATTGTTACATGTCAATGACTACATGCTATTTGGTATTATATCTATATTTCTATGTGGGGTGGTAGCTATTATTTTAACCTTTCTGTTTTTTTTTTCTTTTTATTATTCTGTTTAGATTTTTTCCTATATTACAAGTAATTTTTAATAATCTCATTAATGAATAATCATTAATCTAACCTTAATTCCCTAGCTGAGACATGTCTAAGGGATCAAAGTATGCTAACAGCAGTATGAATATGTCGGCTAGCCAACTAAAATATGGCCCACAAAATGGATGTTTTTAATGGGCAAAAATATTGGTGAAATTACAGTTTAATGTTCTTTGATGGTAACAATGAACTAAGTTATAATTATAGAATATATAATCATGTAACTAAAAGTAAAATAATTCCTAACCATTCAGAAATAGAAAACATTTTAATTTACATTATCTTGACAACTTGACATGGACACTCTGTATTTTATTTTAACATGCAAAATTTCAATGTTTACATGTCATTCATTTATTTTCCGTCGTTTACTAAACTTACTAAATTAGACATGATTTAAGATAATAATATGATCCCTATGTTTTTCACATCCTGGCTGGTTCTCTTTCACATTATGAATTGTCTTCAACCATATCAACCATATCAATGACGCGGGCGAAGGGTTAGAGAGGGAGGATGTTTGATGGAACACAAAAATAGCAATAATAATATGAATGTATTTGGTAATTTTACATTTCTTATATAGCGCTCCCAACCAGGGCTTTACAATGATTACTCATTTAATCGAGGGAGCATTGTAGTCTGTACTACTGTTAGGTGCAGATCGCTTTACGAATTCCGTCAGGGTCCATGGGGCTTCTCAATTATTCTGAGCACTGCAGCCAGTCCTCTGAGTCATTGACTTAGCACAGGTACTGCTGGAGAGCTCATAAAGTGACCTGCACACAAGAGGCTAGTGGTACTCAATGATCGCACATAGCACCACTAGCGATCCTACCCAGAATGGTGTCCCTAGATCAACAGTGACAGCACTTTCTCCGGTCTGAAAGGTAAGAAAGAGGGGGCAAATTAAGAAAAACTCCCAAAACATCCAGACACTACACAACACAGCTTCCTGCACACACAACACTCAAGCTTCTCCACACTCAAGTAGTTCACACAGGAAGACAGGTTCCCCCATATAGCCACAGACTATTCTCAGCCACTACACACATTCTCACACTACACTCACTCTTCCTCACACATGTATAACACTTTATTGAAAAACTCAGATAGTTTTTAGAAGCTAGTATATTTAAGGATGTTTTGTATTTAAAAAGCCATATATATGCAATATAGTGGAAACCCCACACAATGCTCCATATCAGTCTACAAAGCAGTCTTCAAGGCCCACCAACAATTCCAGGAATTGTGTATTTCCTTTTTTATTCCAATGCACATGCTGACAAAACCTGGACTGTTGGTGGGTCATGAGGATTGGTTTGGGAAGCACTGCTCTTGACAATACAATCAAACATCATATGGAACGTTCAACAGCAAAAGGATTGGCATCTACTGGAATTATCACTCACTGGTTTTCCCAATATTGCAAAAAAAAAAAAGACAATTTAACCACAAAACAGGTAAAAATTATGAGAATTTATAATCTGTATCGAAATGTATCACAAATAGGGCACCAAGTCAGAGCATGTTTACAGACAACTGATGAGAGCATATACTTACACATCTTTAGTCACAAGTGGCAAAAACTGCCAGGCATTAGGATATTCATCAATACAAATCTGCGGTGTAACGGACCGTTTTGCACAAAAGGGGTAAAAACCGCTTAGACGATAATCCCCTTTTAGAGACAGGCACAGCTACTGTAGAATCACCAAAACTCACGAATTGAATACAAGTGAATGCTCCAGACTCCCGAACAACATCCAATAGAGCACTCCAAACACACAAACAGGAACCATACGAATTGCTGCTAGCAGAAGAATAGGAAAAGCATCCAAGCAGCTTACACTCCTAGCAATCAGTCTCTATCAGCATTCAGTAAATCCCCCCAAAGACGAGACAAGGCTCCGTGTTGAGGGTCAAGCAGTGGTCTGTTTAATGAGGGCTACCTGACCAGTATTTATGCAGGTCTCCCACCTGGTGGACACTCCCCTAGGGGACCAGATGGAAGACTGTAACAAAAGACAGACATGTACCAATTACAGACATACAGAAGTAAAACATCCCCACAATGCATCCTGGCTTCCTCCCTCTGCCCTGGAGAAGTAATTCAATTATCTCCCAGGACAAAGGCAAAACTCCATTACACACGTGGGGACACAAAGACAGACTATCACTTTAAAATACATAATGAGACAAATGGTACAGTAAATATATGCATGTAACATATCCCCAGATAGCTCAGGTCTGAGTGCACATTATTAGGTGAATGGCACTCAGACCACATGAATACAGTTTAATTGCCATGGAGCCAAAGTCTTTAATTCCATGAACAGGCTCCATGGCATGGCTATCTGGGTTAAAACATTCCTCCAACAAAAGTAGATGGAATCTACCAAACGGCTGTGCAGAAAGGGAGAAATAAATCCTTCTGCACAGTGAAATTAACCCTTTAGCTGCCGGTCCATAATCCAAAGGCAGCAGGTGGGCAACCAGGCTCCTCCAATGCAATGTGGTGAGATTGGTCTCGTCACATGCGGATATAAACTCAGCTGTGTATGAGACCAGTCCGTAAAGCTTTTTAGTTATATAACTGTGTATGATGGTCAGGGTCGCCATCAGGAAGTGACAACCATGATGTTGGTCATGGGCCTGGTGTCCCTGGGGGGCCCGGCCACCCGGGCCCCACGTGGACCAGTAAAACTGCCGCAGGTACATCTGCACCGGGGCCCATCAGGTAGCCCAAGCATTTAGGGCCACCCAATGGGCCCTATATCTTCAGGGGCCCAGTCAGCGCTGCGGCCGTGTAATTGCGCGACCGGGCTCCTTTATAAAAAATTTCGGCTGCACTGCAATTGCTGCTGGGAGGAAGTGATGGCCGGTCACTTCCTCCCAGCTTACTCCACATGGGGGGAAAGGGAGAGCAGAGGAGAGGAGAGGACAGGAGAAGACACCAGAGGCATCCGCTCCCATCATCCCCAGCCACCCTCCTGCAACTTAAAGGTAAGAGGAGGGTGGCTGATTAATGACGTGTGTGTGTGTGTGTATATGTATGTGTCTGCAAGTATGTATGTATGTCAGTATGTATGTATGTATGTCTGTATGTGTGTATGTATGTGTCTATCTGTATGTGTGTGTGTATGTCAGTATGTATGTATGTCTGTTTGTCAGTATGTATGTATGTCTGTGTGTGTGTGTCAGTATGTGTGTATGTCAGTATGCATGTATGTCTGTGTGTATGTCAGTATGTATATATGTCTGTATGTATGTCTGTGTGTGTATGTCAGTATGTATAAATGTCTGTGTGTGTGTCAGTATGTATGCATGTATGTCTGTGTGTGTGTATGTCAGTATGTATGTGTTTATCTGTATGTGTGTGTATGTCAGCATGTATATATGTATGTATGCCTGTGTGTGTGTATGTCAGTATGTATGTCAGTATGCATGTGTGTGTGTATGTATCTATCTGTGTGTGTGTGTATGTCTTTATGTATGTACATCAGTATGTATGTGTATGTATGCCATTATGTACATATGTATGTCAGTATGTATTTATGTGTATGTATGTATGTATTTATGTATGTCTGTTTGTATGTCTGTATGTCAGTTTGTATGTATGTCTGTATGTATGTGTGTGTGTCAGTATGTCAGTATGTATGTACGTCAGTGTGTGTGTCAGTATGTGTATGTGTGTGTGTCTGTGTCCTTTTGTGTCTGTGTGTGTATTCCTGTGGGCGGGATTTGGAGGCGGGTATCCGGGGGCCCAGACCTTTAGCTGTGTTAGGGGCCCCAGAATTTCTGATGGCGGCCCTGATGATGGTAGTATATTACAGTTCAAGTTCACAGCTCACCATCAAAAATAATATTAATAGTGGAGTTTCAAAAAAAGGAAAAAAGAACTGCAAAAACGTACAGCTAAGGATAACCATAGGGGACTCAATATACAGGAAACATCTCACCTACGTGCGGCTTCGGTTTCTCCCAATTCATTGTTGGAATTCTAGTGACAAAAGACGAGTCTGAAATTAATACAGGAATGAACCCTATTTTGGTGTTGGCTGATACTCTCAGCCAGTAAGTTCTATCCAAATCTGGTCTGAGCTGGTGTGATAATTCAGAAGTATGAAATTCTAATTTATCATAGCAACTCAGACCATAAGTACCGCAGATGCCTGACAAAGCAATGTAAAGGTCAAATACTTATGGCTGTGGTTTAAAACGTTTTTGAACGGATGGCCTCTTATCTATGTCCCTTTCTTAGATATTACTTATGCTGGTGTTTCTCCTCCTTTGCAGTAGTGACATCAATTCCATCCAAAAAGGGACAAAATTGATACCTAATGAAGAAGAGAATACTCTGATTTTTGTAGATCAAAGAACAGGGCCAGCCTGCAGGCTCGGACAGCCTGGAATGTGTCAATACATGTGTGAATAGAATG
Source organism: Pelobates cultripes (assembly GCA_933207985.1). Classification (NCBI taxonomy): domain Eukaryota; kingdom Metazoa; phylum Chordata; class Amphibia; order Anura; family Pelobatidae; genus Pelobates; species Pelobates cultripes. The sequence continues at coordinate 321,058,967 of OW240912.1, read as the reverse complement.
GGTTAACGACTTACAGTAGGACAGAGTCAGAGGACTCCTGGCACCATAACAATTAAATCAAGCTGCAGTCTGTATGGAGCTTAGATTGAACCTTTATATTAGATACATTTTTCTTATATTACTGGGTTTATAACCACATGGTGGCAGTACTGCATCGTTTCAAGGGAAATGATGCATTATAATTTTTATTTTTTTTGTGCAGGTAGTTACAGATCATCATCAAACGCCACAACAGCATACATAGATATATAAAGGTTAGACAATGGCATGAGTAGTTGCACATTTTTGTTATACATAGATAAGCTTAACGTAACTGATGAATCTCCATAGAGAAATTCAGTATGTAAGTGAAGTGGAAGTAACAAGCTGATTTCAAGAGGGGAAACCTCAGGCTGACAGTATAACACTTTGACACTACAGCTATGTATTCTTATGCTGGTATACAAGTATACAGCAGGGTGAATCAACAGAAATAGGTGTAAAGTAGTGCTGTTTAGTTTGTGTTAGGTAAGGTGCTGCTGAATGGGGGGGTGGAGGTGTCCATTAGCAATCCGCTAGGCTCAGCCAATGCTTACGGGTAGCAGGATGGCGGTATCTCTCGGAGGGACTTGGTGCCGGGATCGGGTGCCTCTCCTCCTTTGTTTGGCTTTGGTAGTTACCATACGGCGTCGGAAATGGCGGTCCACAGTTGGAACTCTAAAATGTATTCTGACCTTTTTGGATGCATATATTTTCAGAGATCAACCCCAATTTCTGTTTAGGAAACGTTATAGCCTTGGAAGAATTAAATCCATGAATCAAATTCCCAAGTCAGTTCTAGATCGCATAATGCCACAAAGGAATTGTTTGTGATGTTTAGTTTGTTTTCCTGGGATACCTCAGGTGTTTCTGGCTAATCTTCCTACCTGCAAGGACAGTTACCCAGGTCTATTTAAATTCAGCTCAGGCATTCGAGTACCTTCACATACTCACAGTGTGTATAGTGCCCTGATACCTTGATACCCTGATGTTCTGGACTCTGAGTTTGCCTGATGATTTGACTCTAGTCTTGTTTATTTTCTTGACTCTATCGCACCCATTGGTCATAGAGACAACCAAGACCGCCATTCCCTCACGTATTACATGCTAAGGGTTTCCAGGCTTCAAGATCCCTAAACCTCCACTCAGGTCAATGATGGGCCTTACAGAGACCCCTAGTTATCTATTGATCCCCTTTTCTATAGTTCATATCAATTAGTTCCTAAGTCATTGCTAACTAAGACGGCTACCGTACAAGTAGTACATGCTATCTAGCTTCAAGCTGCAAAATTAAATCAGCAGGTGCTCGGGTGAAAGTTTGGTCTTCACAGAGAATCCTAATAAATCTTGGTACCCCAACTCTTGAAGCACCCATCAAGTGTCTAGTCAATTTTTCTGGTGACACTGTTTTTTATATTGACTCTCTTGTTCTCCTGGGATTCATTTATATGCATTAGAGTCTATTATCCACACATTCTCCCTGGTTGCCTGCATCTCACACTGGTGGCTCGTGCATGAACTCGTGCTTCATACCATGACACATATATATGCTGTTAAATATAATTATTTATTCAGAATTATTATAGTTATTTACTAGTACCTACTAAGGAACAGCATACACGGAGAGACATAACCAAGTTGCTAGAATTGTGTACCAAAACATCTGCTAAAAATATGGGCTGGACCTGCCTTAGTCCAGATGGGAGATACCAAAAAGAGTAGTTAAGAATGATTGGGCTAAGATCCTGTGGGACTTCCAGATCCAGACAGAAAAGCAAGTACTGGAAAACCAACCGTACATCGTGTTGATAGACAAAGAATGGAAGACTGCAGTAGTGGTGGATGTAGAAGTGACTATAACATCAGAAAGCATTAATATGAGAAGACTGAAAGAGGAGCTAGTGAAGGCAGTAGTAGTCCCAGTTGTTACAGGCGATATTTTTTTAATAAAGTTTTTGTATATATAAAGTAACCACGCTACCATTATTTTTTGCCTATGTTAGGTGTATAAAAACAAAAACAAAAACTATTACATTCTGTGAGCTTTGAAATGGCTGTTTAGTGAATAAGTGAGTTCTCTGGATCTTGTATGTATGTCACTTTCATTGACATACAAACAAACACTGTCACTGAAATATATACATAATGTCACTTGCACTCTCTCACACCAGTTTACACAGTCACAATTTAATTATAGAAAAACTAATTTACAAAATAATAACAAAACCCTTCATCCTCCAGAATACCTGTGCTAGCTGCGACTGGAGGAGAAGGGGATCAGTGTAAAGTGTATGTGTGTATAGGGGTATAGCTGGTGTATTGGGTGCAGTGTGTGTATGTTGGTATAGAGTGACCCTACGTGTGTTTTTTACACTATAGGGTCAGGAATACATGTTTGTGTTCCTGACTCTACAGTGTTCCTTTAAGGGACAAAGAGCATTATCTGGGCCTGTGCTCCTCTGCATTGGCCTGGCACGGGAGATCCTTTGATATTTTTCCCATTTTGTGTCTTAGACCGTGGCCATTGCAGCTTACTTGCCCAATTTGCTTGAAAGTTTGCTGCAATGTGGCAGCGCGGCCAGATATCCATTACTGGTAGGTTTATGTGACATGGTGGGTAGGTATAAGCAAAACAGGCAATATGTGTTTATGACAGGTTAAGTGTTAGAGATGTAGTGGGGGTTATATAATAAGGTGGGTGTTAAGGTTGAAGTAAGGGGGTATATGGCTGGGTCGGTGTTAGGACTGAAGTGAGGTTATATAACTAAATTGATGTTAGGACTCAAGTGGAGGTATATAATCTGGAGGGTGATAAGACTGTAAATTAGGAGGATGCACACAGTGGGTGCACATTAAAGACACATAAAATGAGTATGTCACAGGGTTTGTTCAGAAGTACAATCATACAATAATGTGAGAAACAGGTGCAGTCATATTTTTTTGTCCAGCAGCTCCATTTCAGACCTATGACAAAAGCCAAGGCTGATTCATGTCCCTTTCTACAGAATGGTGGTGGGACCTCTGCACAGCATAGTGAAAGTGAGCCAGTAAGAGGGACCGGTCAGTATGCATCGCTAAGGGTGGGGATGAATTTGCTAATGGGAGGCCATAACTTAGCAAGGTTGTTTTGTAATCCTCCTCCCACTCACCTTCCATATTCTCAGCTTTTGTGAATGGATAGCAGTGGGTAGCTGCAATAAAAAGCAGCCGCTCATATTGCTACCACCAACCTGGTGTTCATTGTGACCTTGTGTGCTATTTTGCTGTTTGATTTGACACATCTGCCTTATCTTGCCTCTGCACACACAGTTGTACACGTATCCGAGGATACTAATTGCTAGATGCACATATGCACACAGTGCCAGGCAAACCCAATAACAAATGCTGGCACATATAGTCTCCAGAAGAGGGTTCAAGAGAGAAAAAGCCAGAAAGAGCCTCAAAGTGATCAAGGAATATGGACAGCAAGAGGCAAAACATCCAAGAAGATTAAAACTCCCCACAGAGATACGACTTGAAATTGTACACAGTTGCCACCTATCACAGTGGACTTTCATTTATTTTTTTATCTATTTTACCAGGCAGGATACATTGAGATGTCTCTCATGTTCAACTGTGTCCTGTAAAGCACATATAAATACAATGTTACACATATAAAGTACAATTATAAAGACATTGTTACACATATAACAGACATATACTAAACAATTATACATGAACAATGAGTGCAGTTGCTTTGTCATTGAAGGTAGTTAGCTATGGCTCATACCCCTCTGTCTAAATTTCCAGTCTACTTTATGGAGACCCTAGGCAATTTGCAAATGCCAAAGGCAACTTGCCAGCATTTCTGGGTTTGTTCAGTCAAATATGTAAATAGTTTAGGTTCTCTCTGTAATGAGGTTTTAACTACAACCAGCTCGAGAACTGAGCGGGAACCCACCAAAGGTTGCTTTCTGTTCTCCGTATTCTCTTTTACTCTGTTTTAGCTGACAGATTAAAAGGTGAAGAAAACGTCCAAATTGGAGAGTTAGCCAATTTAGGGATTATTCCAGCCTTGTACGAAATTAACAACAACAACAACCAGTAGATATGAGTGACTACAAATTACAGCAACATTTTAAAACTTGTTTCTATGTTTTAACCTGGCCTGGCACTACCAAAACTGATTGCACCCCCCAAACTTAAACAAAAAGTGCATCTCACAATTAATTACTGTATTACCATCAACACAACCCAGAGCAATTCTCTGCTATCTGCTGTGGCAGCGAAAAGGCTCAGAAACAGAAAAATATACCATAAAAAGTTTGGGTTTCCACAGAACCTAATCTAATGAGGGCGTCGATTAATTTGCAGCTGAGTGAAGGGTAATCAATTGGAGCCAAAGAGTTACCCAGTTTCCTGGCCTCTCTAATAATCATATCATCCCATCTCCCAGCCTGAGACATTCACTCTCCTTTTACAATCTACCTGTCAGGATACAGCTTCTCATTTTCTCTTCATCCCTCCCTCTACGTTTGCTATCCCTGCCATCTCCTCTTTTACACGTGTCACTAAGACCCAGCACACATTAAACCAAGTCACTCCAAAGTCATTTAGGAATGACATTTTCTGTGCCCTATACACTTACATTATACAAGTGAGACATGTTCAGAATGAAACGTGCATCTGTCAGTCTGGCTTAGCAGTGTGTGAGATTAGGTATTAGACTGTAAAGTGTGTGTGAACATAAGGCAGTTTTCAACTCCCAGCCATCCTGCTTTGGGTGGAAAGTCTTTATTTCAGGGGTCTTTCTTGCCGTCCTGCTTTTGGTGTCTGATGTCCCACTTTTTGGGATATCAGAGACCAATTACAAAGACACTGCAGCAGGAGCAACGTTAGAAATACTGGTGCTGCACAAATTGCATGTTAAGCCCTGAGTGGAGTTATTTAATCAGTCACACACCCTTACGGTACTAGAAAAAAAATATTGGCTTTGTAGGGTTTTTTTCTTTAGTTGTTTTGTTTTTTTAAGGTGAACTTTTTTTTAATGTCCATTGTAGTCTACATTTAGACTGAGTTTTGTTTGTTCTGTATGATCCATGTTGTCCTCTATTTTCCTTAGATGTTATATGCCTGTCTATTAGTTTGCATTCTTTGCTAGCTATTATTAGTGGAAATAATCATCATGCCCCATCCTTTAAAGGGCATTGGTCGACTTATTCATGGTGATATATTGCGATTTTCCTTCTTTGACTCAGATGAAGGTGGTCACTGGTGAAAATGAAAAAGAAGGGGTTGGTTAGATCCCACACTGGAACAAGAACTATATTTCCATTGTACAGACCTACACAGCCACAGAAAGAGAAAAATCTGTTCTGATAAATATAGTAACACATTAGTAACAGCAGTCTGTATGCAAGTCAGGAAAGCAGAAGCCTCAAAGCACATATGGCTTAAATATATTCCCATTTATGGTTTATTTTGTACATATGTGAAATAAAACAAACACTTTTCTTAAAAACTTTTTATTTTTTTAGGGTGCGGGTGGGGTTGGGGGTGGGGGTGGGTAAGCACTTACACATACACAATTCTGTGCCCACGGAAGTCTGAGATGTATATCCAGACCCACATACAATTTACCTAAGCAAATATTTATACCATTTTTAAAACACAGGTAGGACTTTCTTTTGTTACTATATGGATATATGTAATTCAACATTTAGAATGAATATAATATAAAAAAGTAAAAAGTGTACAAGATATTTATTTTCTGATTTGTCAATCATAGTTTGTATCCAGCTAGTGTGTCTAGTATTGAGTCACAAAGAAGACAGGCTTCTTACACAAATACAGCCAAAAGCATGGGTTTTTCAAACATATATTAAAACAATAATTGTTGAAGTGGATACATTACACATAATACAAGTGTTATTACATCCAAATAAGTTAGTCATTGTGTTTTACAAAATGATGAGTAAAGGTGAACATTGAACTTGATGCAAAATTAGACTGACTGTTGAAAGGAACACATTTTCCATAGTTCCATAAAATTATAGTAAATCAGAAAATAAACTCAGATGAAATAAAAAGCTGCAGAACGGAAGGGAGGGACAAGGGTGGGAATGTAGACAAGCATAACCAGTACTCGAATGCTAGAATGTACACATCTTTTGTTGGTTTAAGGGTGCTCCGACTCCCACAAGGCAACCAATTTAAAAATTCCATCAATTTATACAGGGTAATGGGGACCTTGAAAAATGTAGCCAATTTCCTCCTGTAATAAGACAGTGACCCAAAGCAAAGCTCCAAACTGTGCGAGAGTTGCCATAAAGGGGTGCACATGCTCTGCAACAATCTCTAGGTAGGTAATACTTGTCCAGGTAACACCCACATTAATGCCAGGACCCCAGGTTGGGTTCCCCAGCAGAACAGTGCCCAGAGCATAACACTGCCTACACCTGTTTACCTTCTTCCCATGGTGCATCCAGCTGTTATCTCTTCACCAGGTAAAAAAACGCACAAGCATCCACCCACCTAATCTGAATGAAAATGTGATTCATCAGACCAGGCCACATTTTTCCATTGCTCCATAAATCAGTTTTGAAGCTTACGTCCCCATTGAAGGCTCTTTTGGTGGTGGACAGGTGGTGGACATCATGGGCACTGAATGGTCTGCGGCTACACAACCCCAAATGTAGCAAACTGGGATTCACTGTGTGTTCTGACACCTTTCTATCATGGTCAGCATTACGTTTTTCATCAATTTGAACTACAGTAGCTCTTCTGTGTGATCGGAACAGAGAAGCTATCCTTCGCTCCATATGTGCATCAATGAGCCTTGGGCACCCATGACACTGATGCAGATTCATTGATTGTCCTTCCTTGGATCACTTTTGGTAGATACTAACCAATGCATACTGGAAAATACCACAATGACACAATAATCTACCCATCACTATTTGGCCCTTGCCAAAGTCACTCAGATCTTTACACTCCTGCTTCCAACACATGAAATTCAAGAACTGACTGTTCACTTACTGCCTAAAATACCCAATTCCTTGACTGGTGCCATTGGAACAATATAATCAATGTTATTCACTTCACCTATCAGTGTTTTTCATGTTATTGAAGACTAGTGTATACTTCCTGATCAAAGTCATTTCATGCATGGAAAACAAGGGAATTTCTCAGTGACCCTAAACCTTTGAACACCAGTGTATATTATATATTAATATTTTAAAAAATTATATATTTAAAAGAAAACTGTTTTACTTAAAGTGAATCTGTCAGATTGGTGCAATGTAACATAAGTGAGCTCACTGATATGGTCTTGTACAGGAGGAGGTCCACAAAAGGGGTTAACACCATGAATTACTGCACTGGGTGACACCCACCCAAGTGAACCCACAGCTGCAACCTATAGAGTTATTCACTTCAACTGGCTACATTGGCCTGAATTAGGCAATAAGAATTCCACTTTAATGTACACGGTTCATGAGTACATACAGTACCCTCAGGCCTACATTCACAGAGTAAATATGCAGTCAAACACATTACGCATACATATAATGTCACCAGCAAACTCTCATTTACAAGGACATGGAAAAATACAGTTTGGAGGCAAGAGGTTAGTCAATTTACATGGACATTCCTTTGATGCTCAGCCAACCCCAAAGCTAGTTTAAAGTTATGGAAAATGTATTATCTAAAGCAGTGTTTCCCAACCCAGTCCTCAAGGCACACCTACCAGTCCAGGATTTAGGGATTACCCAGTTGTGTCTAAGGTGTTTTTTTTCTTCTTTGTAAAAACACCTTAGACACACCCTGTAATCCCTAAATCCTGGACTGGTAGGTGTGCCTTGAGGACTGGGTTGGGAAACACTGATCTAAAGTACCCGCATTGACAATAGTGGGTAGGGTGTGGGGCACATATGTAAAGGCTGGGCAGGGATTGGATCAATTTAGCTTCATTTCCTGGGATGCAAAACCCCATCCAGGTTTCTTTGGTCTCATTTGTGTGTGCAATACATCTCTGTGCCTGTGAGTTTGTTTATCTGTGTTGAGAAAGACCTGGCCAGTCAGTTTGTAATGGGATTCCAAGAGTTATGAAGGTAGCTCCTCTCAGCACTACAAGATACTAAGTCCCGCTTATGGATTTTTGTAACTAGTTATTAACTTTCTACAACAAATTATCTTTGCTGTGCTTCCTGATGACATGTACAACTTATTATGTATGTTATGTATGTTACTGGAAACTTTAGATTAGAAAAGATGGAGAAGTAGCTGGATATAGGTCCAGTAGTCAGCAATGTGGAAGTACTTTAGAATGGTGAAGATGGGACAGTGAAGGTAAGGTTATTATGTAGAATGCTGCAAATGTGTGGTTTTTTTTGCTAACAACAAGTAAGGTGGGTGCCTGAAGTGTACCTTTAAGCTCAAATAAATGCCATTCAAATAAGAAGAAATGTAAAATGTTATATGTTCTTAAAGAAACAAGTATTAATTTATGTTTTGTGGTTTCCTGCTAACCTTTGAACATGTTTATGGCTAGAGGTAAACCACATTCGCTTTTCACTTACCCTAAGCATACAAAGCAGGATGCACAAGTGATTACACAAGATGTGAACCCAGAAAAGGAAATGTGCCAAACTAATAAAATACAAGCAGTTCTCTTCTTATTTATTTTACAAGCATAATCTACATTTCTGTTACATTAAATTATCTGCATAATGAGAAAAAAACTTAGAAGTAAATATTTCAAAGAATAAAAAGAAAATCGTTTTACAGGGACACTATAGGCAACAAGACCACTTCATCTCACTGAAGTGGTCTGGGTGTCATGCTTCTCTTATTTTAACCCTACAATGTAAAACATTGCAGTTCTGTAGGACTGGCAATGATTGAAGGGTTTTTAATGCCTCTAAGTTGCCAGTATGTGCACTAGCTTTCCAGTAGCTGGTGCAAAGTTGTTTTACCGCCTTACTCCTTACACTCTACATCCCCCAATTGTGTGGCTCTCACACAGATATCATGACCATATTGCTCAGCACTCAGGATGCTGGTATGAGAACCACACAATCATGGATTCTACACCTGCCCTCCCCTATACCCCACAAATAGGGCCAGATTGATTTTAATGCACACAATTTGGGAAGAGCCCCCTATCCCAGCAAAATATATATATATATATATATATATATATATATATATATATATATATATATATATATATATATATATATATATATATATATATATATATACACATTTAAAAACATTATACCATGCACAAACACATTTTCTCAGATACATACATACACACTCACTCACACAGAGGTCCCAACAGATTGTCAACAATGTCAGGCACACACACATACACAGATTCCCACTGTCAGACACATGCATAGATGCACATTTTCAGAAGACACACTGTCCCACAAACACATTCAGACACACAGTCTGTCACACCAAGGGTGCATAATTCATTGTTGCACAATAGAATATTGCTATTTAATGTGATTTGTGTAGTACGTACATGAATTGGCTACTTGGTAAATCTGGTATGGTCAATTTGATTGTAGAGGATATATGTTAGAAGGGGTTAATTTAAATTATATAGGAATGTGACAGATGTCAGAAGGTTTGAAACTCTTTTGAAGCTGTGACTCCAGAGCCCCTCTGCAAAGTGTGAAATGTTACACATGAGCTGTCTCTGGGTCTAGTTCAATGTAAACTAGTCTCTAATTTACTATTTGTACTTGTATTCAGTGGGTTGTTTTTTTAATTTATGTGGGGGACCAAGGCACTCCCTTTATAAATTGTCTTGGTGCTGGCAGATTTATGAGATTATTTATGTTATTATATTAAGTATTGGTGGTGTTAAGGTTTTTTTTATAATTATTAACACCAGATCCAAGTCATGGGCATGCTTGGAGTAGGGTGCATTCATGGCACAGCACTTGTACATACAAGCACTATCAAACACAGAGACACATTCACACTGATAGACACTCAAACACCCACAGATACAATTTCACATACATTTTCTCACACACAAAATATTTTCTCTCTCACACACATCTCACACACTCATCCACACACACTCCAAAAATATTTTTATCAATAGAATTTAGTTTTTTTGTTTTGAGGTTACTCAGTCTTCCTACCTTTGGGACACCCGGAGTGGATCCTCTCCCTGGGGTCAAGTGGGGAGCGGCTCTGATCTCTGTTTGCAGTACCTACACAACTTTTTTTCAGTCCAGTAATGATGCTTGGGCCAGAGTGAGGTCACTACCTAACTTCCTGCAACACCGCGTGTCTAACCGCGTGAGTGTGTATGCATCTGTGTGTTTAACAGCGCTTGTATGTACAAGTGTTTGTGTAAGTCTGATCATGTTTGTCTGACGGTGAGTGCATTCTGTGGCTCCCTCCCCCATTTTGTCAGTGTAGGCACCTGTCATCCATCATTCACTTAACAGTGACCAAACAACTAAATTGCACAATTTACTCCAGAAAAACACATTGATGCATTACACTGTGTTGGTAACCATTATCAACAGTTATCAAAGAGCTCAAGGTGCGAAATTCTCACAACATTTTACTCTTGATTACACTTCCAGCATCAGAAAACATTAGTAGTTTAAAACCAGGCTTAACTTGTGGTTTAACAATATAAAACTCCTGGCGCTAAATACAAATAAATAATGAAAAAATTACTGTCTGTGAGCTGCTAAAAAAACAACCTATGCTTCATATATGTTACCCACTTTGTATAAAAAACGAATATCAAACAATAAAAGCCAGGAATGCTCTAAAGTAACTTTAAAACAATTCCAAACTTTGAAATATATAAATAGTATTGCAATAGTAGAAAAAACCTCACAATAACTTGTCATACTGGGCGTGGGGCCTGACTGCCAGCCGTATCAGTGGCATGCTGCTGAAGTTCATCCGAGAAAGCTATGTATAAAGCCTTGAATTGGGCTTTATTGCTCTCTTTTGTGGCAAAAATCTTGCTTATATCATTGAGGAGCATCCTGCTATTTAATTGAGTCTCTTTTGCCTGCAGCTGGTGGATACAGCTAGTGTACAACTTCATTGTGGCCTACAATACCAATCGAGGATGGGGAGGCAGCTGATCCTTAGCCTTGATTTGGTGCTAGCTGACTGAGAGCCCTGTTCCCTACTCTGGACTGGTGGGGGATGTCCCTGGTGAATTCACTGGTGAATCGTAGTGATCATCCTGGTGGCAATACCAAGCTTACTGGTGAATTGGAAGATTGAAGCTCAACAGTCAAAATAGCCTATCGTAAGAAATAGCCCACGCCTTTCTACTCATGTTACTCAATTCCTACTGGCTTTTGATCACATCTGCAATCAATTTTGGGCGATGCTTAGGGAATTGGAGACCTACCTCTCCTCCTGCTGGCTGAGCTACAGCCCCCTCAGAGTCATCCTGTCCATAGACACCACCTGCCCAAGTGTCTTCAGCATTTTCTTAGAGGGACCCTACAGAGAACACGGCGCGCAAAGTTGTCAAGGAAGCTGGCTACTCCATCTCACTCTGACCTCCATTGTGGAAGTAACTCGACTCATATCTGGAGATGCAAAGCTATTCACCCCCAATACTGTCTACCTAACTCAGAAACCTACACAACTCACCACCTGGTCTGTACAATCAAGGGGAAGCACAACCAAGCTCCAAATGCCACCACGGCAACAGCATTACCAAACTGTATGACAGCTTGGCTCAGATGGAGGAGTCTTCTTAAACTTACTGACAGTGGTGGCAGAGGGGAGTTACCGTCTCTTGGCATTGGATGAGTAACCCTCAGGCCTTTCCTGTAGTCTAGTAGAGTAAGCTGTTCTAGCCTGTCCTACTGTGTCTTCACTTACTGGCTACAATGGCCTACTTTACTTACACAAGGGTATTTACTCCTGGAATTAATCCATAGCTCTGCTCTGATATTACTCTTATCTTTTTTTCTCATTTTTGTCTTATCCCACATAATAGTGCTTCTGATGCTTTCTTTATCTATAAAAAGGTGCAGTTTCCTCAACAACTCATGTTCCATTTATATTATTCATAAATGCTCTGTTCTATTGTCTATGAGAGGTGGTATGTCTGCAAAAATAAAGAATTATAAAAACTAGTAATGCTGACTGTCAGCAAAGTGCAAGTGACATGCACCTGTGACTTTGTACCGGGCAAGCACTACAGAGTAGTCATACCAACTTTCCAAGTGATTCAACACTATTAGAAAAAACTTTTGAAATAATTTATCTGCAGAAGTAACCATTAATGTCTATTAGATTATTGTAGATAAATCATTTGCAAAGTTTTTTCTAACAGTATTGAATAGTTTGGAAAGCTTATTAAATCAGGGCCTATATAACATCAAACCTCATAAAATCAGTTACAAGGAAAATATATTAAGAAAAAAGGATGATTGCAAATTAAAAAGCGGTATAAAGCATGTCACTGATTAGTGAAACAATGTAGGGGTTCTAACGGACACCTTGTGCATGGGGGTAGAGACTCACAAGAGAGCGATATGATTGTTCTCTATATTTTTTGTTCTCAATGTATGTGTGTGAGGCAGTGTATGTGTGTGAGGCTGTGTGTGTGGGGGGGGCAGTGTATGTGTGTATGGGGCAGTGTTTGTGTGTGAGGCAGTGTGTGTATGGGGGGCAGTGTATGTGTGTGAAGCAGTGTGTGTATGGGGAGCAGTGTTTGTGAGGCAGTGTGTGTATGGGGGGAAAGGAGGGTAGGGGGTTTTTAATAAAAAAATGTTATTTAATAAAATAAATGGATTTATGTCCCCCCTCCCTTCTTACCTTTACTGAGGGAGGAGGGGGGCATTTCTCCATCCCTGGTGGTCCGGTGGGGATTCCCTGATGGTTCCCTGATGGTCCCTCTAGCCCGCAGCTCCAGGGCTAGCGTTCACTCTCGCGAGAGCCGGAGCATTGCCATGGTAACCCCGGCAACGCTCCATGATCACGAGAGAAGGACCCGGAGGATCTCCCCTCCGATCCATGAAGGCACATTGCAGGGCTGGCACTTGGACAATGCCAGCCCTGCATTAGCCAGCAGGGGAGAATCTCGAGGGGGGCTATTGCCCCGCTGCCCCCCCTGGATACGCCAGTGCACCCAGCTCCACCACAGCCCAACCGTGGTATTCTTCTTATCTTAATGGTACAATCAAAACCAAAGTGGGTGTCCATCTGTAATATGTTAGCTATGGACTTAAGGCCAGGTATGTCCCAGAAGCGCTCTGCAGTACTCCACTGTTATGTATAAGCAGCTAGTAAACAACCAGTAACACTCCCACTGCCTCACTGTCTCTGGGTGGACCTAAGTGATATCATATGTCACTCCATAAAGGTTGCATAGGTAGACTTAAAAAAAAAAAAAAGACACAAGATCATGCAGGAAAATGGGTGTAGTTAGAAAGTTCTTGTCTATCCAAGGAAAAAAACAATGTAACAGTGCAAGCTCAATCACCATAAATTGCTCCAAAGGGGGAGATGTAAGAAGGTGGGGGATTTTTTTTATGTTATGGCACACTTGGCTTCTTTTATTTGTTTGTTCAAATCAAGATTTAGCTGTTAATTTTGATTGACCATGTGATGTTGCTCCTGTACCCTAACCAAATACCCCGACCCACTCCGCTTCCTAGCTGAAGTCAGAGACCCTTGAAAGCTTCAATCCCAGTCAACAAAGCTTGATTGGAGTCTCTCTGGAACTCTTCAACCCGACCAAGCTGCAGCTCTCTTCTTCCAGACAGGAAGAAGAGAGCTGCAGTCTGGTCAGGTGGGAAGATCAGGCAGATATCCATAACTCTGCCTAGACTCTAATCAGCTACTGCTTTTACAAAGGAACTTGTGGCTCTCAGGCCTAGCTCTCTTTTTAACTTGTCCCAGGATGCAGAGACAAAGCAGCCAGCCAACAGACCTGAGGACTCCATTACTGGGATCCATTAATATATCAACCAGGACACACAGTTCCAAAAGAAACTAACATATAGTCTTTATTTTGGACAAGGACTAGCCTTTGGGGACTAGTCCTTTAAACATGTCGTGACAAACATTTAAAATACAAATATACAGAACTTTGTAAAACAAGAAATTCATAAATACATGCACTATTTGATGCAAGTAACATTTTCAAACACACTAAAAAGAATATATACATTTAACTACTTATTTGGTTACCCTCATTTGCATACCAGCATTATGTAAATATATACATTTATATTCAGTCAGCAGAGGGTGCTACAGAGTTCTCAACTAACATTGCATAATTTATTTTTTAATTGCTACCATCACAAGCCCCTTTCTGCTCTCATGGATATCAAGCAATTGCAAAAACATGACAGGTTAAAAAAATAAAATCTTTGTTAAATAATTTGTGTGTAACCCCTTCACCTGCTCCCCACCCGATCCTTCCCCCACCTGACCCTTCCCACTCCAAACGAGGGCAAGCTGAACGGAGGCGACGGGGGGGCGCAACCTAAACAACCATGCTAATATGAATCACCATGAGCCGAATAGATAAGTGCAGTGACAGATTACAGGTACGGAAAGTAAAGAGCTAGAAAGAGTGGACTCCCCCGTGAACCAAAGAGCAACAGACAGAACACGCAGCACAGAACACACTCAGAAAACAGAACCAAACACACACACCACACGCAAACGCAGGAGCTCAAGCCACGCACACACGACACCACAGCAGCAACACCCACCCAGAACATGTTCGATGACCACCGTCTCCTCGAGACAGACCAGAACACAACAAACCCAACCACAAACAGACCATGCATTCACGAAACATAAGGGCAGCCACTGCCAAACCTCAAACACACGACCACCGTTGCTTAGCACAAGGGAGACAGAGATCGTACCGCCCAGCAATCAACACGGAGACACAGAAACGATACCCCTACCACATATAAAAATATGATACCGACCCCTGACTCACTCCAAATAATTAGATGAAGAGACCACATCGCACACATGGAATAAAGCAGGGGCGCACAGCTCTGATAACCAGAACTGCACATTGTTAACCTACAATAGCAAGGCTTTGCCAACCCAAACATAACTCACCATTAATGACATAATGTATGCCTAACAATGTAGTATAACTGCCCTAGACGGGAGTTTATATTGATACCTATGTTCTAAAGGCATATTGTCTGTCATGTGTGAAAAATCTCAATAAAAACAAAATATTTAAAAAATAATAATTTCTGTGGCACAATTAATGGCACCCTTTTAGTCAACATTTCCAACCTTTTCTGCATCATCTATACATTGTTGTCTCGGGCAGTTAATCTTTGGATGCCATCTTCATGATGTACTTGTAGATGTTCTGTGTTTCAATCAGGACTGTGGCCATGACACTCTTCAGGCCCCGACCTCATTCCTTCCGGCTGGTGTATAGTCTCTGGGTGATGGATTTTGGGTGGAATCCTCCATTTGTAGTGAGTAGTTTCCATGTTTCGACATCCATGCTGACCAACTCTTTTCTTGGCCAGGTTGTTATTCCAACTGGGTAGCTGATGAATGCTAAGGCATATGTGTTGATGGTTCTTACAAAACAAACAAATTGGCAAAACCACACTCAAAATAATAGATTGAAGGAGAACAAGTATCCTTATAGTGCAGATTTATCACAATTTTGTGAATATGGCATGCCCACCATTATAACCAGCAGTGATAGGAGTTGTAGTTGACACAGTTTATTTGGAGTAAGCACTGAATGTGCTTAATAAGCTGAGATATGTCTCTTTAAATGGGTTATGATTTAATTGAAAGATTAATCTTTCTAACCTCTCCTAAAACATGTCTTAATCTTCCCCTTATTCATGGCAAAGACAACACTATATATTTGCCTTGCTATCACAATCTAATTATCATTCTTCCTAAATAGGTTTCTATTGTTCTATGTCTTTCGCACTAATGAAGCAAGCTTCTTTCAATACACTGACATTAGCAGCAAACAAAGGGTGTTACATATCCCAATCTGATTACGCTGGGAGGGGTGTTGGGTGTGTTTTGTTGTTGTTGTTGTTGTTTTTCTCCTCTCTCTCTCTTTTCCTTATTTAGTGTATCAATACTGTGATGGAAGCTCCTGTGCCACAGCCTTCTGGAGAGGCGTAAAGGCTAGCCTCCTGCCCACAGACTATTGACCTGGTCCCAAGAGCTGTTGTCCCTGTGGGGGTGGGGCTACTTATTGTATTTTTAATAGAATTCCCAGGCCCACAGGTCTGCTGTTTTATATTAAATCCCCCATGTGGTTATCATCCCTTTTTATTGTCTGTCCACACCCTTGTTTGTACCACAGTGCTCCAGTCACACTAGTTGTAATATAATCTTAAACTTTGTAGTGTGATTGATTACTATCCCATGTCCATACTGCTATTGGTTGACTTGGGCTCACTGTGTTGTTTGGATGGAGGAAATTTTGTGTACCACTGTATCCCTATTGTGTGTAAATGAGGATGTTGGGGGTATAATTAGATGAACTGTTTTTTTTTAAAAAAAGCGTTTTGTTCTCCCCTTCACTAAGTGTCGTCTAGTGCTTGGGGAAGTGGGCTTTGATCATTGAAGTGTCATATCCAGCCTAAAGGGACTTTAGTGGAGATAGTCAGACAGAGTATTGGAGCTCCACTACAGGCACATACCTCTCCTTTACTTTCTCTCATATGTGTTAATGGCTTGGATCTTGTTCTTGTCATTGAGCTGAGCTGAGATTTCAAGACCTGTCTGACTCTCTGGAGGTACTTTGATGTTCCTATCCTCCTTACCTCTTTCCACCCTGCCAAATATTTGTGGTACCCCCAGGCACTTGTAGCTGTTATCTACATCTCATATTTGGCCTTCTGAACACAACAACATTCTTGGGCACAAAGTTATATATCATGTTTATTTCGCATTTTTACAATGCATTACACATTGGACAGAAAGGAGAGCAAGCATGGGTGTTCTCCAGTCTCCAGGGGTTCCAAATGCAAACATATGCAGCTTTACTCCATTACTCCATTTGAGTTCCTCTGTAAGAGCCAGGATTCAAAGGTGCATATTCCTCTTTTTTCTTCCTGGATTTTGCAAAACTATTACATTGAATTTTTAAAAAAGTATGTACAGTGCATCTGTTGCCAGCTTCTTTCATCAGTTCTTGTAAACAAATTTCCTCTTTCAGAGTGATCAAAGCTCTCTGCCTTTCATCAGTCGAGAAAACCACGCTGCCTGTGTTCTCGAAAATCTGCTACTGTGTATTTTAATATTTACTGCTAGAGCATTTCTGGATGCTTTTCTATGGAACCCTGGTGTGGTGCTAGTTTCTTAATAAAATTATTTAATCTAACAGAAACAGAATTAGTGTATAAAATATGTTTTATATAGATCTATATAATATTATTAATTGAGTGCTTGTTAAAATTGTTTCTTTAGATTTAGATATGAACCTGCCTGAAAGAACCTATAATGATATCACACGCTGAAAAGGGCATTGTATGATATGAATCAGATTAAGCATTTTCTATTAATGCTCCCTTGGAGAAATTGTTTTCCAACTCTTCTATTATGGTCTTAAAATGCTATTCATCTATCAGTTCATTGCAGCTGCCAAGTCACTCGGAAATTAACTCCCTGGAAAGAGCATGATGCAGGGATATCACAAATGAAGGTCATTATTGTCAATTCAATTGTTAATCAAGATTCTGGTGCATTATTAATATAACTGTGAAAAGTTATTTTAGTTTCCTCTGTGCTTCCAGGTCTATAACCTAGCTACATGAAAAGGACACTCTAGACACCATAACAACTTAATTGGTACATACCTTATTCGCTCCCTTTTGTGAATGGAGAGGTACTGATAGGCTGAAAGCGATAATTGACACAGATTAAGTTGCTATGGTGACTGGAGTGTTCCTTTAACCTGCAATGATATTCCCCTGACTGTCCACTGCCCTTTTCATTTGCAAAGGAGCCATGGCTTTAGAAACATAGAAACATAGAAACATAGAATGTGATGGCGGATAAGAACCATTCGGCCCATCTAGTCTGCCCAATTTTCTAAATACTTTCATTAGTCCCTAGTCTTATCTTATAGTCCCTAGTTATCCCTACCTCAAGCATGCTTAAACTCCTTTACTGTGTTAACCTCTACCACTTCAGCTGGAAGGCTATTCCATGCATCCACTACCCTCTCAGTAAAGTAATACTTCCTGATATTATTTTTAAACCTTTGTCCCTCTAATTTAAGACTATGTCCTCTTGTTGTGGTAGTTTTTCTTCTTTTAAATATAGTCTCCTCCTTTACTGTGTTGATTCCCTTTATATATTTAAATGTTTCTATCATATCCCCCCTGTCTCGTCTTTCCTCCAAGCTATACATGTTAAGATCCTTTAACCTTTCCTGGTAAGTTTTATCCCGCAATCCATGAACCAGTTTAGTAGCCCTTCTCTGAACCCTCTCTAAGGTATCAATATCCTTCTGAAGATACGGTCTCCAGTACTGTGTACAATACTCCAAGTGAGGTCTCACCAGTGTTCTGTACAATGGCATGAGCACTTCCCTCTTTCTACTGCTAATACCTCTCCCTATACAACCAAGCATTCTGCTAGCATTTCCTGCTGCTCTATTACATTGTCTGCCTACCTTTAAGTCATCAGAAATAATCACCCCTAAATCCCTTTCCTCATATGTTGAGGTTAGGACTCTATCAAATATTCTGTACTCTGCCCTTGGGTTTTTACGTCCAAGATGCATTATCTTGCACTTATCCACATTAAATGTCAGTTGCCACAATTCTGACCATTTTTCTAGTTTACCTAAATCATTTGTCATTTGGCTTATCCCTCCTGGAACATCAACCCTGTTACATATCTTAGTATCATCAACAAAAAGACATACCTTACCATCAAGACCTTCTGCAATATCACTAATAAAAATATTAAAGAGAATGGGTCCAAGTACAGATCCCTGAGGTACCCCACTGGTGACAAGTCCAAGCTTCGAATATATTCCATTAACTACAACCCTCTGTTGCCTGTCACTCAGCCACTGCCTTACCCATTCAACAATATTGGAATCCAAACTTAAAGATTGCAGTTTATTGATAAGCCTTCTATGTGCAACAGTGTCAAAAGCCTTACTGAAATCTAGGTAAGCAATGTCTACTGCACCACCCTGATCTATAATTTTAGTTACCCAATCAAAAAAATCAATAAGATTAGTTTGGCATGATCTCCCTGAAGTAAACCCATGTTGTCTCTGATCTTGAAATCCATGTGTTTTAGATGTTCATCAATCCTATCCTTTAACATGGTTTCCATCACTTTCCCCACTACTGAAGTAAGGCTTACTGGCCTATAGTTGCCCGACTCCTCCCTATTACCTTTCTTGTAAATGGGCACAACATTCGCTAACTTCCAATCTTCTGGGACTACTCCTGTTAACAATGATTGGTTAAATAAATCTGTTAATGGTTTTGCTAGTACACCACTAAGCTCTTTTAATAGCTTTGGGTGTATTCCATCAGGTCCCATTGACTTATTTGTCTTTACTTTTGACAGTTGAAATAGAACCTCCTCCTCTGTAAACTCACGTGTAATAAATGACTCATTTATCCTTTTTCTCAACTGAGGTCCCTTTCCTTCATTTTCATCTGTAAATACAAAACAAAAATATTCATTGAGGCAGTCAGCTAGACCTTTATCCTCTTCTACATACCTTCCTTCTTTTGTTTTTAATCTAACTAATCCTTGTTTTACTTTTCTTTTCTCATTTATGTATCTAAAAAATGTGTTATCCCCCTTTTTTACTGACTGTGCTATTTTCTCTTCTGTGTGTGATTTGGAAGCTCTTATAACTTGCTTAGCCTCTTTCTGCCTAATCTTATAGATCATTTTGTCTTCCTCACTCTGGTTTTTTTTATAATTCCTAAATGCTAACTTTTTGTTTTTAACTATTTTGGCCACATCTGCGGAGTACCACAGTGGTTTCTTGAATTTTTGCTTTTACTGACAAGCCTAATGCAATTTTCTGTTGCCTTCAATAGTGCAACTTTTAAATAATCCCATTTCTCTTGGACTCCATTTAAATTGCTCCAGTCTGATAATGACTCCTCTACACATATTCTAATTTTTGAAAAGTCTGTTTTTCTAAAGTCTAAAACTTTTGTTTTTGTGTGGTGTGACTCAGTCACTGTTCTTATATTAAAACACACTGACTGATGATCACTGGATCCTAAACTTTCACCTACAGTAATATCTGATACCAAATCTCCATTTGTTAACACTAAATCTAGTATGGCCTCTTTACGAGTTGGCTCCTCAACAACTTGTTTTAGAGACAATCCCAGTAGGGAGTTTAGAATATGTGTGCTCCTGGCACAAGTAGCTAATTTTGTTTTCCAATTTACATCAGGAAGATTAAAGTCACCCATGATGATAACTTCCCCCTTCATTGTCATTTTAGCTATTTCCTCAACTAGTAGATTATCTAACTCTTCAATTTGTCCTGGGGGCCTATAAATCACACCTTCACGAGTTACTGTGTGATTACCAAATTCTAACGTAGCCCAAACGGACTCTATGTTTGCCTCACTAACTTTTATTAGGCTAGATTTTATGCTATCCTTCACATTTTGTAGCTTCGGTCGGTGCAGATCACTGTCATTGCTCCCCTATGATCTTGCACTTTTTTTTTGTTCATTTATTTAAATATATGTTTCAACAATGGAAGATATAGATAAGAGAGTGAAGCTACCAGTGGACAGGTCTACCCAGTACAGGGGCTAACCCAGCAGAAAAGTTGGCAGATGATCCCAAAAAGGGGATGTCAGTCTGGAGTACATACACTCCATGCAGGGCCGGCGCTACCTGTAAGGCGGACTAGGCAGCCGCCTAGGGCGCCCCTTGGGAGGGGGCGCCGCCAGGAGCGCCGGCCCCGCTCATGCTGCAGCCGCCCGAGCGC
>OW240912.1:320967213-321037884 GCA_933207985.1 Pelobates cultripes | reverse complement strand
TTTAATAGCTTTGGATGTATTCCATCAGGTCCCATTGACTTATTTGTCTTTACTTTTGACAGTTGAAATAGAACCTCTTCCTCTGTAAACTCACGTGTAATAAATAACTCATTTATCCTTTTTCTCAACTGAGGTCCATTTCCTTCATTTTCTTCTGTAAATACAGAACAACAATATTCATTGAGGCAGTCAGCCTGACCTTTATCCTCTTCTACATACCTTCCTTCTTTTGTTTTTAATCTAACTAATCCTTGTTTTACTTTTCTTTTCTCATTTATGTATCTAAAAATGTGTTATCCCCCTTTTTTACTGACTGTGCTATTTTCTCTTCTGTGTGTGATTTGGAAGCTCTTATAACTTGCTTAGCCTCTTTCTGCCTAATCTTATAGATCATTTTGTCTCCCTCACTCTGGGTTTTTTTATAATTCCTAAATGCTACCTTTTTGTTTTTAACTATTTTGGCCACATCTGCGGAGTACCACAGTGGTTTCTTGAATTTTTTGCTTTTACTGACAAGCCTAATGCAATTTTCTGTTGCCTTCAGCAGTGCAACTTTTAAATAATCCCTTTTCTCTTGGACTCCATTTAAATTGCTCCAGTCTGATAATGACTCCTCTACCCATATTCTAATTTTAGAAAAGTCTGTTTTTCTAAAGTCTAAAACTTTTGTTTTTGTGTGGTGTGACTCAGTCACTGTTCTTATATTAAACCACATTGACTGATGATCACTGGATCCTAAACTTTACCTACAGTAATATCTGATACCAAATCTCCATTTGTTAACACTAAATCTAGTATGGCCTCTTTACGAGTTGGCTCCTCAACAACTTGTTTTAGAGACAATCCCAGTAAGGAGTTTAGAATATGTGTGTTCCTGGCACAAGTAGCTACATTTGTTTTCCAATTTACATCAGGAAGATTAAAGTCACCCATGATGATAACTTCCCCCTTCATTGTCATTTTAGCTATTTCCTCAACTAGTAGATTATCTAACTCTTCAATTTGTCCTGGGGGCCTATAAATCACACCTTCATGAGTTACTGTGTGATTACCAAATTCTAACGTAGCCCAAACGGACTCTATGTTTGCCTCACTAACTTTTATTAGGCTAGATTTTATGCTATCCTTCACATTTTGTAGCTTCGGTTGGTGCAGATCACTGTCATTGCTCCCCTATGATCTTGCACTTTTTTTTTGTTCATTTATTTAAATATATGTTTCAACAATGGAAGATATAGATAAGAGAGTGAAGCTACCAGTGGACAGGCCTACCCAGTACAGGGGCTAACCCAGCAGAAAAGTTGGCAGATGATCCCAAAAAGGGGATGTCAGTCTGGAGTACATACACTCCATGGACAAGCCAATGTGGTTAGCCCCACTCAGGGCTGTGCATGTGCAGAGTGTTGCTGATGCACACTGAACATGGACTTAATGCCCTATGTTTACTCTGTGCACTTTCAATGCACTGCTTGGGGACATTTGTTTTATTTCCCTAAATGTGGCACACCAGGGAACAAAACAGGGACAGCAGGGCGGGAGCACACATTTGAGTTAGTCCTGTGTAATTTGGGACTGTTGGGAGGAATGACGTTATACAACCATGCACAAGAAAGGAGGGATCACAGAAAGTGATCTGCACCTGTCCGGTAGATGCAGTCACATGCTCCACCCACCAGAACTTTTGGGTTCAATCACCTCTCCATGAGGATACTCAAGGACAAAGTCCATATAAACACACAAAATTCCCATCACACACATTGCCATCACAAAGACACAACTCATCAACATGCAGCACCCACACAAATAGACTACACAGTGCTCGCTTGCTCCGCCAGCTGATAGGTTGGCTAAGCATCATGAAAAAAATTGTCAATTTGCACATGCAGTGGCAAGATCAATAATCCTTAAATTATAAAGAATGAAAGAGATACTATAGTGGTATGAATACAAAGCTGTATTCCTGGCACTATAGCTCCCTCTGCAGGGCCGGACCTGGGAATTCCAAAGCAGCCCTGGAAAAAAATCTATGCCAGCTCCATAAGTCATTGCGCCATATATTGTCGCATGTAATATGTAAGGCTATGTCTTGCCACCCTAGATGATTGATTTTTATATATATATATATATATATATACACACACATATATATATATATATATATATTTTTTTTTTGCTTTTTACAATATAAAATATTGGTCCTTTCAGAGTAAAATTTGTAATTATACAGTAAGCATACTCACTGACACAAGCTGATTGATACACAGCCTCATAGACAAACAATCTCTCTGATATACATAAGGTCATTGACATAAAAACACAAGCTCACTCAGTAGCAGGCACACACACACACACACACACACACACAAGCAAGCCCACTCACTAGCAGGTGCACACACACATACACAGCTTAATGTAGTGGTTCTGGTGTCCCTGCAGGCTTTTCAATGTAAACACTGACTTTTTATAGAAAAGGCAGTGTTTACATTGCTTCCTAGTGACAGACAGTCACTAGAGGTGCTTCCTGTGTCAGTGCGGATTGTCTGAGATCATCAAGCTTGATGATCTCAGCCATAGAGGAAGGGCCAGTCGAGGGGAGACCAGCACGACATGGGGGAAATAAAAGGGTAGTAAAATCACACATACATACACATACCATAACAGACACACACCACGACACAGACAGAAACACAGACACACCGTGACACAGACAGAAACACAGACACACCATGACAGAGACACACACACATACCATGACAGACACACACCTTAAAAAAGACACACAAACACACACCTTGACAGACACACACACAGACTGCTGAGTCCATACACACACACACACACACACACATAGACTGCTGAGTCCATACACACACACACACAGAGCTGAGTCCATACACACACACACACACACACACAAACAGACTGCTGAGTCCATACACACACACACATAGACTGCTGAGTCCATGCACACACACAGAGACTGCTGAGTCCATACACACACACACCAAGCCTACCTGTCAGTGGAGGCTGTTGCTGGGGGTCAGGCAGCCATCTTCTGCAGCAGCATGGTCTGTTGCTTTACAGAGGGGGCGATTATCTACGAGGGTAGGGCTTATATGCGGGAGGCGGGGCCTGTGCCGGGGAGCCTGTCAGTGCTCCCTCCAGCCCCAGCAGCGTTCTAGCTGCTCTGTCCTGCATTCCCTCGGGCTGTCACACACTGTTACAACCCGAGGGAATATAATGGAAGAACATGGCCAGCAAGTTGCTGGCATTTAGGGGGGCCCAAGGGGGGGTACAGCATGATGTAGGGGGGCCATGGCCCCCTCGGCCCCCCCCCCCCCACGGCGACACCACTGTTTGTAAACTATGGTAAAACAATAATCAGTTACCCACATAATGTATTTTCATTAAAGCATTTAAAGAGACACTGTGGGCACCCAGACCACTTCAGCTCATTAAAGTGTTCTGGGTACTGTGTCCCTTTTGCACTTAGTGCTGCAATGTAAAAAGTGCAGCTCTAATTCTGCCCTCAGTATTGCAGCTCTAAGACAGCCACTTTTGGTCCGTTATCTGACACTGGACGTCCTCGCACTCTGCATTAGGACCTTCAGCATCAGATTTTCCCCATAGGAAAGCATTGATTCAATGCTTTCCTTTAGGGAGGTCTAATGCACGTGCAGCATTTCTGCGATTGCGCATTAGACTCTGCTCGTCACGAGTGGAAGGAGGGGGTGGAGCCTCAACCAGCGCCGAGTGACATCAGTGCTGGGATAAGGTAAGTAAATAAAGGGTTTTTAGCCCTTTATTTACTGGGTAGAAGGGGGCGCGAGGGAGAAGGGAGGCAGAGGGATCGACAGTGCCAGGAATACAGCTTTGTATTCCTGGCACTACAGTATCCCTTTAATATATATATATATATATATATATATAATATTTTTAATCAGGAGCCTCAGAAACCTGTGTCAACAAGCACCTGAGATGTAAATCAGGCTGTGGCTTTGTTAAATCAAAATGCACATCAAACTTTTGTGTGCAGAGAAAATGAGGAAAACAATTGCAAAAATAGTTATATGGAGTCATGAAAGATAAATGACCATCATATTGCCCCATCACAAGTATTACGCCATTTAGCCAAAGACAGGAATGAAAGTGTATGTTTTTGTTATTGAGATGCTTTACTTGTGTTTATGTACAATACAGTTCTTTGATTGCTACAACTACAGGGTGTAGTCTACTTCCCTTTACAGAAAATCCATGTGTTTACTGCATACCCTCTATGCCTATGTATGAGCAGAAGTTCTAACCTTTCATGTTGTGTTGCACTGTCACAGCTTCTATGTTTTCTAATATTCACTAGTTACAATATATCTATATTTTTAAATGAACTTTATTGTAGATTTATTTACAGGCTCACTCTTGGCAACATAAGCACTATTGTTCAGTGCAGTGATTCCTTTACTTAGAGTCTTTATTCTCCGTTCCCAGTTTTTATGTCAAACCATTCAGCAAAGTTGTTGTTTTTTGTATTTTTAATGGACACTCTCTATGGCCCATAGACTGCAACCTTCCTCAGCTGTTT
This sequence comes from Pelobates cultripes, assembly GCA_933207985.1. Classification (NCBI taxonomy): domain Eukaryota; kingdom Metazoa; phylum Chordata; class Amphibia; order Anura; family Pelobatidae; genus Pelobates; species Pelobates cultripes. Next base: position 321,033,305 of record OW240912.1, on the reverse strand, counting down.
TGGTAACGTGCCTTTTTTAGACTTTTCCATTAGCAATCCCATATCTATGCAACCTGAATGAAAGTGATTGGCTAAGAATACCGGTGGTGGTTTAGTCAAGGGCTCCCAGCTTTTATTGCCATTCAGGTTGGGCAAAATTTACATTGATAATACAGAGGTTTAGATTTAACCTTAGATATATTTTTTTACCACAAATTTTGGTGTAAACTGATGAACATCTTGCAGCATGTTTAGGCGCAACATACACCATATGAGATACAGTCAGGTCCATAGACTTCAGGCTGTAATTGACTGCAAAGGATTTGCAACCATGTATTAAAAAGTGAAAGTTTGATTTATGACTGTTAATCTGTCCCATTACTTTTGGTCCTTTAAAAAGTGGGAGACACATATACAAACTGTTGTAATTCCTACACCGTTCACCTGATTTGGATGTAAATACCCTCAAATTAAAGCTGAAGTTAAAGTCTGCAGTTAAAGCACATCTTGTTTGTTTCATTTCAAACCCATTGTGTTGGTGTATAGAGCCAAAAAGATTAGAATTGTGTTGATGTCCCAATATTCATGGACCTGACTGTTCTTTGGAGTGTCTACTTTCAAATAGCAGGCATTCGTGGGGTAACTCTAACAGTCAAATTATTATAATTCCTCAAAATGAGAAATCCATCTATCGAAATTCTAACTGTAAGAACTGAAATAGTCAGATCTTTTATATGGCACTTTAAATTACATGATATACATACATTGAGTTATTGTTTTACTCAGAAGATGTAGCTGAACACAATATGGAGTTTTGTACAGGAGTAAAACTCATCAGGTTTACACATTAAAGAAACCTTGTTACACTGATCAGCCAGAACATTAAAACCACATGCTTAATACCTTGAAGGCCTCCCTCGTACTGCCTGACTAGCTGTGATCTGTCAAGGCATGGACACCACAAGACCTGTGGCATCTGGCACCAACACGTTAGCAGCAGATCCTTTAAGTCCTGCAAGTTGTTGGGCCTCCATGGATCAGATTTGTTGTTTCGGCAAATCCCACAAATGCTCAATCAGATTGAGAACTGGGGGGTTTGGAGGCCAAGTCAACACCTTGAACTCTTTGTCATGTTTCTCTAATCATTCCTGAGCAATTTTTGCAATGTGAAAGGATGCATTATTCTGCTGAAAGACACTACTGCCATCAGGGAACACTATTGCCATAAAGGAGTGTATGTGGTCTGCAACAATCTCTAGGTAGCTGATACATGTCAAAGTAACCTCCACATGTATGTGAGGACCAGAACATAACACTACCTCTGTCAGCCTGCCCTCATCCCATAGTGCATCCTGCTGCCTTCTCTTACCCAGGTAAATGATGTACACGCACCCGGCCATCAACCTGATTTAAAAGAAAATGTGATTCATGATACAAGACAACCTTCTTTCATTGCTCCATGGTTCAATTCTAACACTTGTGTCCCAATTGAAGGTGCTTTTGGAGGTGGACAGGGGTCATCATGGTCACTCTGACTTGTCTGCAGTTATGAAGCCCCATACGCAACAACCTGCGATGCACTGTGTGTTTTGACACCTTATCATCATGGCCAGCATAAAGTTTTCAGCTATATGAGCTACTGTAGCTCTTCTGTGTCATCAGACCAGACAGGCTAGCCTTCATTCCCAACTTGTATCAGTCAGCCTTGGATGCCCTGTACTCTGACGCTGGTTCACCAGTTGGCCTTCCTAGCACCACTTTTGGTAAGTATTAATCACTGCATACCAGGAACACTCCGCAAGCTTGCCATTTTGTAGATGAATATATAGGAAAGTGTGGAATCGTAGAGAGAGGATGTATAGCTAGGGCAGGTGATCTTTGAGATAGGCAAAAGAAGAGTTTGGAGATTGGTGGAGAATTGCTGTATGTCTAAACACGAGCTTTCTGCATGATGATGTGCAATGGGTGTAAGTATGGAGTATGCAATATATATTTTATTGGTGTAATAAATAAGAAATATGAAAATTATAGTTAAACACATAGGAGAAATACCAAAATTGTTTGTGTCCTAAAGTACAAAACAAGCATAAAGAGGACATGTCGCCAATTGATTCAACATTCTCTTTTAATTTAATTATCTGTTATGGTAAAAACCAATGAGCAAATAATGTAATTCCATACTTGCTTAGCTGAAACATAAAAGAGAGAATGAGATATTTCTTATTTATTCCAGTAACACAATATTCATTAATGGCAATGTTCGTCATTGGTCTTGCCAGTAAGCTGTATATCACCAGGCATAGAAAACAGGCAAAGGTGAGTGGCAGTATCAGGGGCTGCCCATATGCTCTAGAAAAAGCCCTAATGGGAATTTCCTCTTGTGTCCTTAGAAGATAGATATCAAAGAAAAAAATATTACAACACCAGGGGAAAAAATGGGACCGTACCACTCGATTCAAGACAATTTGCAAGACCACAAAAGACCAAAGTCCAAATGACCCTTCATAACTGGAAGAAAATTTGTAGTGACCCTCTTTGTTATTAGTAATTATTTGTAGTATTGTCATTATTTTAAAACAGTGGTTCTGTTCTAGGCCAACTGGCTTAAGAGGCTTACAGCGCCTCTGTTACCTCAACCAAAATGTTTAGCATTTTAAGATATAATTTTTATGAAATACTCACATTGTGTAGAAATTCTAATGAAATTCCAACACCATTAAAAAAAATATCCCCAGGCCACAAGCATACAGAAAGTTAGGGCTACAGTCTTGAGCCATCATTCTTCTGCTGATTAAATGCAGCCTGAGGTGGATGGTGGCAACAGTCTTGAAAAATTATAAAAAGTGACGGCTTCGGTGGGACAGTTGGTACATTGGTCGTAAAAAGGCCCATTAGCTTATGTATGCTTGTCCCAAGTCAAATGTTGTCAGTGAGGAAATGAGAAGGCCTCTCATTATATCTGTTTAGTAATCGTTAAAGGGCATGCCACTTCACTTTTATTATTTGCAAACTCATTTCAGATTAAATTCCAAGTTTGCAAGCCCCATTTCATGGTAATGTCAGGGGCATTTGGTGCCCATTCGAGTCATTTCAGACAGGCTCCAAATGTTTCAGAGATGTCCTTGTACAATTTGGGAGATGATAAATCTGAATAATTTGTTACAAATAACCCCATAATTAGGGGGCTGCTCCAAAAATTTACAAGGTTATTCACTAACATGATAATTCAATAAATTTTAAGGTTCAAATAGCTGAAATAGAAAAATCCTAACTCTGCTATGCTTCCAGTTCAACTACTTTGGCATCACATTTGAAATTCACTTTGAACTCACCTTGAATTCTCACTTTAGTGAATAATCCTGTCAGATTTAAGTGAATAAATAATTCTATGAAATTTGAGGTATAGTTGAAGGCTATGTTTGAACACAGGACATTTTTAAATTTAGTATTTAATTTTTCAGATGAGGGTGGAGTGTGGTTTTGTTTGACATCCAGCTATTACTTGTGTTGTTACCCAAGCTTGTAAGTAATCTTGTGTAATGCTGTCATATCCATTTATGGGAAATTTGAGAGGTGAGGCGTCATCTTGCGACAATAGAACTTAAGTTTTTGCTCAGGAGAAAGGAGTTTCCAAATAATTTTTTATGCTCCTAATGATAACAGGAAGGATGTAAGCAGGATTACTGACTTATTGAGGTAAATTCAACAAACCAGGAATTGTGGAAACTGACAAAGGAAGTGCAAATTGTAGAACAAAATATCTAAGTAGAGGAAATAGATGTTTGTAGTTTGCAACTGCCTTGTTAGTTCACCACTAGGGATATATGGAACGATTTGAACATCTTTAAACCGTCTCCATCCAACAGAACTTGAGCAATTTTGTAAAATGAATAGGAAAATTACCCCAATGATAGTTGCAGTCAAGCGAGTTTTGGAATTGAGGTGGGGTCATACTAGGGTCATGCAGGGAATACTTGAAGGGGCCCTGTCATTTGCTTATGCTTTGCTTATGCCCCCTATGTTGTTGTTCTCTTTCCACAGTATCTGCTGTTTGTCCTTTTGCAGAATTAATTTTAATGATGTAATGTGGGTAAATTTACTTATTATTATTTTTTACTGAAAATTCACAAAGATGATAAAAATCCTCCTGGAAGGCCTATCGTATCAGGGATCAATTCAATTTTATCAAATTTATCTGAATATCTAGATATCCTTTTACAACCTTCCGTAAAATGTATGAAATCGTACCTAAAAGACTCAATGACTCTACTTCGATTTTTAAATAATTTTATTTGGAAAGACACATATTTTTTAGTTACATGTGAGGTACAATCTTTATATACAATCATTCCTCATGATAAAGGTTGCTCCGCAGTCGAAAAGATTTTAAGGGCAGAAAATAGAATTTCAGATCAACAGATTAGTTTTATAATTCAAGGTATAAATATTATTTTAAAAAACAATTATTCTTGTTTTTTATATTCTTTTTATTTACAAAAACAAGGGAATGCTATGGGGACCAGGTTTGCACCTATTTATGCTAACCTTTTTATGGCAGAGTGGGAATCTACAGCCATTTATGGAGAGCATGACTGGAAGGCAAACCTGGTCACATATTTTAGATATATCGATGACATGTTTTTTATTTGGGAAGGCACAGAAAACTCCCTCAACCAGTTCCTACTTTTTTTAAATCGCAACAATAATGGTATAGTCTTAACACACGAATATAGTCAATCTTTTATCCACTTCTTAGATTCAGAAATTTTTATTCAAAACAATGAGGTTCATACTAAAACTTTCTTTAAAAAAGTATGTACAGAAGAGGCGGAGTCTGACTGCCAAAGCGGACGGTCGCATGCGTCTGGAGCTCCGGGCCGCAAAGCTGATAAACACCCTATTTTCTGATACCCAGACCGGACCAACAGGGCCCGACAGCTCCCCCGGGAGCCCTGAACCCAGATGGGGAAAAAAACAAAAAAAGCGAGACAAGAAGCGCCCCGAATGGGCATGAACATAGGAGAGATGTGGCGGCAGGCTCGTGGCGCTCAAGGGCCTGGGATGGCGGCCATTGCTGGGGATTGCTCAGACCTCTCGGACGACTTTTCTTGTGGATCCGATGAGGGCTACACACCTGCTACGGCGCTTCCCCCGCCGCGGATCCCGACAACACAGCCGGACCCCGCTCCTGTGACGGCCGCACTCTTGAAAGAACTGCTGGCGGATTTACAAAAGAACCTCCAGGCAGACATGGCCACGATACGCCAAGACTTGAAAGGCCTGACTGGCAGGATAGGAGCCTTAGAAACCACCTCACTCTCAGCCAAACAGCAGATCACCACCCTCCAGCAGGAGGTCCGAGACCTGCGAACACTAAACGGCTCATATGAAAGGCGCTTTGCAGCCCTTGAAGACTCCCGCCGTCGGAATAACATAAAGGTCAGGGGGGTCCCCGACAACGTACCCGAAGCGGAGCTCCCGCACGTGGTAAGGAGACTACTTGCGGCCCTGCTCACACCCAAACTGTCCAAAACACTAGAGATAGAGGGCATATTCAGGGTGCCCAAACCTGCCCAGGCACCAACCTCTGCCACGAGGGACTTGATCGTACAATTCGTTAAAGGGAGAGACAAAGCAACCCTCCTAAATGCACTACGTGGCAACTCACCTTACTCCTTCGAAGGCATGGACCTAACCTTTTATGCGGATTTGAGCAGCAGCACCTTGGCATGGCGTCGGGGGCTGCGGCCGCTTACTATCCTCCTACAGAAGCATAACCTTAACTACAGATGGCGACCCTCACGCGCCCTGTCAGTCGCTCATGGGACTACAACTCACATCATCCGAGACCTCCAAGGAGCCAAAACGCTCCTGCAGAAACTGGGCATTCCCCAACACCTCCTCCCCACCGAAGCACCGGAGGCAGCACAGCGACCAACCCACGGCTGGAACCCGGAAACTAGGGCGGAATTTGTACCCAGACAGGCCGCCCAGGGCTTACAGGACAGAGCCAAGACCTGACTTTATGAGAGACAGCCTATCACAGGCCCAGTACTGGACCCACGCACTCTGGCAGCCCGATCCACACAAGGCCCTTAAACCCACATACCCACTCACAAGCTGAGCATATACCGCTCATTAACCTCCCTTAGATTGGAGGAAGGTATCCGCCACGGTTCCCCCCCCCTTATGAATATAATTATTTATTTTTTTATTTTTTTCTCGTTCACACTATATACATATATATTGTCTCCCCCGTAGGTATGCAACATCGCTCCTACTACTGGCAACTCCGATCCAGCACAACACCTTGCACAACAGCATCCACACAGGGGAATTGCTCGCGGTGCACTCTCACTTTTCTTTACTCTCTCCATTCTATATGTGCAACTAGTAACAGTGACCTAGCAGGGTCACCGGGCCCGGTGGCTTTCTCAGCTACGAGTCACCACTTTTTATCTTCATGGGATTTATGGGCCCTATCCCAAGCAGATTACTCTAGCATGTTCACATAACTTACACTATGTAAGCAGTTTATTTGGGTACTTACAGTTTAGCCTGATACAGTTAGCTATGAGATAGAATCAGCTGTTAGACCACATACTATTACTTACCTAACCTATGCCTACCTATAAAAATTGTACACAATCCTGCAGCCATAATACTTTTTGACATGGCCTTCGCTTTTTGTATTTGTCATATTGCCTGTGACCTTTCATATTTACTCTTGTGCCCTATATCAATGAAGGCATATTGTGGTTCATCTCTCTAACAATACCAGTCTACTTCGCTTGCCTAAGCTATCCTCTGCAGGACTTCCTAGTCCATGACTATAGTAACGTAAGCTTGAACCACTAACCTGCAATGTTCTCTAACACCATTATTGCCTATTTTACGCTAATCCAGTTTCTATTGTTTACCAACGATCAACCTAGATATAACTCGTTGTTAAGTGTTTAAAAATTTTTTCAAAATGTGCAAAGTTTTTTCCACTACCCAACTAACGTAAACCTTTGTTTAACTCTGCATACTCTGGTTATTGTGGCGCGGTGCGCTTTATGTGAAATTCCATGCACAAATAAAATAAAGAATTAAAAAAAAAAAAAAAAGTATGTACAAACAATGTGATTGATATGTCAAGCTGCCATTATAGACCGTGGCTACATGGAATACCTAAGAGTCAGTTCCTCCACCTTCGAAGGAATCGTTCTCTTACCCAAGATTTTGAGGCTCAATCCCAAATGCTATTAAGTAAATTTTCACAAAAATATTATCCTACTAACAATTTAAATCAAACTATAAAAATGTTAGGGAAAAAGATAGAATTGATCTTTTGGAGTATAGAGAAAATAAAGCCTCCAAAAAGGCCCCATCATTGCCAATTATCTTCGACTTCAATAAACAAAAATAATGTTATGAAGAAGATTATTAATAAACATTGGCATATATTAAAACAGGATGAGACTCGAGCTGGTATTTTCCCCGATAAACCACACTTCATATTCAGAGGGGCACCCAGCTTTAAATCCATCCTTACAAAGAACTATAATAAACAAAGTCATACTACTTCTTCCTTTTGCCTTCCCCCTTTCCTAATAAGCCTAAGGGTTTTTATAAATGCAACAAATGCATAGTATGTAAACACACGGACGATACTATTAAATCAAAAACTACTTCTTTTAAATCATCTATTACCCAAAGAACATACCTTATAAAAGATTTTATTCACTGTAGCACAAAAAATGTAATTTATTTATTAGAATGTCCATGTGGACTTCAATACGTGGGCATGACTACCAGAGAATTAAAAACTAGATTGGCAGAACATTGCCGAAATATTCGAAAAGGTTATGAGAACCACTCAGTATCGAAAAATGTTTTAATACATGGTAAAAACCCTAAACTTTTGAAATGCATAGGTATAGATACTTGTAGTATTCCCTGGAGAGGTGGAGATAGTAAAAAGATTTTAGGCAGTAAAGAGATGGAATGGGCATTTAATTTAAAAACGCTTGCCCCACAAGGTCTCAATATAGACTTTGACCTTTTTAATTTCCTATAATTCTCATTGTATTTGCCCTGTTATTTTTATATTTATTATTTTTATCCTTATTTTCATTTTGAGTACTGGTTTTATTTATTTCTATTGTTATACTTATTTTTATATTTATTTTTATATCTATATTTTTATTTTATTTTTATTCCATTTTCTTTTTTTCTTTTTAATTTTTTATTTTTATTATTACTGTATATTTCGAGCAGTAAGGTCTGCTCAATATATTGTGAGTACATTTCATACTTTCTTTTAATCTACATTTTAAGTTATACAGTGAGCACTATATATTTTTTATCTGTTTTAATTTTTGGTCGGAACTCCCGTTGGACTACTTAATTTCAAGCTACAACTCCATATATCCTTGAGTGGGGATCATTCCACTTCACACACTTCATACCAGAGCTGGATTTTAGCTCTGGAAATTGTGAGTAATACTTACTTAATTTATATATATTCATATAAACTTACATACTGTACCATTGGATCTCCTCTCTACTTCTCTCCACATATGGCTCATTGAAAACACAAGTCTTCATTTGGGACGAATCATCACTGTTCTACAAGAACTTTCTTCATTTATTGTGAACTATTACCATGGACTTTTAATTTTATTTTCAACTATATATTATCCTGTGTGTTCATTTTATACATACTGCATTAAAGGCGCACCCTTTTTCCTTGTTTTTTCTGTTCTAATAAAGTACTGAGGCACCTGTTGAAGCCCCCCAAAAAAATAAAAAAAATAACCAGAACTCAATTAGCCATACCTTTGCATCAAGAGAAAAAAAAAAGAGAAGGAAAAAGAGAGATCATCTTCTGGAGGAAAGGAAACAAAAAATAAGATAAAAAGGAGTAAGATGTTCATCAACATAGACAGGGTAATAATATGATATTTGGGAATAATTAACTCTTATATTATGTAAACCAAGCATCCCAAATCATATTATATTTAGATATATTATTATCACTATAAAATATTGCTTTCTCCATCACTCCTTGATAATTAATTTGAGCTTGAATTACTTGTATATTGGGGAGTTCCTTCTTTCTTCAGTATCTGGCCATACAAAACTTAACAGCCATTTTCTCCCCTTTCCCCAAAAGTTTCTTAAAAAAATATATGGGAGAAATCATTTGGAGCATATAAACTGCAAGGGTATATATAATGTCATTCAATTTACAAACTAAAATTAAAATACTGCCCAACGGATCTCTTTCAATATGAAGCTGTTCAAATGTAATCTTGGATGAATAAACAATGGCCACCCCTCTCTTCTTAGAATCAGAGAAATTTGCGCTCAAAACAGTAAGATATTTTGTAAATTTCCAAAAGGTTTCATCCTTCCTCCATTGAGTTTCTTGTACAAAACATAAATAAATGTTTTCATCAATCAACATTCTATATAAAAAGTCCCTCTTAATTGCGGAGTTTAATCCATGTGCGTTGATAGAAGCTATCTTAATTTACGTTATTTAATAATGTCATCCCCAATTATCCCAGAGATGATCCCTCTCGTGCTCAGACAGACTGATTACTCTATAAGCTCCACAGGTGTCACGGCACATGGACTAAACAAACATAAATAATACACTAAGTATGCTACCATAAAGGATATTGCCTGCGGTAGCTGCCCTGAAAAAAGCATCCTAAAAACACAGCAAAAACCTCAGGAACATTCAGTCGCTGGTGGCTATTTGTATGGTGAAATATTAGAAAATAGAAATGTAGCACATGTGAGCTGGCATTGAAACAAAAGACAAGAAAGTAAATCCCATTCTCTTATCATTGCTCCAGTGTTTCTCCCTCTCTTACCCTTCCCTATCATTAATAATAATATTTCCATAGATATTACACGTAAAAAATAAAAAATAAAAAATGAATTATTAGGCTCCCCATGAGTCTATATTAACCAAAAGGTGCCATGGCATCTAGTCAAAGATATTGGAGTGTTTTTTAGATGTGTGAGTTAATAATGGGGTGTCAAGATTGGCATAAATTCAGTGTTATAGATTAAGAGATTGCTTTACTAATGCAATCAGAATAGTGTCCGTAGTATCAATGTGTCTATAGCACAGTAAAAAATGAATAAGTTAAATAAGTATCAAGTTAACAAAAAAGATAGAAAATACTACAAGCTCTCTCATATAATATAAACAGTGACATTTCTTCATATTAGTATATCATAATATATTAAGAGATACAATCCTAAAGTGAAAGGTAAGTAGAAACTATTTAAAAGGTTAGGAGGGGGAGGGGAAGGACGGGGTATTATTACCTAGTCTAGTATACCTAAGCCCTTCAATCTGGGTATATCTTCTAGAGGATCTTTAACAATTAAATTTTTTCCCGTTTTGTAATATTATTAATTTAGTGGGAAATCCCCATCTGTAGCTTATATTTTTTAATCTCAGCTGGAGTGTTAAATCTTTAAAACGTCTTCTTTCCTAGTAGCCAAAGAGAGGAAATACCATTATCCCTTATAATTTTTTATTTCTAAGGCGCGGATTGAATCTCAATTGTTTCATAAATAGATCTTTTATAGAAGAGTTTAGAAAACTGATAATTACATCTCTAAGAGAGGAAGAATCACTGTTTCTGGCTGTGACATCTCTCAAGAGGAAATAGAGTTAGCTGGTGTGTATCCACAAACTGAGCAATAAACTCAGTGACATATCCCGTTAAACTGTCATATTTTTTTACATCCTCCGATATACCTTTAAGTATATCTTTAAGTCTTACATTGTTCCTTTGGGATCTGTCTTCCAGCTGTGTTAATTTGTTATCCATCTCCTTTAACTGATTTTTTAGAGATAAATTTTGGGACTGAAGGAGAGTAACTTCTAAACGTGTTTTTTCAAGTTCGCTACTCTGCTCTAAGAATTTAGAGTTAAGAGTGGACATCTCTTTAATTACTTCCGCTAGATTTTGTTTTAAATCTTTTTTTAATCTTTTCGTAAAGGTCATCCATCATCTTTGTCAGGCTTAGGTTTGTTATAGACTCTGGAGAAGATTCCAGAGGTACTTTATTTGCCTGAGCTTCCTCTAAGGGAGGGGATATAGATCTAAAAAATTTAGATTTATTAGGTTCTGATTCAGGAGAATAATATAAATTTATAGATTTATTATTTTCGGTATTACCAGCAGATGGAGGAGGTTTTTTGGGGAGGCATGTTTTAGAGATCAAAATATCACGGATTCAAAGATTCTCTGGATACAAAAAAATTACAATTTATGTGAACCTCCCTCCTTCTCGAACCTTAATAAAAAGGAGAGAGGAGGAGAACACACAACATCCCTCCCCCCCAAAAAAAACATACAAACATTAAACCTAAAGTCTGTCTCTTCAGCCTCGACCCAATAAAGGAGTGGAGGAGGGAGGGACCCAGGCAAAAAAACTAAACAAAAAAAATAAAAAACACACAAACCTTAAACCTAAAGTCTGTCTTTTCTGCCTCCACCCAATAAAGGAGTGAAGGAGAGAGGGGGCAAAATAAACAACCAATTAGTAATATACCATTTAAGCAATAACTGTTTTAAATGTCTAGTAATAAAGAAAATGACAGTGTCCAATAAAGAGTATCTTTTCTGCCTTCTTATTCCTCTGCTCTCTTTATATGTAGAACTCCAATCAAATTAACTTGAAAACTTAAATTAATCCGGTAGAAGATAAGCCAAAGTTTATAAACCAAATCCTTCTTGGTATAGAGAAGGGGAAAAATGTGTTCTTAAACCATTCGTTCTTTTATCTCAGGTGAATACCTGCTTCACCACAATGTTTAAACTTTGCTGGTCATGTACAAGAAAAACAACAAAATGCAAACAAAAATCTGAACAGCAGTTCTACTCGAAATATATAATAGTACAGAGTTGGTTAGTATATTTACAATATTCATGGAACAATGAGTTCAAAATCCCAAGAAATAAAAATAAGCCATAAGTAAACCTCATGTGCTCCTAAATAATCTTGACCTTGACAAACCACAGTCCTGTTCCACCACTCTGAGCCAAATGGGTCAGTTCTGCCAATCATTTCTCAACCAACTAGATGCACAGTTTATTTTAGATTCCAGTCAACTATTTTCTTCTTTTGGTTTATGGTTCATACGGTTTACACCAACAATAAGCTTACTTTCCATTTGGAAGTCTATTTATAGAAGTAGAGCAAAGATACTTGAAGCACAGCTTGTGCTGGAAAGCAGTGACTTGTGTAATAACGAAGCATAGTTCCGAATGTGTCTGGATACACAAAAAGGTCTGACTAGTTGTTATTCTCAGAGACGGTATGTTATGAAATCTTCCCTCTAACAAACAAACAAAAAACACGATTTGCAGTTATGCAATTTCCATACATATTGTGGGAACACATCCAGAATATGAGTACAACTATCAACCGCACACTGTTAAATGTGTAGTTCAGAACTGGACGTAGAGTAAGACAAAAGTATTTTAATTTTTGCCACTTATAATCTGAAGATATTTTATGAGACATAAATTCTTATGATAAGATTTAAAGGGACACTCCTGGCACAATAACAACTTCATCTGATTTAAATTTTTATGGTGCTAGGAGGTTTACCTCAATGGTTTAATGAACGGTTTAATACCAAACTCTTACCCGGCACTTGTCAGCTCTGCCCTGAACTTCCATTCCAAGGCTTCAATTAGGGGTCCTCAGTAACCTGCATACAATCCCAAATCCCTACACATATTTAAATAACAGGAGTTTTTAGTATCACTCTAATGGTCTTTAAAGTGTAAGTTTACCTGAACCATCAAGGCAAACCTCTACACTAACAATTCACCTTGCCGCTTTTAGCTCCAAGGCAAAATCTCTAATATGGTAGAAATGGGTATTCTTAGAAATACCTGTATACCTATTTTTTATTTTATTTTTTGTAAATATATTTTTATTTGTTTTTGCCTTTAGGAGTGTGCATTGAGGCTCGCAGGCCTCAGATTCACATGTATTCATATGCATGAGGTTTAGTTTATATACTGGTAGGTTTGGGCTTGCAGGCCCACATGTTCGACGGACACGCAGGTCCCATACTTTTATTTTCATGAGTAAGAACCTTTTCAATATGACCTTTGGGGTAGGTCTCAAGTGGTCTCTTTTTCTTCCCTCGGTGGTTTGGTGGGACCTGCGGTGGTTTGGTCGAACCAGACTTTGAGAGGGGGGGTTATCTTTTGTTTCCACAATTGGGGAAGGAGTTGTTTGGCTACGTTTAGTATTCTGACCATCATAGATTTCTTATACTTTGATCTTGGGATGGGTGTATGGTGTAGTAGCATTTAGGCCAGTTCCGGGGGGGGGAGCATCGGAAAACTTCTCTAACATCTCATGTATCCTTGCAACCAATGTGTCATTAGCTTATAGGCTGTCTCTTGGGTTCTGCTGTGTACCGAGCAGTGGTGTGTGAAGTAGCAGATGGAGTCCCATTCCGCGTCTGTGAATGATCTGTCTAGGCTGTCTCCCACTTTCCTATGAATAGGGGTTTCTCTGTGGGGATCTCTGTTTGGAGTTTGGTGTACAGTAGGGAGATTCCGTGTGGGACTGGGTCTGGGTGTTGGCACAGCTTTTCGAATGTGGTTCGATCTCTATTGAGTACCGGACCCTGTGGCAGAGTGTGGACATATTTGGTCAGCTGAGCATATTTGAAGTGTTGCAGGAAGGTCGGGGGTGTCTCTCTCACTAAGTCCGTCAGTGGTCTGCATTTCCCTTCCCGTATGATGTGGTGTAGACGTGGTGAGGGGGTTGGGAGAATATCTCTAAATGTTTTTGGGTCTAACCCCGGTTGGAAGTCTTCGTTATGGCTCAGTGGTATTAGCGGAGAGGGGAATGGTGCCAGGTTCCTACTTTTGCAGCTTTCCACCATATGCCTAGTGTGTGTTTTGTGTATATGGACATTTCCTCTTTGCCTTTGGGGTCTCGGCCCCAGGGTAGCTCTGAGATCGGTCTACCTGCTTCTGCCTCCTCCACCACCTTCCATAGCTTGTTCACTCCCTCTTTTGACCATTCCATCATCCTCTGGAGGTGTGTGGCCACATAGTATTGGTGGAAGTCTGGGAGGGCTAGACCCCCTCTGTCCTTGGGTTACATTAGTGTGGTAAGTCGTATTCGGGGTCTTCGGTTATTCCATATATATTCAGTCATTGTAGTTCTAAGGGTATTAAAGAATGTTTTAGGTATCGTGATAGGTATAGCCTGAAGGAGGTATAATAGGCACGGGAGAAAGTTCATCTTTACCACCTGGACTCTCCCCAACCACGATATGACCAGTCTCTCATTTCACTTTGTGGGAATGACCAGTCTCTCATTTCCCTTTGGAACGTCTTTAGCGTGTTGGCGAAGTTTTCTTGGAACAGATCTCTGCTCTTTTTTGTCAGCCAAATTCCCAAGTATTTGATCCGATGGTCAGACCACTGAAAGGGAAAGCTATGACGTAGGGGTTCCGCCCATGTCGCTGGTACGCTGACGTTGAGAATGTACAACTTGGTGTGGTTTATTTATAGATTGGAGATGCTTCCGAATGTCAGAAGGGCCCTCACTATGTTGGGGAGGGAGATCTCCGGATTAGTCACCACAAACAGCAGGTCGTCCTCAAATGCGGCAACCTTGTGGTGTATGTTTGCCGGTGATGTCTTTGTTATGTCGGATATGTGTTAAAAATGGTTCCAGGGCCAGCACGAACAGTAGCGGCGACAGGGGACAGCCCTGTCTAGTGCCGTTGCGTATGGGAAATGCCTCGGTGAGTGCCCCATTGACCACTACTTGTGCTGTAGGTTCGTGATACAACGCCTATATCCAGAGTCGTAGGTGGGTTCCCAGCCCTATGTGTTTCAGTATTTCGAATAGGTAGGTCCATCGGACCCTATCGAAGGCCTTCTCTGCGTCTGTCGACAGCAGAAGAAGGCCTCTCTTGTTCCCCCCCCCATGCATGAGGGCCAGTGTGCAGATGGTGTTGTCTCTTGCTTCGCGTCCTGTTACGAATCCCACTTGGTCCAAATGGACCAATGAGGGGATGTGGGTCATCAGCCATGTCGCTAGGATTTTGGATAGTAACTTAATATCACAGTTTATAAGCGAAATTGGCCTGTAAATCCCGCAATATTCGTGGTCTTTGCCATCCTTGGGAATGATGGTTATGTGGGCTGTCAGGGCTTGTCCTGTACACTTATTAAAGGACCACTCTAGGCACCCAGACCACTTCAGCTTAATGAAGTGGTCTTGGTGCCTGGTCCAGCTAGGGTTAACCCATTTTTTCATAAACATAGCAGTTTCAGAGAAACTGCTATGTTTGTGAATGGGTTAAGCCTTCCCCCTAATCCTCTAGTGGCTGTCTCATTGATTTTCACAGTGAGAGCACGCCAGCGTCCATAGGAAAGCATTATGAATGCTTTCCTATGTGACCGGCTGAATGCGCACGCAGCTCTTGCCGCGCGTGCGCATTCAGGCCAGGAGGAGGAATGGAGGAGGATCGGGGGAGGAGAGCTCCCCGCCCAGCGCTGGAAAAAGGTAAGTTTTTACTCCTTTCCCTTTCCAGAGCCGGGCGGGAGGGGGACCCTGAGGGTGGGCGCACCCTCAGGGCACTATAGTGCCAGGAAAACAAGTATGTTTTCCTGGCACTATAGTGATCCTTTAACCCTTCCACTAATAGGACTCACATTGTTCTTCCTAAGCAAATACACTAATTGACACAATGTCGCCTCATGCTCAGTACAATGGTGTCATGTAATTACCAGTGTTCCGGAAATCGAACCTAACATATATTAAATGGTCTCATGAGTTCAGTCCATACATGGAGTTTTACTTTTCTACTTAAGGACCACAGATTCACAATATATCAGGCTTCCCCAAACTCTGGTCCTCTAGATGTGACTGAACTACAACTCCCATGATTCTCAGCCTGTCTATTTAATTCATAGAATCATGGGAGTTGTAGTTAATCAACATCTGGAGGGGAGGCCTGATATAGATAATCCAAAGTATGTTGTATGAAATTATATTGCATATTTATCAGTGTGTTAGAGATAGCCCTGAGTCTGTATCTCTATTTTTCTGCTCAATGTAGATTTTGCAATTTTTCTGCTCAGGAGATGCTCATATAAAAGTTTCCTAGCACTTGCAAAAAAAAAAAAAATTCAAAAATAATAATGTTGTAATTGGTTTTTAAGTTTGTAAACAATTTTCCATACAAACAGTCTGTCCAGAGGTTATATTTCATGATAAATATGAGTTCTTTGCATGCAGCTGCATTTTCACACACTGTAAACAGTTTTCAGACCAAGGGCAATATCCTAAACGTATAACTTTTTTATTTTGCACATATCCAAATATCATGTGGAATTTCTTTTTCCCTGTGGAAACCTTGGGCACTGGCTTTGAGCTATGTTGGATAGTGTAGGATATATGCTGAATCATGAACAAGACAACCACAAAAGCCCTTAACAGCTGACAGCAGAATCCTAATTTGAGACTGAGAGGTCACACCGCTGAATCCTAGATGTCAAAAACAGTTTGATATAATATAGTTACATAGTTACATAGCTGAAAAGAGACTTGGGTCCATCAAGTTCAGCCTTCCTCACATATGTTTTTGCTGTTGATCCATAAGAAGGCAAAAAAATTAGTCTGTAGTCTGAGTTAAAGTGATTGAACAGGTTTGTAGGACAAAATATGTGAAAAATGTGGACAGATAGGATAAGATCCACATATAAGTCAACATATTGCAAAGATTATCTAGAACTGCCCTAGGAACCCTTGCTTAGCACAATATCAACCCCTAGGTAGTCTGTAAGGAGGGTAATGTATGCCCTGATGCACAGCATTCTCCATTCTGCATTTAAAAATAAAATAGGGGAATCAATACAATATACTATATATAAAATATACAATTCTATTTACACCAATGAAGACTTTATTGAATATGTCAATAATCACATCAGCTGACATTTTTACATCCTAGTTTTTGCACTGAACTGAAGGAATTTGAGATACAAATTGGAAGCCAACTGTCTGCAAAATGATTTATCACATTAAAAAAAAAATTACATTTTCTGCAGATAATACCGCTGAATGAGTCAGATGAAGATCTGGTCTAAACTGTTATCACAAGCAAAAAGTAAAAAGGGCCAAGTCCATAAGTATTGGTGCTGACGTGCCTTGAATGTGCTCCAGGTCAGAAAATGGATGTATTTCTACTAATCTGATAACGTCCTGGAAAAGAATCACCTGGGGGGCAGCATTACTGAATACTGTCATTCTGTACTGAAAAAAGATGTGATATGTTGAGTTGGTAGCCAAATTAGTTTTTGGGAGCTAATGTCTCACCCTCTTTCAGGAACAAAGCTGCAGATGCCCCAGGCATCGTATAAATGCCCAAAAAGGCCTGGGAGACTGATTCTATGCTTCAGGGGATGTTTTTTGTTCAGCTAAGAAGAAACCAAAGAAATCATTATAGAGTTTAACTAACTTCCAATTTATATGTTTTTGCATTTACATAAAAATTTAAAAAAATTACTATAGATGTGTATATTTATAAACAATATAATTAGAAAATTACAAATTTTTATCATAACTTTTTTTTTCAAGAGTGTATTACACATACTCCTTCGTGCATAGATAGCATGATATGACCAACATTTTATTACTTGCTCACAGCCAAAAACAAGAATGAAACTTTGAATATTGATTTATATCTGTCTAGTATTTGTTAATAATTTAGTACATAAAAATGCATTTAAATAACTGTATTTAGACTATGCTACTTTATAGGTGTCTTTTACTGTATCATAGGTAACGTACAATATACAAAATTCCTATTGATGTTTTGTCTTATATCACATATTTTGCCTGTAATCATGGTAGTAAAGATTTTAGACACATCAACAAATTTGCAGGACAAACATGGTCTACTCCCACATTCATACATGCTCATGCCAAGTAGCACTCTTAGCCACATTTACTAACTCTGAGACAAAATAGATCCTGACATATTGGATTTCCTCGCTACAAACCTGCAATTATCTTATTAAATATAAACATTTTCCAACCTAGAATCATTAGTCATAACTGGCTTATGTTTCTTTTAATTATAGTCTTAATATTATCAAACTGAGCACTATAATAATGATTAAGGTTGAAAATTCCATTGCTATCATATTTTCTATTATTTGAATAATTCATGTTTAAATTCTTAATGAGACCTTAAAAAAGTCTGTCTGATAGTCCAGGAAGTATAAGCCCTAAAACCAGTCATGCAATTCACATGATTCATATACAAAGTGATCAAAATTGTACTAGTTCTACCTGAAACAAAAGAACTGTCCTATCGTGATACCTCTTATTAATTTTTGGGGGGATTGGATCTTGCATGTAGCAAGGTATTGCCAGCTCAAGGCTTTTGATGGGTATTAGTGACTATGTTTAAGCAATAACCAGTCAAACACAAGTCCAAATAAGCTATTCTACCTGTACTGAAATTCATAGTAAACTTTAAACTGCAATCGTTAGCATTAAGTGCACCCACAAATTCCAGTAAAAGGGGGCCTCCACCTTTCCAAATGATAAGCAGGTCATCTCTGAACATTCATAAAAATAAATATTAGCCTGAATTTTGATTTGTCATCGATCTCTAAAATTCCTCCCACCAACAAATACAAAGGTTGACAAAGGATGCTGAAGGGCTCTATGTGTGAAGAGCTTGATCTCTTTTCCATTAGAAATCATCACTTTTATAAATGAACTTTGTTACACTTCCCAGTTGTCAAACAACTGGTCCAGTAACTACCTTGTAGTTTAGCTCTAAAGTATTCAATATTAATGGGTCATAACTAGTGATGTCCCGAACGTTTCGCCAAACGGTTCGCCACGGACGGCGAACATATGCGCTGTTCGGTACGCCCACTATGTCATCATTGAGTAAACTTTGACCCTGTACCTCACAGTCAGCAGACACATTCCTCCCACCTCCTGGACAGCATCCATTTTACATTCATTGTGAAGCTGCATTCTTAGTGAGCTGTTCAGGAGGTGGGAGAGTCTGGGAGGGAGGGTCTGCTGCTGATTGGCTGGAATGTGTCTGCTGACTGTGAGGTACAGGGTCAAAGTTTACTCAATGATGACGAATAGGGGGCGGACCGAACAGCGCACATGTTCCCCATCCGTGGCAAACCGTTCGGCGAACTGTTCGGGACATCACTAGTCATAACCTAATTTCAAAATGGAGATTTACATTTGCTTACTGCATAAACTGCTATAAGAGTTTTTCCTCTAAATAATATGCTCATCGTGACATTTATTATGGGACACTTGTATTGGGTGTGGTGGGGTGGGAATAACAAAGACTGTTTAAATGGCAAGACCAATCTCTATATTTTGTACTTGAGACGGTCCTTCTTATATAGCCTTATATATGCTTCAACCCCCTGGCTGTTAATCAGACAGCCAATTTCTGTTAATTCATGACATATAAGGATGTTGTGCTAAACTCAAGTGATAGGCAATTGCCTAGAGTATAAATGAATTGAATTGCTTAGTTTTATGAAATACCAAACCAGGGATTCTCACATAAGGTTTCCCTGATTTATATTTTTACTATAAGGGTTAAGCCCTGGGTGGAATTGTTACCACCCCCACTGACCAATCCCCGTCCAGCATATTCTCGGTATAGGGGTGACTTAGCCTATTAATTTTGAATTTCCCTGAGTACCTGCGCTACATGTATATAAGTACAGTACATACAGTCAGTGTTGTGGAGGTAACGTGGTGCTAGTAGTAGCAGCAAAAGCTATATCTATTGTAAGCTGTTTTTTTAGTTTTTTTAATACCGCAAAGAAGGCATGCAAAACTAATTACATTCATATTGTTGTTGGGGTTATATCTACTAAATAGTTACTTTTTATGTAGTGTTCCTTTAACAGTTTTTCCTGTTAGGCCCACTGACTTATTTCACCTTGGACAGAGGACACTAAATCAAATTATCCCATATTATCTTAAAAAGGTAAAAGGAGATAAGGGCCAGCAGTGGGTAAATTTTGCCAATTGTTCTAAATTCTTGCTATGCAATAGCAGATAAACTCAGAGACATGCCTATGACAATGCCTATGGCAATGCCTTTTTAATGGAATCTTTAAGGTTGATCTCCTTTTTATATTCTCGCCTCATTTGTGTTTATTTTACTACTTTGATACAACTTTTGTGGCAACATTTTTCTTCGCCTTGCAAGAGAGGGAGACTGAGTCAACATTTGTATAAAAATCGAAAATTGCCAGGGACAGAATGCAAAAATGATGACGGTCGTACACAGAGCTGCTTGCGAGAAAAACTGTTGGTGTGGATAAACCATCCCACTGTTTATGTGGCTGCAGTTGGCAGCATCTTTTCTTTTTGTCTAAAACATTAACAGATGAATGACAAGAACATAATAGATATATATATATATATATATATATATAAAATATATATTTATATTTTTTTTTTTTGCCACAAAGGCCTCAATTTAAAGGAACACTATAGTCACCTAAAGCAGTTTTAGTGTATAGATCATTCCCCTGCAATTTCACTGCTCAATTCACGGTCATTTAGGAGTTAAATCACTTTGTTTCTGTTTATGCAGCTCTAGCCACACCTCCCTTGGCTATGATTGACAGAGCCTGCATGAAAAAAAACTGGTTTCACTTTCAAACAGATGTAATTAACCTTAAATAATTGTATCTCAATCTCTAAATCGAACTTGACATAGCAGGGTATAAGAAAATCTTAATTAAACAGAACTTGCAATAAAGAAAGCCTAAATAGGGCTCTCTTTACAGGAAGTGTTTATGGAAGGCTGTGCAAGTCACATGCAGGGAGGTGTAACTAGGGTTCATAAACAAAGGGATTTAACTCCTAAATGGCAGAGGATTGAGCAGTGAGGCTGCAGGGGCATGTTCTATACACCAAAACTGCTTCATTAAGTTAGAGTTGTTCAGGTGAATATAGTGTCCCTTTAATAAGCTTTCCAAAAGATTCAAAACTGTTGGGAAATTTTCCAAATGATTTATCTACAAAAATTCTACCAAAACTTTAACCTCTTAGTGACCAGATAGTTTTTCAATTTTCTTACCTAAAAGGACCAGGGAGTTTTTACATTTCTGCGGTGTTTGTGTTTAGCTGTAATTTTGCTCTTACTCATCTACTGTACCCACACATATTATACACCGTTTATCTCGCTATTAAATGGTC
Organism: Pelobates cultripes; assembly: GCA_933207985.1. NCBI lineage: Eukaryota > Metazoa > Chordata > Amphibia > Anura > Pelobatidae > Pelobates > Pelobates cultripes. The sequence continues at coordinate 321,012,044 of OW240912.1, read as the reverse complement.
TTTCTAAAGATACCATTATTTTTTTTTAAATCATATTATTTACAATAAAAAATTATAAAATATGGTGAAAAAAATTTCAAAACACACTTTTTCTAACTTTGACACAGAAAAACTGTTATGCATCTACAACCGCCAAATTAAAATTAACCACACCATTACATAACATTTGAAAAAGTAGACAACCCACGGTATTAAAACTGGGGTATGTCCAGTCTTTTGTAGTAGCCACTTAGCCACAAACTCTTGCCAAAGTTTTACGGTTTTGAAAAACTCATATTTGTGTTCAGCGAAATCTCCCGAGTATAACAATACCCCCCATGCACAGGTTTTATGGTGTTTTGGAAAGTTACAGGGTCAATATAGGGCTTTCCCATTTCAGTTTGCCAGATTGGTTTGCTGGGTCTATGTTGCCTTTTGAGACCATTTGGTAGCTCAGGAATGTGAATTAACCCCATCATGGCATACCATTTGTAGGGTATTCAAAATGGGGTATGACTAGTCTTTTGAAGTAGCCACTTAGCCACAAACGCTTGCCAAAGTTAACGTTCATATTTGCTTTTTGCATTTTTTTTTTACACAAAAACTGCACTTTTACTGGTGATATCATCGTCGTGATATGTTTTACTGTTTTGAAAAACTCATATCTGTTTTCAGTGTAGTCTCCCGAGTATAACAATACCCCACATGTAAAGGTTTTATGGGGTTTTGGAAAGTTACGGGGTTAAATATAGGGATTGCTAATTAAATTATAATTAATCAAATCAAATTATTATGTAGTTAATTGTTAAAGATATATGTAGAATGTGTGTATGTATATATTTAATTTATATATATATATAATACGTGTGTGTGTGTGTATATATATATATATATATATATATATACACACACACACACACTTTTATTTCCTATATATGTTTAATATACTATAAAATAATTAAAGCTTTTTATAATATATTATACATATATAATGCATATATATGATTTCATTATAAGTGTATTTTGACAGTAAATTCAGGAAACACTTAAGAAAATGACCTTCAATTAAGTATTTTCAGAGATGTTACCTGTGCTGTGTAATACAGTAGAAAGGCAGTATGAGAATAGGGAGGTTAATGTGTGGCTACAGTCATAGTGTAGGGAAGAAGAATTTGAGATTTTTAGAGCACTCGGCTGATTTTATGGTTGGGTACAGTCTTTGTAGCCATGCTATATGGCATCTAAAAGCAGTAGGGTCTGCAGTGCTGGGAGACGGGATGGCTGGAAGATTGGAGGAGATTTTCAACTAGTGGTACGTGGTGAGGGATATAGAAACCTACAAAAGGAAGATAGTACAGAAATTAGATGGGCGCTGCCAAGATCAGAACAGATTGGTAGTGATAGTAGTAAACATTCACATAGGGTATATGTGACTCATGATAATATTAAATGTATGCTACTAATGCAAGGAGCCTAAATAACAAATTGGGGGAATTAAAGGCAAACTTGAAAAAAAATATGATAGCCAAAGAGAGCATTCAACCCCCTCCCCCCTCAAAAAAAAAAAAAAGTAAATTTCTAAATTCTAAAAAAATATAGACAAGGTGCTACAGCAACTAAAAATGAAAATTTGGTCTGAATCATTTGGGTATTTTTTAGCCCAAATTTTGCAAATTATTTTTTAATTCACTATAGTTTGATGTTTAGTGATTATACCACTAAATGTTAAAACGGATCACATTTAATGGACATAAAATATTGCAAAGAAAAGTCCGGACCTACAACAGTGTGTCTGGGCTGTTGTTGGTCTTAGACACTTCCATTTCATAATAATAACACTTAAAGTTGATAGCAGAAATTTGGCATGTGGCATCCTATGACAGTTTCCCATTTAAAGTCAATCTATTGTACTGCCAATGTTTGTCTTTGGAGATTATATGACTGTATGCTGGGTTTCACGTACCTATTAGCAATGGGTAAGGCCAAAAGACCTGAACTCACTAATTAGTAGGGGAATAGATACATTTGCGTATATATGTCTGGCGCACTGTGCCAAAATTATAACCTTGTATGCATTGCGTGCAACTCTCAACAAGACTAAATTCCAATGAATATTGTAAAAGTATTTTACATGTCATGTGTACAGCAACATAATGCATTTAATTGTCAAAAGTGGCAATGTTTTATTCTGCAGCATATTATTCTAGCCCTTGCTTTGCTTGCTCACTGTGACCCATAGGAATGTGTGGGAGTGAAGTCTGTGGCTCTTCGAGTGCATTCTCCTGTGCTAAAGCAAGTAACACCCTAACCTCCAGACAAAGCAACAAAGTGTGGTTCAGAGGACTTACGTCAGCCAGATATAATGTTCTTAAAAATACCACTTAATCCAGATACAGTATAAAATCCAAACATCCCTATCTGACCAACATAACAGTATTTAAGGGGGAAAGAAAGGCCAACATCAGTTTGTCTCTTTAAAGAGTCACTCCATGTACTTAAAGTAACACTCTAAAGTTGGAATGCAAACATGTATTCCTACTGGAGAGAGATATAGATCCCCCCAATAAATAAATGAATACGTTTGAAAACTTACTTTATATTCCCCTGTGCTCTAGTCTTGCTGCAGTCACTCCCCCTCCACTGGCTGAGAACATCAATATAGAAGATGACAACCAATCAAATGCTTCCCTATGTATTTCTAATGCATCGCTCCATGCAGAGCCTTCTTCATCCAGGAAGCTCCTTAGTGACTTTCTGAGTGTCAGCCACTAGATCAGGCAGAAGTACATATCAGGCAAAAGTATATCAGAAATGGTAGTGTTTACACAGCCAGCAGGGACAATCTGTTTTCCCTAGAAACACCACATTAAGCTGTAGGGGTTTAATGTACAAGAATTAATCTTGGTTGGCAAAATATCCTAACTGTTTTAATAATATGTAAGCTGTTTTTTCCCCACAAAAATGTACACATCTTAGCTTGACCTCTTTTCCTCAAAAATGTAACCAGCTATATATTACCTATACAATCCTAATATGCAGGGAATCTGTGAAGAAGTTCTACCATGACGATTGTATAGAACCACTATAGCCCCTGTTTGATTTTATATATTAACAATTAATGAAAAACCTTGATCCTCTGTTCTTATGCGATTCATTAAACACTCATATTGAGCGCAATGGAGGAACAATATGATTGGTTCACAAATTTAGTATAAAACCTGTGTACCTCTTGTAAGGGGGAAAGGAAATTAATTTACCTTGGAAATGTAGGTGAAATAGACATTGAAGATCTGCCACTTCCAGATTTTAAAAAGGTATAACCAATGATCACTGGGGTGAAGGAGTGGTGTTACAATTTGTTGGTTGTTTGGCGAGAATGGCTCAGACAAAAGGCCATGTTTGACCACCAGTTTGACAAGAAGCTGAAGAGACTAGACCATGAGGTATCCAGAATTAGACATTGGGTATTTGCTTGCAAAAATATAATTAGGATAAATCTGTTTCCTAAAAAGAGGACTCAAATTTCATCCATCTACTAAGACCAAAGCAAATTTTCGCAGGGAAGTCCAAGTGTTCCAATTGGTTTATGATGAGAAAGGATTTATTTGTGATCCTATGCCTATGATGGTTTCAAATTAACTGTATCAATATTTATTTGTAAGGCCTTAAAGGGGAACTGTCATTTGTTTGGAATTTACACTATTGAATAATACATTGAAAATATATTAGACCTTTTGCTAACTTTTGTTTCATAAGATGCTCTGATTTCTTTAAAATTGATATTAAAGATTTAGCAAATTACATTATAACACGGTTCAGACAAGCCAGATCAAGGGCAAATATTGCAAATAAAGAGGAGAAATGTAAATATTGTTTGGTTTCTTTTCTTCTCTGTATATTATTTCTATTCTGACTTTAAGGTGCAAAGGACAGAGCTTATAACAATGCTTGACAAGGAGTTAAGATGGAGGATAAAGAGGTATGCATTGTTACATTACATTCTATTTTTCACACCTTACAAATAACTAAACATAATATTAAACATCCAGGGAAATGTATCTTTAAAATCTCTTCAGTATCATGGCAGTGATATAGTCTGAAGTAAGTATAAAATATATGGCAAATAATTAATCCAATCCTGGAAATATTGTCATGTGACCAGGAATCTAAATTTCTACTCTCCACTAGTCTTTGGTGAGTGAATATTAGCCCTGGAAAGTAGAAATTCACTGCTGGTAATTATGACAAGGACTCTCAAGACTTGCAGTGGCAAGTAACTTTTAATGTCTGGCTAGAAATGTAGGACTTGAGATTTGAAGCCGTAATGTTACCATTAGTGGTTGACTGTTTGGGGCCTCTCTATGTTGCAGTAATGCAACTACACAGTAGGGACATTGTGCTTATACTCTTGAGTTAGTTAACTTTAGACCTCAGTTAGTTGCAGTTTGCCATTCCAGAAAAGGGAGTCCTCATCAGGATACTATTGGTGTCAACTGATCCAAGAAGCTTAGCCCTATTATAATCTGTCACTTTCAAGTAAAATCGTTTTACTTATTATTATTATTATTATTATTATCATTATAAACTGTGATGGAACATTTAAATATAATAGAGCAATAAAAAGTGATGCTGCTGTCTGTCATTTTAGACAAATGTCAATGCAAATCCAGAAGAGTTGTAGAAACACAATCTGTCTCCTACACTAGAAACATCACAGTGGGTAATATGTATGAGAACGGTAGGCTGGAGTAAAAAATTAAACAGTGTTTCGGGAGCCACAAACGTGAAACACATTCATGGATCTTTGTACACAAGCTGGACATATACAGCTACACAAATACAGATGCAAAATGTTAAATTTTTTACTGTGGCAAATATCTACACACTGCTTTGCAACGTACATGTGTTCTCTTAATCCCGCTTGACAAATCAATTAATTACGCCCTTCCCTCTATCTGTATATCAGCGTTTAGTGGTGGCCCTGGCTATTTTTTTTTTTACAATTTTGATGCAAGCATATTGGGGACAGTCTTGGGGAGAACACTCAGTGTTCCCCTGCTGCCAGCCAAACATAGACCCTAGATCTGCCACTGCTGAGATCACTGTCACATATGTTGTAGACTGTTTGCTTTTTTTTGTACTGGCTGGAAACAGAATAGGACTGGTTTTCATTTCATATTATGGGACGATAATCTATTTTCTTCTTGCAGTTTAAACAATTAAGCTGAAAATCAATCTAGTCAACATTGGCATCTTATTTTAGTAAAATAGTACCTTTCACTTAAAAAGAATTATTAAGGAGTTATTAACTGACTCTTTCCTGAAAACGAGACTTTCACTGAATGAGCAGTGAGAGAAGACCACTTGTTGAACTCGGATGGTATTTTAATTGCTGAAGAATAAATGTCCCACTTGTGTGTTACATCTGTTCTCTAACAGCATGGGAAACCTAAGCTAAAGTCATCCCAGGCTACAAGGAAGAGAAAATTGCCGATCTGTTAACTAGATCCAATAAGAAAACAAACTTACAGCTTGTAGTGGTGTGGGACCAGTGCATCTCCAAAATCAGCAAACCACAAAAACATTTGTTTTCTAAGAAATGTGCCCCACCAGCAAATCAATTCTCTGAATGCATGCTGCTCCATTCTCTATGAAATAAAAAACACAAGGTGCTAATTTTTCCATTAGCAATTGGCATTCATTATCAACAAGAATGCCTGGGCATTGTGTGCCACACAATTAGTGTAATGTGTGACTGCATGCACTAGACAAAAACACTTAAACAATTTAAAGGTTATTTCAAACCTTTTCGTCAGAAATCAAATGTTTAAAAAAAACAAAAAAACAAGCAAACAAGAGGTTAAGAGACAAGAATAGACCATGATTGTTTTTGTATAAAAGCCAAAACTGTAGGAAAATAGCAGCTTGCATTGTGTAGCCTAATAATTCTGCATTCACATGAATGCAACATTAAAAACCTATTGTTTACATCTCCGTGGTTAAATGTCATTTGCTTTGTACAGCTTAATATGTAGGTAAAAGTATAAACATTGTATTCATTATGTGGACTTTCCAACAAAGTTGAAAAAAATACTGTTGTGTAAATTTTATCTATATTTTTTCAGGGAGTTTTAAGAGATTAAAAAAACACACATTTGGTTGAAGTTGGGGTTTTTATCGCACAATGCCTCAAGTAACTTGAATTTATATTAATGTAATAATTTAAAAATAATAGAATTCCAGACACAGAAACTTTATGTCGTTATCCGTGTTCTGGGGGGAAAGTAAAAACAGAATTGCTAATTTAGACTATAACAGACAAGATTTCAAAATAAACAAATGCAATAAAAAAGTTCTAGTTCAGTTAATTTTGGTTACAATGGTTCAGTTTTCCACACCTCTCGTTTTAGTAAATAACCCATAAATCGTAACTATGGTGTTCACATTTGAAAACCTAATAAATGTCCGATGGTTGGAGGAATTGGCAGCTGAACCTGTGGGTTACTCTGTATGCCATGAAATTTTTGTAATATCTCAGTGTGTTCAGACTGACCATGATTAGAATTACAAACTGGTTGATGGGGAACTGCAAATTAAACCACTGAATAAAACATTTAAAAATCACTCTTAGTCGTGCTCAATCCTGGCTGAGGCAGGGCACATTTTGCATTGGAGAAGAGAAATCTGACCGTTGTTTTTGTTTCTCCTTTATCACTTAGTAGGGATGTGCATGGGCAAAAATTTTGGTTCGGTTCGGTTTGGAAATTCGGGTAAGTAAACAAATTTGGCACTACAGCAATTCGGTTGGCACTTCCGAAATTCTGAACTTTGGCAATTCGGGACTTCGGCAATTCGGAACTTTGGCAATTCGGAACTTCTGCAATTTGGAACATCTGTAGGGCTCCCTAACCCTACCCCTAACCCTACCCCTAACAGTAACACTAACCATACCCCTCCCCCTAACTCTACCCTTAACTCTACCTCTACCACTAACCCTACCCCTATCCCTAACTGTACCCCTGTCATCATTCAGGTAATTTTTCCTCCCTCTCTTGTTTTACCACTTTTCAGAAATGTGAAGCACTTTTGCACTTCCGAAATTTGGCAATTCAGCAATTCGGCACTTCAGCAATTCGGCACTTCAGCAATTTGGCACTTCGGCAGTTCAGTTTGGTTCAGCACTTCCGAAATTTGGCACTTTGGACATTCAGAAGCATCCAAATGTCTGAATTTCCCAAAATTTGTCCGAATCCATATTCGGAACGAAACTGTAGTGAACATAACCTTGTCACGGGCTCCTGGAGAAGCCCACTTGCCAGCCTCCTGCCTCAGGACTATGGGTCCTGCAAGATAGACTGTAAAATACACTTTAAAAGGCTTTGTTAGTGTGATTTGGGATTATATTGTTTGGGAACCGAACAACCGCATGAAGCAGAGAGCACCCATATGCTTGTCAAGCCCAGCTAATGAGTTCCACCGCAGTGTTGTAATTGTTCATCTGGGTAGCCGCAATTCGTATGAACGACCATGAAGTGCCGGCCATCTTGTTCGCATGAATGCAGGCAGCAGTGTTTGGTCATCGATTTCACGGAACTGAAACCGGAGACTGTAACTCCCAAACACCTCTGGAATTCCATCATCGCCTGCATTCAGTTCTATACAACTTAGATGCCACTGTTCAGTGGAATTGTTCCCACGAACAAGGTGAACAAGATCCACGGTGTGACTATTGACTACACTCGGTAGTTTGTTCATTTTTAAACTACCAAACTTGACTGACCGCAACCACTTTTCCCCTGGAACTATTTTATGGGCAGAAGCCTCGTGTGTGGTCGGTCAAATTATGACTTCCATGGAAAACCCGAACCCCTGAACCAATCTGGGAGATTTTTGGATATGTTGGTCACCCAGATCGGGGCTATCAGGGGATGTGACTTTTGTGGGGGTTTTAAAATGTATTTACGGGGTACCTTTGGGGTGTTTGTAAAATGTGTGTTTTCTATGCCTGGAGATTATTGAGTTTGTACAGTTCCTGGTTCAATTATATCTCAGGTACAGGGGAGGGATTACCCTGTTATTTTGTGTACGAAACCCCTTGCATGGAGTTTGCATAAAAGGCCATGTGTGACCTCTAATAAACAGATGACTTCCCAGAATTAAGCCTCGGCTCATATGTGTGGGGGGATTGCTATACTGCTCTTTGGATTACTATACTCACGATACTCTCTTGGAGGAGAGGTCTTCCCACTGGGAGCTGGATCCAGGTGGTGGACCAGGGTGGGAAGGGACAGCGAGATGCAGGAAAGAACTGGGAACCCTCTTCCATTTTTGGTGGACCTGCCCACTCATCAAACCATTCTGGACGGAAATCCACAAAGTCCTAGAGACCGTAACGGACGCGAAGCTACAACTTACACCCGAAACCTATCTGCTCCACCTGACCCCGCTCCTCTTCAACAAATACAAAAAATCTGTAATCCCGCATCTCCTGACTGTGGCTCGCAGCCTCATTCCGGGACACTGGAAACAACCTACGGCCCCGACACTCAATGAATGGATGATCAGAGTAGAAGACATCAGACGTATAGAGGAGCTCATCCTCTCGGCTACAGGACGCATGCAACGCTACCACGACACCTGGTATCACTGGTCACAATGGCTCACCTCTGCCACAGCGCCGGGAGACGGGGACTTACAGCCCTCAGATACAGAAGTGGAGCTGTCCCCCCGGGTTGGGGTCGGAGGAGCTGGGCCGAGACCTGGGCCGTTCCCTGCCTAACCCACCCCTAACTCCCCACACCTCATCCTGCTTAACCTGAAACCACCCACACCCCCCGATCCCCATTCTTCATTACCCCCCCCTCGCCCCCTCCTGGGCGACTCCGCCCACCTACAACCCTTCAGAGACAAAACAACACAGAGATGAATAATCATGACACAAGACAACGCTCACCCCTCACTCCTCCCCCCCAAACACAGATCGAACGACACGCACCGTACCCTTGTGTGTCCTAACGGGACAGGACCATGACACACGACAGAGACATACACAAGACAGCATGCCAGAGACAACACTCACGCTACACACAACACGACAACTACCGGGCCAGAAACCCCCAGCTTTCTCCCCCAGCTACCAGACGGCTCTGAGCGCAGCAACACACACAAACCAATGCTGCCCACAAATCCCACCCCACCCCCGTTCATAACACTAACGGACCGGCTCCGAGCTCCATGCCCGAAGTCCCAACAAAAGACCCACCCCACTGGACCTCACCAACGCAACCCAGGGCATATCCCCACTAAATGAGACCTCCACATGCATACCCATCTAACCGATGAAACCCCACATACTAAAGCAATATGAGCAGTACAACCTGTTAGGTATACCTAATCCACCCCCAAGATAAACACCGAATCACATCCCCCACTAGAACTCATAACTCTGTAACTTACCGCAAAACTACCCACACCATACCACAAATGTTGAATGATTCAAAACACGCAACTGTTTCTAAAAATTCTGTCCATTATATGCATATGGCCCGATCTTCACTTGCCATGACGATGGGATCAACTCAGTGAGTTATCAAACCCCACGGCACTGGCATACCCACGTACATATTTTATATTTTTTATGCCTAAACCATTACCTGCTCTGTAAACTAATTGTTACCATGTTATATTAAGATGCCCATGTACCTTTTACCTGCTGTATCCTTCTTCAAACTGGATTGTTACGCGAATTTAAATCAAAATAAAAACTTTTTGAATAAAAAATAAATAAATAAATGCTACATTCAAGAGGCACTCTGGATAGGACAGACCTTCATTTTTAATTAACGATAAAGTTACAGATTAAAATATAAGCAAGCGAAATGTAAAATATGAAAAATAAATAAGACACTCATCTTTGACATACTTCAGTTTTATTCCTGTAGTGAGTTCTATTTACATTCACACAATTCTCAGCCTAACAGCCCATGATTATCATTAGGATGCTGAGTATATCCCATGTATGAGTATAAACCCTCACCTACCAGGGGCTTAAAAGAACACTATAGTGTTTGGAATACACACATTTATTCCTAATGCTATAGTAACCTACTTGCTATTCAAGTTACCGCCCTCACGTGTGATGTAAAAAGGTAGCTGAGCTCTTCACATGGCTGCCCCCTGCCATTAGAAAACGTTATGAGGCCATCTTATTAAAACAGGCGAGTTTAACATGGCTATTTAGGCGAGGCATCTCTACTGTCTGTCAGTGTGACAGCCACTAAATGCATGCTAGCCCTGCACTGTAAACATTGCTGTTCCTGCAGAAAGAGCAAAAATGACAGGCGCATAGGGCACCCAGATTACTGTATCTCAACTAAGTGATCTTGGTTCATATAGTGTCCCTTTAAAGTCGATCCAGGGATCAGCAACTTTCGGAACTCTGGATGTTGTAAAGAACATCTCCTCTGATGCTTTATCAGCATTATGGCTGTAAGAGAGATGAAGTCCGAAACATCTGAAGTGACGAAGGTTGCCTACCCCCGGTATGCAGTTCAGCAGTGAGAAGGTAGTCAATTTAGTAAAAAATGTGAATGAAACTTTGATGCATGTGCTATCAGCTTTCCAACAGCTATATTTGTGAGTTTGTGAATGGATCTATAATAATAGCTGCCCTCCTTAATAGAAAACTATGAATGAGCTACTTGGAGAGGTTCAAAAATGATACTCGACATTCTACTGTGCCATAGCTCTAATAAAATAAGGCTAATAAATGTCAAAATAGTAGAAAGAATATTTTATAGAATCAAATTTTATTACAAGACGTGAAGACTCCTTGTAATTAATTTTTTTAAATTTATTTTGGCACCAAAGAAAAATTCTCTAAAACACTTTAGACGTACAAATGAAACTAAAATCGCATTACAATATTTTAATCTAAGTAACACAGTCCCCGATTCCAGCATTACTTTTCTTTGCTGCTCTCTCAAAGTTAAAGGACCACTCTAGGCACCCAGACCACTTCAGCTTTATGAAGTGGTCTGGGTGCCAGGTACCTCTAGGATTAACCCTTTTTTTTTTTATAAACATAGCAGTTTCAGAGAAACTGCTATGTTTATACTGAGGGTTAATTCAGCCTCCAGAGCCTCTAGTGGCTGTCTCATTGACAGCCGCTAGAGGCGCTTGCGTGCTTCTCACTGTGAAAATCACAGTGAGAGCACGCAAGCGTCCATAGGAAAGCATTGTAAATGCTTTCCTATGCGACCGGCTGAATGCGCGCGCGGCTCCTGCCGCGCATGCGCATTCAGCCGATGACGTCGCGACAAGGAGGAGAGGAGGAGTACAGCTTCCCGCCCGGCGCTGGAGAAAGGTAAGTGTTTAACCCCTTCCTCTCCCCAGAGCCGGGCGGGAGGGGGACCCTGAGGGTGGGGGCACCCTCAGGGCACTATAGTGCCAAGAAAACGAGCATGTTTTCCTGGCACTATAGTGGTCCTTTAAGCATTCTCACTGTTGTTTTCCCTCCTCTCTACTATTTATTAATATTTGTTAGCTATTTAAATTTGTATTTTATATTTAAATTTCATCTCGATTTACTTAAAGCATTGTATAATAAAGTATGTTGTGATTTAGTGCTTTCTCTTTGATTTTCTATCATAATTTGATCATTCTACCACAATTAGCTTTTTTACCCATGTATGTTCTTGTCCTCCAGTTTGTTCTAACACTGGATTAAATATGACACTATTTTTGTTTCTGTAAGTAGTAATTTTCTTAATTTATTTTCTCCTATCTCTAAAGCTGCCAGTCTCTTGGTGGCTATCTATCGGAAGATGCATACATGCGCAGTGTCATTTAGAAACTGAGACCACCATTTAACTTTTTGGGCCAACAGGTTTTTTTGTAGTTTTGATTTCACAAAAAAATTATTTGAGTTCAGAATACAGATTTTTTAGGATTTCATTGGATGAAAGTGAACCTCATTTTGGTTGAAATATAGTCATTTATTGGAGCATGTAACAATAAAATACAATGGCTAAATTTTCTGTGATGGGTTTTATGGCAATACTTCCCTGTTACAAGCTAAATGTAAATTGTGCCTGTTATGAAGGACCTCCAAAGCGCTAAAACTCATGATGATTAAAAAAAAATGTGGTGTACAATTACTTTTCAGACAATACCAGTGAATTAATTTTTTTTCTGTGGCAAATCTAAGAAGAATGTGACCAAGTCTAAATATTCTATCCATCATATCTTCAAAACAACTAAATAAGACAGGTTTTCAGATTTGAAGTGAGAGTTTACCGTGCAATACATACTCTGACATTTTCACAGGTAGATTTAGAGAATAAATAGAAAAGAGCAAAAAGCATGTATGAATAAATGCAGTCTGTATAGGTTCTAATTGGGAGATTTCAGACAAGTCTTTTAGGGAACCTTACTGTAGTTTGTTAAGGGGTAAACAAATTATTGGAACTAATGTTAAATTCAATACGATCATGGATGATTTAATAGATCTGCAAGGTGACCATTTATTTAATCCTGACAAATTAAAACAACAAAGACCAGTGAAGAGGATGCCTTAGGATCAAAAAGCGAATGTATCGCTGGAGTGTCAAACTAAGGTTGCTCCAGAGTCACTCGAACGGACACAGGAAAAAGGATGGTTTAAATGAAGCATTGACCAGGAGTTATATTATGCTGATTGAAGAAGGCTCCTGGTGAAACACATCTTCTAGAGCTTAACCAGTAGCTGGTTTTGTTTGTGAAATATTACCTGGGTTTGGATTTCTGTAGCAGCATTGCCACCTGGCCCATCCTGGCACCACATGTTATTAACCTTAAGATGGGCGAATTTTAAGCTCCTTCCAATGTCAGCTACTGTTCTTTATTTTTGTGTGCAATTTACATTTTGTACCAAGGATATTACACCAATCCTGGTCTTGTTTTGAGTTTGCTTTATTTTCCCTGAGCACCGTGCAGTGGGAACTGTGAAGAAAGGTGATGTGCTACCTAAAAGGCCCAGACATCCCCTAGCTTATATTAGATTTATCAAATTACATCATAATCCCTTTCAGACCAACCAAAGCCATGGCAAATATTGCAAACGCAGATTGGAAATAGAAATATTTTTCGCTCCCCATCTCTGTATGCTTTATTTGTGTTGACTGGCAGGTCCCGAGGACAGGGCTTATAGCAAAGAACAGAGAGCTCAGATGGAAGTGCCCAGATGCAGGATAAAAAGATGTGAATTTCTACATTTCATTTTACTTTACACACCTCCCAAAATGCATATTTATAAATATAGTAATAATTCCTCTTTAAATATCAGTCAAAATAATAAAGCAGGTGTTTCAGAAGTCCCCAATGTTTTGTGCTATTGCAGGCAAATCTGCAGCTCTGAGAGGGTTTCTGCTGAATTCTAACAAATACACAGTTATTCCTCTACACAAGAAACGTTTTGCTAGTTTTTGAAACTGAAATTGACTTAGTCATTTTTCAGTTACTCTTCTCGTATGTATTAATGAGCACTTTTCTGTCTAGTTATGCTGCCTCGTAATGATTTGCCACTTTAAAAACAAAATCTCAAAGACACCTTGCTTTGAGTAGCACAAACAATAACGTCATCAATGGAAAATAGGAGTATAAGTACATTGAACATATTGATTTTATTTTGCATCATCCAGGGATGTTTGATTTAAGAAATCAACAAAAGACATGTTCAAGAAATATATTAAATTTAATAGTAAATAATAGTTTTGGCCGCAGATACAAAAAGTTATGTACAAAGTGCACAAGTTAAATAACTGTACATAGAAAACAAAACAACTACAAAAACCAGAATATACATATGGTATTACAAATATATTTTTAACATGAAGTATGCAAACGTATGTTCCATAAGAAAAGGAAGATATGAAAAAATTACGTTTTATTGTTTACGTTTATGTTAAAAAAAAACTGAAAACATTTTGAATACAAAAAACAAACAAACAAACCTCAAGGAATGAAATTACAATTATATGGGATATTTAAGAACTACAATACTGATATTATAGTGCATCTTAAAGGGACACCCTATGTTGGATTCAACATCCCCTTTTAGTAGCATTGCTAAAAATAATACTCGTCTCGGACAACACAGGATCTCCTGCTCATGTGCTGATAAGTTGTTCAAACAGGAAATGGCTGAAATCACTCTGCCAATCCCAGTTCCCTTTTCATACTTTGTCAGGGAACTGCATGCTTCTCATATAACAAAATCATTAATGATATACACACAGTAGCATGTACACATGCAATCGTGGACCCATTTGTCACGTCACATTCAACAACAAAATACAATTATTGTGTATATATTTATATATAATATGCACTCACACAGGGGCTTCAAATCATAAAGGGTGAGTACTTATTGTATACATATCTTTTATGAATGAATGTGTGGAGCTATGGCCCAAGTGATTGTATCAGCTGATGTAAGAATCGTACTTCTGACAATGTGCAAATAAAATTGAAATGATTTTTCCATGATAATCTATCAAAGGCAATCCTGCACCCTTGGTACCAGATGTGTTCCTTTAATTATATTCAGTACGGTTATGTGTTTAAAAAAAAAAAAAAAAATCAAAAATAAATCGTGAAATATTTTTTTTACAGTCTTGAAAAAAAAAATATGATTCACAATGCTGAGTAAAAGCATAAGCAAGTCATGGAATTTGAATATATCTAATATACTAAAGTAGTGGTTCCCAAAACAGTCCTCTTGACCCAGCAACAATCCTTGTTATATTAGTATCTCCATTCTAATAGAAAAGCAAACCATATAAATCCTGGACTGTTGTTGGACTGTGAGGACTAGTTTGGGTACCACTGTTAAAGGAACCTCTAGGTTGTGCCATCTATAAAGACAATGGTAGGGCAAATAAAATCTAATTGCAAAGTTTATGCCACAATTTAAAACAAATTATAATAATTTATTTTACAGTTAAAAGTCTAGAATTTGTCTTTTTTTGAGTTTAAGAATTTTTGCAGCTCTACAATGTTCGTCTGATAATAAACTAATGGTCCACAGATTCTATTGTTTTTTTTTGTGTGGTTCCATTCACTTATTGAAAAGAAGGAAAAATCCTAGCTGCTCTTACATTGCATGGCAGGGCTTATGGGGTATAGTCAGCTTTTACAAATATAACAATGAGATGACAAGTACTGTCTGACAAAATTCAGCTACTTCATGGTTCTGATAGAAACTGTCGATTATAAGAAATTTACAGAAATTTAAGGTGAGCGTCTTTGGCAGAAGGCTTGTAAAAAAAGAGAAGACAGACAAATCCAGTTTGAAGTATTCTCTTATTTTTGCTAAACTATGAATACAAAAATATTCGGTTTTGTTTCTTATTAAGACAAGTAGGATACAGAAGCAGTCAAAATGGGGAACCTGCCCCCACTACATAACCTGTTACCATACAAAATACACCGCCATTAAAGAAGGTGTGAAAATCATATGTTATTTAAATTATTCACTAACTGGAGAACTGACAAGAGAACTGCAAATGTTAGGCCAAAATAGTCACAGTGGAAATAAAACCGAATTGAAGAATTACCAGTTCGTCTATTTTATTTCCTTGGTCAACTCTCCAGAATTCCCATTCAAATGGACACTATAGTCACCAGAACAATGTAGTTCTGTTGTGTATAGCTTGTCCCTGCGGGCTTTTCAATGTTCAGGGAAAAGGAAGTGTGCAATATGGGCATTCAGTGGCTCCACGCTCTGCATGGAGGTGCTGAATGTTCCCCAAACAGATACACTGATTCAAGGCATCTCTATAAGGAGATGCTGATTGGTACAGTGTTTTGCTGCACATGCGCAATAGCCTCCAAATGCTTTTGTATCAGAAAGCATTGGATTGGCAGAAATCATCAAGACTGATGATCTCAGTCACGGAGGCGGAGCAAAGCCGGGCAAGCCGCGGCGAGACTTGGGCAGCATGGGAAAAAATGTAAACTCACCTTTTCACTGCTTTGATGGGGGGAGCAGTGACCTAGACAGCCACACCAGCACTATAGTATCAGGAATACATGTTAGTATTCCTGATACTAAGGTGCCCCTTTAAGTGAATAACTGCATTAAAAAGGGCCTCATTTGCAATAACCCTCAAATGCTAGGTTTTCAAGGGGCGCCAACTTCAGTTTCATTGGAATGCCCTTTAAAATTAGTTACTGTACAATATATTATAAATATTATGCAGGAAAAACTAAAATTCCTGTGCATTTAACACATACTACAGACAAAACAAACCAAATTTTAAATACAGTAATGTTACCACCTTAGTAACCCAACACATTGGTCACACAGTATATGATTATAGTGATAATATTAAAAAGTGGCAATAGTAAGACATATTTTGAAATTTAAGTGAAATATGCAAAAAAAATTATGATTTACTAGTTCTGCTAGCATTTTTTTTGTTTTACCTTTTCTCTTATGTTTGACACTATTTGAAATTATTCACTTAACTAGAAGTTATAAAGGTACCACAAATTCAAAGATCAAAACAGCCAGATTTTCAAAAATTCTTTAACACAGCTATTTTCCGACTCAAATATTCGGGCCTAAAACATGTAATTGCATTGTCATTTTTTCACAGTTTATTAAATACACTCCATTGTGACTATTGGCACCATTTTTATAAAATATCCAGTTATGGATTTCTGAGGAGAATCAGTCATGCTATATGTAGGGATTTATTCTTAATCAGTTGTGCTTATTGAAAAAGAATGATTATTAACGTAATGGGGTAATGATGAGAATTCAGAAAAATTGGGTGGAAATGTCCAAACTGGAAGAATTCTCAAATCCGTGGTCAATTCCTCATTTTATTCATAACTCAGTGAGTTTCATAATTGATGCAAAATAGAGCAGTGTTGGGAAAATACTTAACTCAACTAAGCTGGGAATTTTTCTCAGCTATTTAGACCTACATTTGGATATCATCTTACAGTTGAATGATTAAAATCCAAATTTAGGCTAATAAAGCCAGGCTCTGACTATAGACTACTTGGATATGTTTTTAATCAGTTATTTTTGCGTTCATTCTACAATTGAGTTTTTCGTGTCACTACAACTCATAGTTTAGTGAATAAATCCCACAGGGGATTCAGCATCCAAAGAAAATTTCTAATTTTAAGCCAAAACAAACTGAAAAGATTGAGAATTTTGGGCAGTAATTTGTCCAACCCATCAGATTAAGATTCTTAACTTCTAAATGAACAATGACTGTTTAGGCTAAATTATCTTACCAGAATAAAGGTAAATGAACAATGACTGTTTAGGCTAAATTATTTTACCAGAATAAAGGTTTACTCTGCTTACTACACCTCCACTGAAATCTGTATGTAGAGCTAGTCAGCAAAGATTTTGTTCTCAAATAGAACCCCCCCATATTTTTGTTTTACAATAATGTTGTCTTGAATTGCAGATGCAAATAAGCAGGACATTCTATGCTAGCGCACCAGATCTGTAGGACCGTAATGTGATTACGGTAAAAGTATCAGCTGTCACTAAGTGGGTAAGACAAATGAACCAATCCTTGACAATGCTGGTTATTATTAAAATAAGTACCATTTTCCCCCCCATGATTTTCTTAAGGCACAAACATTTTCACTACTTCCAATAATATGCACTCTTACATATTGTAAAAGCAATGTCAAAAAACATAATTCTTATCAGGTTAAAACATTTCAGTTGGTCAAAACACAAATCAATATAACAATCCATCCAAGATGTTTTCAATCATATATCTTAAAGGCACCAAAGTATGTTGCTTCTTGTGTTGGGTCTAGTAATTGTGTATAAGATGACTGTATAAGGATTTCCTCATCGGCCTGTAGTCTAAATACACCTCCTTGATAAATGGAATAAAAATGATAATCTGTATCATTTGTCCAAACCTCTGTCTTGCCTCCTTTCATAAGCGTATGTAAATCTCTCCCGTTTTTGCTTATTTTGCATATATACAACATTAGTTGCAGAGGCTTGCCCCGTACGGTTTCTACAAAATTCGATGAACTTTTGTGATGTCTGAAGCAAATATTTGCATAAACAAAGTAGAATCCATCTCGTAAAACTCTTAGTTTTCCATTATTGTAGCTCATATTTTGTAGATTTGCCCAGCCTTCTTTGACTTTCCAGGACGTAAGGTTAACTTTGGAGACTCCATCTTAAAAAGTAAGAAGATAATACTGTATTAGTATCGTTAAGGCAGTGTTACTATTTCATTATAATTTCTGTATTAGAAACCACATCTTTTTGGTGATTAAATATCATTGAAATGGTTTCACATTGCTAAAATATTTCCTGTGAAATGTTTCCTGCCCTTTGTCCACAGAGGAATTTGTCATTTTCATACAGCTCAACATTGGAAAATATTTGCCATCCAGCAACAGGAAATAAAAATTATTATTATATATATTTTTATCATTACACTTTCCAAACATCAAACAAAAATGACGTTCGGAAAATAAGTCAATTGAAGGATACTTTCATGGTGAGAATTCAAAATGAATTTAAAATGTACGGCCATGGTAGCCAAAGTGAATGTATATTTCATTTAAAGAATATATGTGAAAGGTCAGTGCTAGAGGTACACCATATTTTCTGGAAAGATCAAAATGCTGGGACAGTGAAGACACTGCCTCTCCAACATAATTATCATAGGAGAAGATAGAAAGAATAATGTTGCAGAAGCAACAAAGGATACGTCACATGACCGTTATTTACAAAGATGAGTCACATGGCCGTTTCAAGCATTTAATGTTTACAAATGGTAGGGCTTGCACAAAGGCTGGAAGCTTTGATTCAGGATGATCATACTTGGGTCCAGGAATTACTTGTTGAACCACAGACTATGTTCAGATCCTTGATTAGAAAATACTCTAAAGAGTTATGGATTACCGCATGTGCTTACCACTGAACAAAACAGAAATGTAAACATTCAAAAAAAAATATATACATTTTTGTGGTGTTTTTGGGCTCCATGCCTGCTTGTGGTAAACTTGAACGTACAAACTCTGAAAACAAAATATGACCTACGAGCCATCAGAAAACAAAATAAACTCGGAGGTAAATGGAGCACTCCGAGAGTAAAGGATAAGTATCTATTTAGCTGCACTACAATTATTCTGGGCAGTACTGTGATTAAAGTGACAAATTTCTCCAGGTCAGCTAGGATTATTTCTCTTGGATCTTTTTCTGCATGCAAAAGGACTTCAAATTATGTGACCCCCCCCTCTCACATAGTAGAGTAAGCTTGGATCAAATAAAGACTAGCTGCAATATGTGCCTGCAATGTCACATTTGCTTTATGCCATAATTGCACTCACAATGCTTATATTCTGCTGGCATGTTGGAAATTTACCTTCCCAAATATGCCAGCAGATTGCTTACAAATGCACATATAGCCAGTTATTTTACACTTCAGGTTTTTCAAACATATTTGCTAACATCTAATCGTATGCATTACTAAATTATACTGTAATAATTTATACCCAAAATTGTGGGGACCAGCAGTCTATGTAAAAAAGTATTGTTATGCCCCGACCGTACATCCAGAATTTAAAATAAAATGTTATAATATGGAACATGAGTAGATGGACTAATTGAGAAAGAGGAAACCCCAGAACTGTCCTTAATGTCTTACAATATAAAACAAAAATGAACTAAAAGTGTTTGTTTTTTATACATCGGAAGAGGATTTCTGTAAGGAAGTTTTATTTGGCAATCTCTTTGCTAAAGAATAAATAAAGAAAATGTGGAAAAAGGATGAGAAATGGTTGAGCATGGAGATTAGACAAGTAGTTGGTTGTGAGGTCAGTATTTATTTAGGAATGAAACTGCAACCCAGAATGCAAAAATTATATATTTACACATGACTACAAAAAAAGAACCCATCCATCTCTGGCACAACATCCTACGGTTTGGTTAAAATCATATAATAATTTTAGCCGAGTAATGTACAAAGTGCACTCATGGACCCTATGACTGGGTGGTCAAATATGATTGCTCAAGTGGTCTAAATTGCAAGTCTGAATCATTAAAATATAAAGAGGAGATGAGGCGTGTGAGGAATTTGGCCATATTAGTCTGAAGATAACATCTGTGGATACAATTCTGCTTCCCCGTATATTTAATTACTACAATGCTATTAAAACACTGGCAGATGGGAAAGGAGAAAAAGGGCATTTCCTCAAAAAAAATTGGTGGATCTTTTCAGGTTGTCAGTGATAGCCATAATAATGCATGCATGTGAGCCACCAGGCAGACAATGGGCTCATGGGTTTCAGGATCTCAGGTGTGATAAAGCCTCCTGTTTTGTGAGTAAGGCCTCAGGAGCATGCATGGCCCTTAGAATGGAGTACTTAGGTGAACTTGGGCAGTTGCCTAGGGACCATAGATTAGACAGGGGCCCTGTAATTCAGCATCTCCACATCCATGTAAAGAATAAAAGTATTGCCCAAAACAATAACCTGCATAGGGCCCTGTAGGATTTTAATCATTCTTTGGACAGGACATCACATCATATACAATGTATAGTATCTTAAAGGCCGCTCACACAGTAAGTGAGTGCAAGCAAGAACTATACTCTAGGCACCAAAAATGAGCCCAACTCACAGAACTTCATGGTATATGATGTTTAATGTCACCACTTTTGTTAAATTATTTTTTCACATTGCAATACAAAATAGGAGGAGTTAAACAGACAGACATGTAAAAAGAAGGCAGATAACTGATCAGTGAGACAGTGATAAAGCCAAAATGTAAGGCAGCAAAAATGTAGGGGACAAAGCCAAAATGTAAGGCAGCAAAGATTAAAATGGCAATAAAGAAGAAAAGTCAAAGGAGCTAAGATGCAGTAATAAAGAGAAAGTTCTGACAGACAGGGAAAATTAAAAGGCTCAAATGGGATAGCGGTTAAAGGCACACTATAGTCACCAGAACCACTGCAGATTAATGTCGTGGTCCTGGAGTTTATAGCATGTTCCGGCTGGCTGAGCACTGTAAACGCTGCCTTTTCAGAGAAAAGGCAGTGTTTACATTGCTGGCTAGTAACACCTCTAGTGGAAGTCACACTGACAGCCACTAGAGGTGCTTCCTATCTCAATGCTGCACAGCTCTGCATGTTGAACGTTCCCCATAGAGATGCATTGATTCAATGCATCTCTACGAGGAATTGCTGATTGGCGCAGAATTTAGCTGCACAAGCGCAGTAGCCTCCCAATGCTTTCTAATGGGAAAGCTTCGAAGTAGCTTTGATGATCAAGATTGAAGATCTCAGCCATGGAGGTGGGCTCAGGCAGGGCCATATGTGGCTAGAACGATGCGGGGAGGGAGAAATAGTATGTTTAAACAACTTATCACATCAATCTGAGGGGAGCCGGAAAACTGTTTACAGTAATTTTGGATTGTATATGTATTCCTGACACCATAATGTTCCTTCAAGAGTGAAAAAGACTGAAGAAAAAGAGAAAGAACAAGGCCCCCCTGCTGTTCTCCCAGTACCTAAATCCAGGCCCCCTCTGCTGCTCTCCGGTACCTAAAACCAGGCCCCTCTGCTGCTCTCCCAATACCAAATCCCGGCCCTTCTGCTGCTCTCCCAACACCTAAAGCCAGGCCGCTCTGCTGCTTTCCCAACACCTATATCCAGGCCCCTCTGCTGCTCCCCAGTACCTAAAACCATGCCCCTCTGCTGTTCTCCCAGTACCTAAAACCAGGCCTCTTCTGCTGCTCTCCTAATACCTAAATCCCGGCCCTTCTGCTGCTCTCCCAACACCTAAAACCAGGCCGCTCTGCTGCTCTCCCAACACCTATATCCAGGCCCCTCTGCTGCTCCCCAGTACCTAAATCCGGGCCCCTCTGCTGCTCTCCCAATACCTAAAACAAAGCCCCTCTGCTACTCTCCAAGTACCTAAATCCAAGCCCCGCTGCTGCAAACTTCCACATTATCAGTCCAACTTTGATATATAGTCAGTGCAAAGAAAATTAGAATAAATAAATAAAAACAGTGTTTAACTTGAACTTACATGTGATGTTATGAATGGTAAGATGTGCAACTTCGTGCCCTTTACGACGATTGATGTTCTTTAGTGTGTGTAATATGTCCTTCACATCTGAGAAATAATAATGAAACAGAAAATAAACACTAAATCTGCATACGTCAAATAGAGCTTTAATAAGATTTACATTTGACTTACCACTGCCTGCGTGAATTCGTCTTTCGGGTTCCACAGCTTGTATTACCTTAAAGAAAAACATTTTTTAAAAATGTACTTAATATGCAAAGGGATGATTCATTTGTAGTAAATATTTTAAATCATATTTATTATAACCAGAAACCTAGATCCTGTGCTGGCTAACTGGGGGTCAGTATTATATAGTGTATCCTTTGTCTCCACACGTTCACACACATTCCTATATTGCACACACAAATATACACACGTCCACCTACAAAATCAAACACCAACTACAATTAATATTTACACACATTTCATTAAGAAATTGTCATAACTATATATATTATATCTCATTACATAAATATATTATATAAATCACATTTATGTATAAATGTAGAAACAGAGAGCCAACAACTGGTTATCACAACTGACCTGTCTGCCCAGTGTGTACTTCATATTTGTTTAATTTGAAAGGAAAATAACCTCTGTAAGCAAATATCAAATTCCTTTTTCTGTGCAGCATAGTACTGCTTAATGCTCAAACCGTAGAACACATACTAAAATAATGGATTTGAACTACAGATAAAGAAAGTCACGATACAGACAGCTAAACCACAATCGCACACAGGAAATTCATTTGTTTTTACTCTTAGGCCAAAAGGTTTCCTTACCTCTTATTCAGCGTTATTATTTGAAAATAATGGTAATCAATAACACTTTTCATTGTGAATAAAGAATAATCATATTCTGTAAGAACTGTTTGGAGTCATGCAAGATCACCATCATAAAGAAAGCAATTAGAGGGACATTGGCATTTATTAAGGTGTATGCAAACAAAGGCAGTGAGCCAGGTGCAATCTTTCTAGGAAAACATTTTGCAATAATCTGTGCTATCTTGGCTGGATGAACCTGAGGCAACATGGAAGTCAAGTAGATAGAATAATGGCAATGAGGAACCACTTTGCAAAGGTGTATGTAACGAGGAACTATACCGGGCACGTTTCTGCAAAGCTGCGGATGCGGTTTAAGGAATATCGAAAGGAAACATCTTTCATTGCTGCCCAACCTTGGCAAAAATAAATATTCACTAGCACATGTTAATTCTATGGGAAGTAAATCTCAAAACAAGCAACCTTTTCCAACTGAGGGAAGCTACGATATTGGCGCCCCTCTCATGTGCCCTCCAAGACCTTACCGTAGCTAATGTTCATAAAGCTAAATGTATGAAATTGTGGCTTAGGAAGCAAACATAGTAAGTTATTGTCCTAAAGGCACAGGTAAGGGAATAGTCCTATCATGATTCTACTGATCTTTAGTAGGAATAATGCCAATATGTGGAGCAGTAATGCTAATTGGTCTGTTGTAGTACTATCAGCATTGAACTATGGAAATGGTGAATTGAGATCTCCAGAAAAACACAAAAAAAAACCAGACAGAACTTTTTTTTTTTTTAAAGCAATGTTAACTTGAATGGATTTTACCAATAAGTTCACATTTATACAGACACGACACATTGCCCCCACCTTGTATGCACTACCATATGGAAGACAAACATCATTGTACCACTTTTATGAAATATCAGAGTTACTTGCACGGCATTATCTACTAAAATATTAATTGTCTGGAATTTAAAGTGAATTTAAAATTTTAGACCCAAACAGCCAAGTGGAACCAGCTAATTTGAGAATTTATTTTTTTTTAACTTAAAAGTTTTTTCCAGTTCTCCAGTATCCACAGACTTGCATAAGCTTCTGGAGTCTCCAAATATGAGCAAACAGTTTTTTAAACACAAGGCTCTTCATTCATAAAACCTCCAAATATTGGGTCCATTGTATATTTTTCTTCTTTTTCATGGGGGCTCATTGTGGATTTGCTTGTCTATGCTATAGTCCCTCAACATTTTATTTTAAAGTATTTGTGTACTTGAATTAGTTTAATCTATTGCCTCTCTTGGCTGTAGAACTGAAATGGCTAAAGGAACAATATATGCACCAAAATCTACTACAGCCATTATATCATTCATAGCCAGGAGTGCCTGTGTGAACTCTCTCATTCAGCTGACACACTCAGCCAATGACCCAGCCCTTGGCAGGTCTTTGATCAGTGGAGCGACCAGAGCTCCAAATAGATAAAAACCAAAACATAAAAAGTTGCCTGTGCATTACCCACAAACCATATGCACACTTAAGTAACTGAGTTTTTTAACATCATTGCATGGTCATTAAAGTGCTACCTCATTTGCCACATCAAGACAAAGTTATATAATTGCTATAACAATTCATTTTGCTGCTTTCAGCTGAGGACAGCAAGGAGAATTGTTAGAGAGTTTGACCACAGGTCTTATTTCTGTGTGTGTTTTATTTGCTTTTCTATTATACAGTAATGTTACAGTGCTGATGCACACCTCGAGTGTGCCCTATTGATGGTTGGTTAGTTTGTCTTTTTAGAGATTTTGCCTTTTAGCTAAAGGTAGCATGGTAAAATGTTGGCGTAGGAAGTTTGCTTTTATGAGTCAAGTGAGCTTACTCTTTAATGACCGTTACAGAGGCACTAAGGACCTCTAAGATTTACATGTGCGTAGTGATTTGGGATAGGGTGCAGTTAAAAGACCACTATAGTCACCCAGACCGCTTCAGCTCAACGAAGTGATCTGGGTGCCAGGACCCCCAGGCTGGTTAATCCAGCCTCTAGTGGCTGTCTTCCTAACAGCCGCTAGAGGCGCTTACCTGGCGCTCAATGCGAAAATAGCATTTAGCACGCAGAACGTCTGTAGGAAATCATTGAGAAATGCGCTGCGCATGCGCATTCGGCAGCTGACGTCGAAGGGGGTGGAGAGGTCACCAGCGCCGAAGGAGCCCAGCGCTGGATAAAGGTAAGTAGCTGAAGGTGTTTACACCCCTTCAGCCCAGCGAGAGGGGGACCCTGAGGGTGGGGGGGGGGAGGAACTAAGGATTATATAGTGTCAGGAAAACAAGTTTGTTTTCCTGACACTATAGTGGTCCTTTAACTTTTACATTCTCATGGTAACTGAAACTGTTGTAATGGTTAAGTAATATTTATCATATGTTTATTGCGTTAAAGCTAAGATACCTTTTCTACGGCTGAATTGGATGCCTGCTCCACTCCTTCACACTCATGCACGTTATCATCATCACAGCACTTTGAGTTTAATGGATTTCCCATTTTCATGATGGCTCTCCAGCACTGAAGCTCTTTGTCGGACATCCGGGTAGAATCTATCTGAAAAACAAAATAGTTGACAAATTGAAAGTTTGGATGTTTTTATTTTCCTTATTTCAAACATGGAGCCATTTCATATGAACGCACTTATGTGGTTTTTAAATTTACTTTAGATATGACACCATGTTAAGAACAAGCATCAGAAACACTACTTTATATTGTAAATTGAATCGAAATTGTGCACTAATTTAGTTGTAATGAATAAGATCATCATATTGTAGAGCAGTGGTCTCCAAACTTTTCAATATATAATTTACTAATTTTCAAGGGCCAATATCAGTTTTATAAATTAATGAATACATTTTATTTGGCACAACAAATCACAAACTTATAAAACAATATCAATGGAAATGCTTTTTTTTATTTCAAAATATTGCCAAAATGAGGTTTCAGGCTTGATGAGCCAATTAGAATGGACATCAGGTGCTTATCAGATACATTTGCTCGATAGTTGGACTTGACATACTTCAATCTAAAAAATGTTTGTTCACATAGGTATGTTGTACCAGAAACTGATACAAATCTGCAAGCAAATTGCTTCAAATTTGGAAACTGCTCAGGCTGCATTCTTCAAGAAATGTTTGACCACATGGGAAATTCGCTTCAGACATGTTCTTTTCTCCATCAATGATCCAGCAGTGCAGTTTATTCCACTCCAGATTATAATGCTAATTCTTGGGTGACATTAAATTCACTGTCGTGGATATGCCCAAGTCTTCATTAAATATTCAGCACTCATGGTTCACAATTCTCTTCCTTTTTCATAGAAACATAGAATGTGATGGCAGGTAAGAACCGTTTGGCCCATCTAGTCTGCCCAATTTTCTAAATACTTTCATTAGTCCCTGGCCTTATCTTATAGCTAGGAAAGCCTTATGACTATCCCATGTATGCTTAAACTCTCTCACTGTGTTGACTTCTATCACATCAGCTGGAGCGCCATGCCATGCGTCCACTACCCTCTCAGTAAAGTAATACTTCCTAAAATTATTTTTAGACCTTTGCCCCTCTAATTTAAGACTGTTTCCTCTTGTAGTGGTAGTTTTTCTTCTTTTAAACATAGTCTCCTTCTTTACTGTGTTGATTCCCTTTACGTGTTTCACTAATAAAAACATTAAAGAGAATGGGTCCAAGTACAGATCCCCGAAGTACCCCACTGGTAACTAGACCTTTTTAAGATATAGCCATATTTAAGGCTATATCTTAATGAAAAGGAACAGCATAAAATTTGAACAAATTTTGACATTTAAATTGTTACAAGCCTAATAAATTATTGCAATGAACTAAAACTTCCTCCCCCCAAGCTGATCAATATGAAGTGGGGTGCATTCCTGGTGCTGCAGCTTTGTAAGGGAAAGAGAATACACGTTCCTGCTCTGTACTGATGCCACCAATGAGAAGTGTGTCCGTGGTGTGCAGGTCCCCGGTGACACGCATATGTAGGATGAGTAGTCTGCTCTTCGCCTATTCTTCAAGACTTCTGCTGCATTTGTCACTTTCATCGCAGGGCACAAAGTAACCACCACAAACCCCAAAAGTCACTCACAAACTCCCATACTTACACATAAAAGATTTTTACTTCCTTTATATATTTAGAAAGTGTTTTACCAGGAAGAATACATTGAGATTTCTCTTGTTCGCAAGTATGTCCTGGGGACCAAGTCTCTCAGCTGATGCAAACAGCCGATGAACCAGCCCTGCAATCTAGGGTTTCGCTCAGAGTGGTTGACAAAAGTTCCGTGTAGGGAGCTTCCGGTTCCACTAGAAACTGAGACCAGCAACCAGAGGATGCAAGGTAAATTGTCAAAACTGCTTAGGAGCTTACGGCTCTCCGTAGTTAGTAGTGGAGGTGGAGAATGGGACCCAGCGGACTGCAGATAAGGAGTCAGACCGTTCAAAACAGTCAGCGGCTCTGGGCACTCCTGGCGCCTTTAATAATTATTATAAGCTGGTACAAAACATACCATGCTCCTACTGTATCAGGAGCATTAACCCATGAACTATTCCAACACATACTGTATCAGGAGCATTAACCCATGAACTATTCCAACACATACTGTATCAGGAGCATTAACCCATGAACTATTCCAACACATACTGTATCAGAAGCATTAACCCATGAACTATTCCAACACATACTGTATCAGGAGCATTAACCCATGAACTATTCCAATACATACTGTATCAGGAGCATTAACCCATGAACTATTCCAACACATACTGTATCAGGAGCATTAACCCATGAACTATTCCAACACATACTGTATCAGGAGCATTAACCCATGAACTATTCCAACACATATTGTATCAGGAGCATTAACCCATGAACTATTCCAACACATACTGTATCAGGAGCATTAACCCATGAACTATTACAACACATACTGTATCAGGAGCATTAACCCATGAACTATTCCAACACATACTGTATCAGGAGCATTAACCCATGAACTATTCATACATTTCAAAGATGTCAAAAGCAGGAGCAAAAAAAAAAAAAAGAAGCAAAACTTTTAAGAGTTTTGAAGTTATTTAAATGTGACAATTCTAATACGCAGCCTTCCCGGAGTTATGAAAGCAAAAATGGGCACACCCCACACGTTTTACATATACATTTCCACTTCTCTAAATATGTGTGGGCTTTTTTGTTCTTTTTTTTTTTTTTTTATGTATAACCTGTGTGTAAAATGCACTTTTCACACTTTTTGCTGTTAAAGTATACAACTGGAACTGACGAATCTACATTGACTTCATTAGCAACTCACCTTGGCATTATGCCCAAAATGAGAACGGAAGCATAGGAAATGTATGTTGAGTTGCATTAAATACTCTGACTGCTCTTTTTTAGTAGGTAGTACTCACATCAGAGTGGATGTGCATTCATGAAAAATTAAACTATGTTCAATAGCCAATTTTATTTCACTACCATATGACCATTACAGCAAAAATATAAAATAATGTAACTAATGTAAAAACCTTCAAAAAAATTATAATATGAATGAGCTACAAATACAATTAATGGAACACTCCAAGCATCATAACTACTACATCAAACTGCAGTGGTTCTGGTTCTAGGAGTGTCCTAGTGCCCAACCATTGTAAGTGTCAAACCTTTTTAGATTGGTTTTATTTCTTACCTGGGATCTGCCACATGCCGCTACTTCTCGATGGAGATCCAGGAGTTCTCTGTCTGAGCAAACTTATCAGCTGATGCTTTCAGGGAATTTACTAGTCCTGCATTGCAAGGCTTAGCTCAGGGAAGCTAATGGAAGCTTAGTAGAGCTAATTAAAGCTCAGTAGAGCTAATGAAAGCTCAAGAGAGTCAATGAAAGCTCAGGAGAGTCTATGAAAGCTCAGGAGAGTCTATGAAAGCTCAGGAGAGTCTATGAAAGCTCAGGAGAGATCATGGATGCTCCTGCTTAGGACATGATCACGTTCAACCAATAATATACACCCTGAAACACAGGTCGTAGCTCAGGAAAGCAAATTAAAGCTCCTTCTTAGGAGCCTCTGGCTTTCTGAAGTTAGTATTGGCATCTCAAAAAATAAAAATAAAAAAAACAGTAAAAAAAAATACACACAAAAAAAACAACACAGTTTGACTACTTACAATTGGGGAGGGCATTGGGGCACTTCTGGAACCAAATCATAACCACTACAGAGAGCTGGTTATAGTGCAGGGGTAAGCAACCTTTGGCACTCCAGGTGCTGTGGACTACATTTTCCCTGATGCTTTGTCAGCATTATGGCTGTTAGAGCATTATGGGAGATGTAGTCCAGAAATCTGAAACGCTGAAAGTTGCCTACCCTTGTTATAGTGCTTGAAGTGTCCTTCCATAGACGCATTTGATTTTTCCTAATACTTATGCTCTGTTTTTTTTCCCTGCTCAAATCTCATTCGTTTTGCTAAAAATAAAAATAAAGTTGTTTTTTGTTTTTTATAGCTTTATCCCTAAAATACATATTGCCCATGTGAGAGACAGATAGAGTCTCAGGGTGTCTTTTGTATTCTATTATTTCACCACTATTCACTTTTGGGGTGGGATTATGCCATTTTCACTGTACACATATCCCTATGGGAATGTCTGTGTGTCTAGCGATTGTAGAAACTCACACATTGGCTTCTGAATATACGTCTAAAAAGGAAGTTGCTTTGCAAATAGAAGGATCAAGGCTAAGGAAACAGTGTTAAAACGCAGAAAATTGCAACAGTTTTTTTTTTTTTTTTTAGCAAAACTAATGATATTTGAACATGATGAAAAGCACGGCATGAGAGGGAGGTCAAAATCTTTTAAATGCACTTAAAGTGACTCTTTCACCACAAACTTACTTTTCTTCAATTGTTTCCCCTTTTTCTTCCTCTGTTAGAATTTGTTCTTTTCTTAATTTCTGAATGCTTTCTTTTTAAAACATAAGACAAAGTTGAGGCTTTGTCTCCTACACCTGAAAAACTTGACAAAGAAAGTGTTGCTTGCCGTAAACGCCACCCTTTGTCACATTTATTTAGGAAGAAAATACACACAACAAAGAGGTCCCTACTTTATCTTGTGTTTTATAGAGAAATAGATCAGAAATAAAGAACAGATTCTGAAAGAGGAAGAGAAGAGGAAACAATAGGAGAAAGGTAAGTTTAAGGTGATAGAGTCCATTTAAGTCATGTTGGTTCCTACAGTCCTGTAACTCCTCAGAATTAAACAGGATGCAGTGCTTCACGTAATGATTTCACCTACCTAGATCAGAGGTTTTAGACTGTGTGTAGAAGGCAGGACGGATTTTCCCCTCATTGTCTAACCGGTCTGAATCTTCAAGCAGTGCCCACACAAACTCCACTATTACTCACTCAGCTTAATGTTTTATTTACCGTGAGTAGGAGTCTCTCCTCTACAACCACAAAATATTTTAAAAATATATCTATGCGAACTTTGAACATATTAGCAACAATAAGAGACAGGGATCTTTGTTTGCTATATTAAAATTTGGAAAATAAAGAGGATTTTCTTTTCTGCTTATAAAATGCTAATCTCCATTTACCACTTCCTTTACAGTAAGGAAGCCAAGAGATACAAACATGAAAGCTGGGAACCTGGTTTATCTTCTACAGTCATCACATACAATATTACCCTGAGAGTAATTGGCCCCTTACTTTGTATTATGCTCTAGAAACAATACATATTCAGAATTAACATGTTTGTGATTGGAGCAAATTGCACAAATTCTCTATTTTCACCTAAACATAAATCCCCCCATGGCAAATGTGAACAGGATGAGGAGCTCCTGAATGGAATCTCTGCTCTAAGCAAGACTAACCCCAAATTAACTCAAAACAGCATCAAAATGGGTCTCTCCAAATTCATTTGAAATGCTTACATCTGGCCTCTCCGATATGTGAAAATCTTATATTTTACACAGAATTATCCCATTAGCAATACATTTATTTGTGGCTAATAAACAGTGACCAAAATACAGCCTGGGTAATAGGGCATAATATCAATCATAATTAGTTAACAGCTAAGGGTCGTCTTTAGACAGGGGGCATCGTGGATTTAATTTCTTTTTCATTAACGTTATATAGCCTCATTGCAATTGTTCAATATAAAGTGCCATGAGCACGAGGGGACTCTGGTTGTTTCCCTGTTAGCCTCTCTCTCATGCTTTTAGATTGTAAGCTCCTTTGGGCAAGGCTCTCTTCAACAACAATTTCCATATGTCAAACCTGTTTTTTTTTTTTATTAAATGTCTGTCTTGTTTACCTATTGTACAGCTTTGCAGAATATGTTGCTGCTATATAAATAATTGTTACACAGCATAGGGAGCAAATTTACATTTTGATATTGCAACCAGGAACAGATACCACAGATAGTGTAAAGATAAAAAAAAACAACAACTTTAAAGCAGGGACACATTTATAAAATAAAAAAAATAGAACATAAGCTAGATTTTTACAAATATTTTCACTTGGTAAAAACATGAAACATATTACAGATTTGCAAGGATTCAAACAGCTTCTAAATTACTTCTTCTAAGAAGACACTTTCTTGATTTATATATTTTATTTTGGTTTAATTTCTTTCCTCCAAACTTCCTGTGACTGACTTTCTTGAGGTCAGAGCTTACGCAGTAAAACAGTTGCAATTAAAAAAAGAACCCTTACAAAAGAGAAATACACCAATCTTCCAATTGTTTTGTGGTTAGAAGACTAACTTTGTTGTTTCAAACTGCAAAGCATGGTTAAGTCGTGTCAAACTTTGACAGAGCAAATACACTCACAATGTATTGATACCTCAATACCACACCAGGAAGTTAAGTGACAAGAATGATAAGTTCTTAGTATGGGAGGAAGTAGGTTTTCATTTTTACTGAAGCTCTAACATTATGTGTGTAAGAATTCCAACTTAACAGAGAAATGTGCAGAGAGAAAAATGAAGACAAACTGCTGGGGTTAAAAAATGCTGACGTTAAAAAAAAGAAAGAATTTTCAATTATTAGTTAATTGTATTTCGTTCTCAAGAAACATTGCGTTCATAGACTGTAAGCTGGTTTGAGCAGGGTCATCTTCAACCTATCGTTCCTGTAAGTTTTCTTGCAATTGTCCTATTTATAGTTAAATCCCCCCTCTCATTATATTGTTAAGCGCTACGGAATCTGTTGAATCTATATAAATGGCGATAATAATAATAATAATAATAATAAATGTCTGAGATGGATTTCCCAAGTACTTAAGATGTTGGTAAAGACAAAACAGTGAAAAATAACACGTTCTATCAACCACTTAGTTGCCCACAAGTCTAAGGTTTGTCTAAATAACATTACACTGAGAGACTTTTAAAAGCATCACATCAACATATTACACCTTCTACAAGCATGGTTATTTGCTACACTGGTAATTACTTGGAATTGCAAACTGAAGGTCCAATATAGATAAACTGCAAAACATGGAATCCAATCACTTTTCTATCTCAGTTGTTTGGTAAAATAAATTGTAATTCCCTGGTGAAATCATTACAAATTCTAGTTTAAAGGACCACTCGAGGCACCCAGACCACTTCAGCTTAATGAAGTGGTCTGGGTGCCAGGTCCAGCTAGGGTTAACCCATTTTTTCATAAACATAGCAGTTTCATAGAAACTGCTATGTTTAAGAATGGGTTAAGCCTTCCCCTATTCCTCTAGCTGCTGTCTCATTGACAGCCGCTAGAGGCTCTTGCGTGCTTCTCACTGTGATTTTCACAGTGAGAGCACGCCAGCGTCCATAGGAAAGCATTATGAATGCTTTCCTATGTGACCGGCTGAATGCGCGCGCAGCTCTTGCCGCGCGTGCGCATTCAGCCGACGGGGAGGAGAAGAGGAGGATCGGAGGAGGAGAGCTCTCCGCCCAGCGCTGGAAAAAGGTAAGTTTTACCCCTTTTCCCCTTCCAGAGCCGGGCGGGAGGGGGACCCTGAGGGTGGGGGCACCCTCAGGGCACTATAGTACCAGGAAAACGAGTATGTTTTCCTGGCACTATAGTGGTCCTTTAATGATTTATCTTATACACATTATATAATGTAAATAATTACAGATACAGAATTAAAAAAGTAATAAGATTGGCCTTCGGTTGGTATAAAAGTTATTTCAAAGTCTTTTGGTTTTCTTTTTTTTTTTACAAAAGACTGAAAACGAAAATTCATTCAAGAAGAATGCAAATAAGTATTGCATATTATAATGGCCAAAACAAAATACATGCATGAGAGATGTATTTGCTAATCAATGACTAATTTGACTAGCGGATTTCCTAATTTAGAATACACTAGTAGTAGTAGGGGGGGCGTGCATCACCAGCAAAGCAAAGATTCATTTGTTTCCAAACCTGTCAGCTTTGGCCCTTATATTACTGCAGATTTAGTGGTCACATCTCATGTTGCTTTGCACTGAATAAAGCTAATTCTATGAATATATAAAGTCTGATACATTTCTCCTTTGTTAGGGGACACCAAGAAAGTAAAGTTTCAGACTTTCATGATTCCTGTATGATAAAAAAAAAAAAAAAAACATCTCCAGTAATACCTGATTAGTACCAGTGCATGTTGTAATGCCATATTCCCCTTCACAGCTTGACAGACAGTGGCTGGAGGGTATACTTCTGGTAATTCGTTTTGACAAACTTTTTAAAACCGCTTCCAGCGTTAGAGCATTATACTTTCACTTTATTCTACCGCTGTACTGTACAATACAATGATAGTACATTCTTTATATCCCAGAGATCAGCACTGAAGATATTCTCGTCCATTCTAACAATGGTGTATAGTAAGCAATAACGTAGAGTTCTTTACTCTCCCTTTAACATCCGTCATATTATGATACGCCTTATTTGCCATTGTTTATTGTGTATTGTATTTGTCAACAGCTATATATATGTTTGTGTGTGTATATAGATATATATTTATTTGACAGAAAATATACTAATAATAACATTGAATTTCCTGAAATGTGTCTATTGCACAGCTGTCGCTGTTATCCATTGTAATATAGTGGCACACAGATAATCTATGTAGCTGTCATTATTAAGGTAATACAGAGTTTCTATACAGTGAATGTCACACAATGTGGCCCCCGGGCCCCTCACCTGTGCCTTGAAGTAGAGGAACAGTCCCAGAGTGCAGCCCACCTGAGCCACCGCCAGGAAGATGAGCGCACACAGAGCGGACCTGGGCATGCGGTCGGCACTCTCCGGGGCCCCTCGCAGGTACCCGCTGGGGATCATCTCCGGAGCGCTGAGTGACAGGGACACCCGGACACAGCCAAGCCCACTGACAGCGCTGGAGCCGGGCAGCGAGCTCTGCCAGCGGCATTAAAGCATGCAGGGCGCGGGGCGGGGCCACAGGCGGCAGCCTACCGGAGAGCGAGAAAGTTGGTAGACCACGCCCATTTGTAAAAGTGTAAGTGGAAAGTTTAAAGTAAAGTTTCCATCGCAGGATGTCAGGTCAGGTACCATGTATCCAGGGTCCAGCATTACATTATACATAGGGTGCACAGGGTCCAGCATTACATTATACATAGGGTGCACAGGGTCCAGCATTACATTATACATAGGGTGTACAGGGTCCAGCATGACATTATACATAGGGTGCACAGGGTCCAACATTACATTATACATAGGGTGCACAGGGTCCAGCATTACATTATACATAGGGTGCACAGGGTCCAGCATTACATTATACATAGGGTGCACAGGGTCCAGCATGACATTATACATAGGGTGCACAGGGTCCAGCATTACATTATACATAGGGTGCACAGGGTCCAGCATTACATTATACATAGGGTGCACAGGGTCCAGCATTACATTATACATAGGGTGCACAGGGTCCAGCATGACATTATACATAGGGTGCACAGGGTCCAGCATGACATTATACATAGGGTGCACAGGGTCCAACATTACATTATACATAGGGTGTACAGGGTCCAGCATTACATTATACATAGGGTGCACAAGGTCCAGCATCACATTATACATAGGGTGCACAGGGTCCAGCATGACATTATACATAGGGTGTACAGGATCCAGCATTACATTATACATAGGGTGCACAGGGTCCAGCATTACATTATAGATAGGGTGCACAGGGTCCAACATTACATTATACATAGGGTGCACAGGGTCCAGCATGACATTATACATAGGGTGCACAGGGTCCAGCATTACATTATACATAGGGTGCACAGGGTCCAGCATTACATTATACATAGGGTGTACAGGGTCCAGCATGACATTATACATAGGGTGCACAGGGTCCAACATTACATTATACATAGGGTGTACAGGGTCCAGCATTACATTATACATAGGGTGCACAGGGTCCAGCATCACATTATACATAGGGTGCACAGGGTCCAGCATCACATTATACATAGGGTGCACAGGGTCCAGCATGACATTATACATAGGGTGTACAGGATCCAGCATTACATTATACATAGGGTGCACAGGGTCCAGCATTACATTATAGATAGGGTGCACAGGGTCCAACATTACATTATACATAGGGTGCACAGGGTCCAGCATGACATTATACATAGAGTGCACAGGATCCAGCATTACATTATACATAGGGTGCACAGGGTCCAGCATGACATTATACATAGGGTGTACAGGATCCAGCATTACATTATACATAGGGTGTACAGGGTCCAGCATTACATTATACATAGGGTGCACAGGGTCCAGCATTACATTATACATAGGGTGCACAGGGTCCAACATTACATTATACATAGGGTGCACAGGGTCCAGCATGACATTATACATAGGGTGCACAGGGTCCAGCATTACATTATACATAGGGCGCACAGGGTCCAGCATTACATTATACATAGGGTGCACAGGGTCCAGCATTACATTATACACAGGGTGCACAGGGTCCAGCATTACATTATACATAGGGTGCACAGGGTCCAGCATGACATTATACATAGGGTGAACAGGGTCCAGCATGACATTATACATAGGGTGCACAGGGTCCAGCATTACATTATACATAGGGTGCACAGGGTCCAGCATGACATTATACATAGGGTGCACAGGGTCCAGCATTACATTATACATAGGGTGCACAGGGTCCAGCATTACATTATACATAGGGTGCACAGGGTCCAGCATTACATTATACATAGGGCGCACAGGGACCAGCATTACATTATAGATAGGGCGCACAGGGTCCAGCATTACATTATACATAGGGCGCACAGGGTCCAGCATTACATTATACATAGGGCGCACAGGGTCCAGCATTACATTATACATAGGGCGCACAGGGTCCAGCATTACATTATACACAGGGCGCACAGGGTCCAGCATTACATTATACACAGGGTGCACAGGGTCCAGCATTACATTATGCACAGGGTGCACAGGGTCCAGCATTACATTATACACAGGGTGCACAGGGTCCAGCATTACATTATACATAGGGTGCACAGGGTCCAGCATTACATTATACATAGGGTGCACAGGGTCCAGCATTACATTATACATAGGGTGCACAAGGTCCAGCATTACATTATACATAGGGCGCACAGGGACCAGCATTACATTATAGATAGGGCGCACAGGGTCCAGCATTACATTATACATAGGGTGTACTGTACAGGGTGCAGCATTACATTAAACATAGGGTGCACAGGGTCCAGCATGACATTATACATAGGGTGCACAGGGTCCAGCATTACATTATACATAGGGCGCACAGGGTCCAGCATTACATTATACATTGGGTGTACAGGGTCCTCCAGCATTACATTATACATAGGGTGTACTGTACAGGGTGCAGCATTACATTAAACATAGGGTGCACAGGGTCCAGCATTACATTATATATAGGGTGTACATGGTCCAGCATTACATTATACATGAGGTGTACATGGCTAAAGGAATGGATGGATGGAGAGAGAGGAATGAATGGAAGGAAAGAGGGATACATGCATGGAAGGAGGGAGGGAGGTAGAGAGAGAGTGAGGGATGGATGGAGGAAGGGATGGTTGGATAGCAGGATGGAGGGAGGGATGAAGGGAGGGATGGATATATGGAGAGAGAGATGGATAGATGGAAGGAGTGAGGGAGAGAGGAATGGATGGTCTTTCCTTATTTGATACAATGGGAGAGATTTATCAAACTACTTGTTTTAAATGTAGTGGGGGGGGAAAAAAGAGGAGGAGTCACTAATGGAATGAGTCTGCTGGTTCCACTGGTTTTCATGGTGACTGCCCGGTTTTAGTATTTTAGATCACTAGTTAGAAGATAATCCATTGATAAATCTCCCTAAATGCATGTTGTCTTGTGTGAAAACAGAGATAGTCTGTGACAAAGTCGTCTGAGCAACTTCTTTCAAAATGTAAATAGCATTATTGAAATATATATAGCGCCAACTTATTCAGCAGTGTTTACAGTATTATAAAGGGGAAAATCTAACAATAAATGAAACACCTACAGAATGTTACAAACACACAAAAACACACACACTAACTATATTTATGACAAGAAAAGTTTATTAACTGTTTAGGGAGGTTAGAGGTTCATTAAAATGGGTAATCCAGAACGTGACATGTATTTTTAATGCATTATATTGATAATCTAATAAAACTACCTAAAAACTAAATAAATATAAAATGAAATAAATATATAAATATTAATTTAAAAAACACTTGTTTCTCAGGTGCCTAAATTCACCGTAAATCCCCAGTGGGCTCATTCACTTAAAGGGACACTATAATCACCCAGACCACCTAATCTCATTGAAATGGTATGTGTGCTATAACGTAACCGTCCTTCCCTTCCCCCTTTATAACCCTGCAAGTGAAAGCATTGTGAAAGCCTCTAGTGACTAACACAGACAGCCTCTAGTCATGTTACCCCAGAAATAGCTCATAGAGACTATCAGATTTGCGCAGAGCCGCGTTTTGACGTTTATATGTCATAGTTTACGTTTTTTCCCATGGGGAAATATTGGATTGGTTGAGATTTTCAAACTTGATGATCTTAACCAAAGACCCATGGAGTAAGGAGACCAGGATGTCTAGATGCGTGTCTAGACCTAGATCTACTGAATACCAATGTTTTAGACAGCAAGACTAAAACAACAGGGGTGTCTTTTGTGTCCCTTTAAAGTTAAGACGAGATAAATTTGATTATAGCTCCTTTTATGATTTTATATCAGGCAACCAAAACTTAAACAGGGTGCAGCATGTTAATGCAATGAGAACGCCTGTTAGTGAAAGCAAAAAGTTATACTATACACCCCCATCATGGGGACATAAGTCAATGTCCCTGGCATTTAAAAATCAAGCAGTTAATCATGGTTTGAACAGAAAGTGTACCGATTTTAAACAAATAAAATGTAAAATTGTCCTCTAAAAATATATATCAATAATAGTTTAAAACACATGTAATACTATTTTTAACAATACCGATTAAATGAAAGCTGGTATTGAATCACTATTGAATTACCCCAAACCCATCTAATAGGCATATATACTACTGTTTTCTATTAGTTCCCCCATCACATGTAAGTATATACTAAATTCACTGCATGATATGAGCACTGAAAATGAAATATTCACTAGACTAAATCTGTAAGTGCCCTAGCTGATGGATGTACCGTTCTCATCTGTCTCTTATAAAGAGAGAGCATTAAATGTATTTTACAGAAAAGTTGCATGTCCCTGTGACACTGTTAACCCCTTAAGGACACAACTTCTGGAATAAAAGGGAATCATGACGGAATATTTTCGTCATGTGTCCTTAAGGGGTTAAACCACATATTTATTGTATCAGGGCACACCATACGGGTGGAACCCAGGTGACCTCTACTGGTGGCAAAAACAGCAGACACACTAGATGTGGTATAATGATAGAAATAGATGACATTGTTTCCCCTATTACTTGCTTCACTGTCACATATATTTCTATTACATGATTTTTTTTGATTTTTTTTTAATTAGTTTTAGGGCTAGCATTAGGGCTATGGTCTTTTAATCATGAGGCAGAACCAGGACAAACATGCTCCTGTCTGCCGAAGATTGGTGGACGTTACACTCCTCTTCTGATAATCATAGAACTGGAGTTAAGTTGACAAGATAGTATCACACTGTTTCTGTTTTCTTGGCTCTTCTCCCACCATACCATTATTGGAAGAAGGCTAAAAAAAAAAAAAAAAATAAAAAAAAAAAAAATAAAGTGGTAGCTGCAAATAGCAGGCTCTACAACTTCAAAAGCATTAAAGGTTAAGTAAAAATAGAAAAAAAAAATCAAGGTTCTTCCCTGAGATAAATTTTATTCCAAGAAAACCTAGCGTAATTCATTATTATTGAGAACAGACAGGGGGAATTTAAAAAATCAGAAAATCTCACAGAGACGTAGGGACATGTATTTTCAGGTAAGCCCTTTACACCCCCATAAGAGTAAAAGGAACTGCCTACATTTTTCTCTATTAAAAAAAAAAAAAAAAAAAGGAATTTCCAGTAATGCCTAGCAATATTTGCAAATGCTTGCATTAAAAATGATATTTGATGAAAAAGCCACCTATTCAGATGGATACAAGTCCTCAAAAATATATTTTCACTGAGAACAGAATATAATGTTTAATTAAACATTTTTTGGGGGTTTTCTTTTAATTTGTATTTTATTAAGTGATCAGTATTTTTTTTATTTTGCTTTGACAAAGTCTTTACCTTCAAAGCTCCTATACTGCAATGTCCAGTGTGTGCGCAGTGAAATTCCCAAGGGATGGTGAGTCCATCGTTTTCACTGCTGTTACTTGGCATTGGTTTCTCTGGTTTGAAACGGTTGTGTGTGTATTTTGATGAAATGTCTAATTATTTGAATCTACACCACTGGCTCATTTTTTTTCCTACACATGGAATTGGCCAAGCTAAATGATGGAATAGAGATACAAAGACATTTGAAAGGATGATACACAAATTGGTCTTTTTTGTTTTTTTTAGTGCATACAGAACCATTGATATGTATTGCACCTGGGAAGAGGTAGGCAGCCTTCAGCACTTCAGATGTTGTGAACTACATCTCCCATAATGCTCTTACATCCATAATGCTGGCAAAGCATCAGGGGAGATGTAGTCCTCAACATCTGAAATGCAGAAGGGTGCCTTCCCTGTGGTTATGGTTTTTTTTTGTCTTCAGAGTTTAGTTCTTCCTTTTGAAGTTTTATTATTTGTATCAAGAAGATTGGAGCAGCCTCTTTATTACCCAGATACAAACAGGGAATAATAGTTGTACCTGTGTTTTCTTAGTACTGATTAATTAAGCTAGCTTTTCCAAATTTGATGTTTCCTTTAAATGGCAGCTTCTGCTTTGGAGTGCAACTCTCATTTATTTCAGGCAGGTCTGCAGGCTGTGTTCTGCTACTTCTTGGAGCCTGGGGATCTTAACATTGTGTTCATTCTCTACTGCAAAGACTCAAAATAACAAACAAATGTTCATGAAGGTCACCAAAAAGACGGTATGACATTATTTTCCCCTAATGCACACATCTTTCATATTACATGATTTTTTTCAATATTTAGAGTTAGTGTGCTAGGAATCAAGTTAGGGTTAGGGTTTGTGCTGTGACTAGTGTGTTAAGGTAATCATTAGGTTGAGTGTTGGTGTTGTGTAAGTGTTAAAGTAGTATAGCGTTAATGTTAGGGTTAGTATAGCGGTAATGGTTAGGTGTCAGGATACTGACAGGGATCCAATACGCAGAGTGCGGACAGAAGGAGGTACGTATACCGGACCTTAGAATGGCCGGACTAACGTAGGGACAAAGCAGAATAGTCAAAAGGTAAGCCGAGGTCGAGGGAGCCGGAGGACAGGTAAGCGAGATACAAGCCGAGTCAAAGGAGAGGAGAGGACAACAGGACAAAAGACAAGCAAGGGTCAAAACCGGAAACACAAGATAAAGAACGCGCTGAGTGACTAGCAAGCTAGAACCACGACAGGGCAATGAGCAGTAGTAAAGGTTTCCTTTAAATACCCTGTTACCTAAATAGAGACCACGCCCCCAAAAGGTCCGGAATAGCGGTTCCCGGCACTTTATGCAAATGCCGACGTCATGACGTCGACGCTAGCCGTCGCGTCATAAAAGGGGGAGGAGCTAGCGCGGCCGGCGCGAAAACGGCCGGAATATGCCGAAATGCTAGGGGCAGGGAGCCCCTAAACAGAGAGGATGTCTTCCCTGGATTCAGCACCAACAGGTACCCTGACAGTACCCCCCCTTCTAGAAACGCCCACCGGGCGGATGGGACCGGGCTTAGAAGGAAAATGAACGTGGAATGCCCGAAGAAGACGAGGGGCATGCACGTCTATACCAGGAACCCAAGACCTCTCTTCTGGACCATAACCTTTCCAGTCTATGAGGTATTGCAGCTTCCCCCTAGAAATACGAGAATCAAGGATGGACTTGATGATATATTCCTCCTGACCATCCACACGGACCGAGGATGGAGGAGCAGAGTGGGAGGAAAATCTGTTACAAACAAGAGGTTTCAATAAAGACACATGAAAAGAGTTAGGGATGTGTAGAGTAGGAGGTAGATCCAGCAAATAAGAAACCGGGTTGATCCTCCTCAGCACCCTGTAAGGACCAATGTAGCGAGGAGCAAACTTCAAGGAAGGAACTTTCAGGCGAATGTGTCTGGTACACAACCAGACCCTATCACCCGGAGAAAAAATAGGAGCAGGCCGCCTACGCCTATCAGCATGTGACTTAAACACCGCGGAACTACGTTCAAGAATTTGTCGAGTCTGATCCCACAACTTTCTCAGGTTGGCTATATGAATATCAACCGACGGTATACCCTGGGAAGGAGACACCGACGGAAGAACAGTAGGGTTAAAGCCATAGTTCAAGAAAAAGGGGCTATTACGAGTGGAACCACAAACAAGGTTGTTGTGAGCAAACTCCGCCCAAGGAATCAGACCGACCCAGTCATCCTGGTGTTCAGAAACAAAACAACGTAGATATTGCTCAATTTTTTGGTTAGTGCGTTCGGCTGCTCCGTTAGATTGAGGATGATAGGCCGAAGAAAAATTCAGTTTGATGCCCAACTGGGAACAGAAGGATCTCCAAAAACGGGAAATAAATTGGGAACCCCTGTCTGACACAATCTCATTGGGAATACCATGTAAACGGAAAATTTCTCTAGCAAATATCACGGCCAGTTCAGGAGAGGACGGAAGTTTAGGCAAGGGAATGAAATGAGCCATTTTAGTAAACCTGTCAAGGACCGTGAGGATAACCGTATGCCTACTGGAAGCTGGTAGATCAACAATAAAATCCATAGCCAAACAAGCCCAAGGTTTGTTGGGAACGACTAAGGGCTGCAATAAACCACAAGGGAGATCCAGCGGAAGTTTATTCCTGACACAAACATTGCAAGCCTTGACAAAGTCTTCCACATCCCTACGTAAACCGGGCCACCAGAAGTCTTTGGAGATCAGGCAGTAAGTTTTGTGGATGCCGGGGTGACCAGCGAACTTGCTATCGTGAAAACAGCGAATAATGTCCACTTGGAATTTGGGAGACACGAACAAGCGGCCCACAGGAGTACGTTCGGGAGCAAGAGATTGTTCGTTCATAATATCAGCGAGCAATGGAGAGTGTATTTTGACATTGGTGTTGGCGATAATATTGACTTCAGGAATAATAGGGAACAAAGTGTCCTCTGTAGAGGTGATAGGTTCGTGCTGACGTGACAAAGCGTCAGCCTTAGTGTTCTTAGAACCAGGCCTGTAAGTAAGCATATAATTAAAGTGTGTAAGGAACATAGACCAACGTGCCTGCCTGGCAGATAATCTTTTGGCCTCCCCCATATACGATAAATTTTTGTGGTCAGTCAAGATGGTAACTGGGAGGACAGTGCCCTCTAACAAATGTCTCCATTCCTTTAATGCCATAATGATAGCTAAAAGTTCTCTATCACCAATGTCATATCTCCTTTCAGTGTGTGATAGTTTCTTGGAAAAAAAACCGCAAGGGTGCAGCGGCTTATCTAAACTTTGTCTTTGGGATAACACTGCGCCTATCCCTGTTTCAGACGCATCAACTTCAAGTAAAAAGGGTAGAGAGGTATCAGGATGAACTAATACAGGTGCTGAGGCAAAAGACTGTTTGAGCGTTTTGAAAGCAGATAAAGCCTCAGTAGACCAGGTTTTGGTATCGGCTCCTTGTTTGGTCATATTAGTGATAGGAGCGATAACAGAGGAGTACCCTTTAATAAAACGTCTGTAATAATTAGAAAATCCAAGAAATCTTTGTATAGCTTTGAGTCCCTTAGGTAAAGACCAATCTAAAATCGATTTTAGTTTGGTCGGGTCCATCATAAACCCGTCTTTGGAAATTACGTAACCTAAGAAAGTTACCTGAGACTGGTCAAAGCTACATTTTTCCAATTTACAATACAATCCATGTTGTAAAAGTTTCTGTAAAAGTTTCTGTAATACCTTTCTGACTTGTCTATGATGTGAATTAATGTCTCTAGAATGGATTAGTATATCATCCAAATATACAATTACACATTCATGTTGGAATTCTCTAAGAACTTCATTGATTAAGTCTTGGAAGACGGCCGGGGCGTTACAAAGCCCAAACGGCATTACGGTATACTCATAATGCCCGTAACGGGTATTAAATGCTGTCATCCATTCATCTCCTTGTTTAATTCGCACCAAGTTATATGCTCCTCTCAAGTCAAGTTTGGTAAAAATACTCGAGCCCTTTAGTCTGTCAAAGAGTTCAGTAATCAAAGGAATAGGGTAAGCATTCCTGATAGTAATTTTGTTCAATCCCCGATAGTCTATACAAGGGCGTAAGGTACCGTCTTTCTTTTCTACAAAAAAGAAACCCGCCCCCGCCGGAGAAGAAGACTTTCTAATAAATCCTTTGTCTAAATTCTCCTTGATGTATTCCTCTAAAACTAAGTTTTCCTTGGTGGATAGAGGGTATACCGTACCCCTGGGAGGCATAGTACCGGGGAAAAGTTTAATAGAACAGTCATAAGACCGGTGGGGAGGTAAAGTATCCGCCTTACCCTTGTCAAATACAGATTTGAGGTCTAGATATTGTAGTGGTATCTGAACGTCAGTGGATTGAGAAGTGTTAGCATAAGAGTTTATGGGGCAAACAGAAGTAACTCTCTGCAGACATGCTTTCCTACAACCCATACCCCAAGAAACGATTTCTCCACCCTCCCAGTCAATCTGAGGGTTGTGTCTCTTGAGCCAAGAATATCCTAGAACCACTGGGACTGCCGGGGGGGAAATTAACAGAAGGGAAATCAACTCTTCGTGGAAAATACCAACAGTAAGCTTAACGGGTTCGGTCTCATGGAATATTACTGGTTCAGATAAAGGTCTACCATCTATGGCCTCAACGGCCAAGGGTGTATCTCTCAGTTGGAATGGGATACAATGCTTATTAGCGAAAGTTTGGTCTATAAAGCTTTCTGCTGCTCCAGAATCTAATAATGCCATCGTAGTAATAAACCCCTTTTCCCAAGCTAGAGAGACAGGAATCAGAAGCCTATAGTCTTTTTTATTATGCATAGAGGACAGTAATGAAACACCCAAGGCCCGTCCTCTAAGGGAACTTAGGTGCGAGCGTTTCCCGGACGATTAGGGCAACTAAGACGTAGGTGACCTCTCCGCCCACAGTATAAACAGAGACCCTCCCTTCTTCTGTACTGTCTCTCAGCCTCAGATAAGCGAGTATTACCTATTTGCATAGGTTCTGGTGGAGTAGGATTATAGGAGTCAGGGTTCTGAAATGAGGGAGCGAGTCTTACAGGAAGTCTAGTAACTCTTTCCCGAGTGTTCTGCCTCTGTCTCATGCGTTCATCTATTCTGGAAATAAAGGATACTAAATC
>OW240912.1:320939196-320967113 GCA_933207985.1 Pelobates cultripes | reverse complement strand
TTGGAGCAACCTGTACATATATTTTGTATTATCTTGATCTATATTTATCAGTAATGGGCTGAGAGTATTTCTTACTACCAGTGTTTTCTGCTTGCTTACAATTCTACGTATAGTGGC
Source organism: Pelobates cultripes (assembly GCA_933207985.1). Taxonomy (NCBI): domain Eukaryota; kingdom Metazoa; phylum Chordata; class Amphibia; order Anura; family Pelobatidae; genus Pelobates; species Pelobates cultripes. The sequence goes on along the minus strand of OW240912.1, from coordinate 320,966,996 downwards.
TACACATTCTGCAGTGATATTCAATTATAGAAATGGTCCCTCTTCATTATATATGTGAATGTGTAGTAATACTATAGTATCTGCAGCAATAGTAAGCCGAGTTGGATGTGCAGCAAAAGTATAGTATGTGCTGCAATACTATGCCCCGTTGTATGTGCAGCAATAGTATGCCCAATTGCAAGTCTATTATCACAGCGAGCAGCCACTGGCTGGTCACTGTTTCGTAGACATGTTCTTACCTGCAGCATGGTGAGTAGAGGCCTGAGTGAGGTTGTAAACCTCCAATATATGTATATGGGAGTCATATTGACCCCCAGGGTTTAAATTCACACTTCGTTCAGGAGATCCCACTGATTCTATTTTTACATTATCCCTCCTTGTAATTGGACGAATACTGAACAAGCGATTTTTCATCCGCTTTTACTTTGATGTTTGGTCAAGTAAACCATATTGAAATTAGTTCATTCGGCTTTCAAACATTTCATAAAATTCTGATTATATAGATAAAGATCCCATGCACTCACTCAATCACTAAACAGCAATTTCAAAGGTCATAGCATGTCGTAGTTTTATTTAAAAACACCTCACTTAGGCATAAAATAATGGGGGTATAGTTACAGTATATAATGATACATTGCATAAGCCTGCCATAACGTCCCGGAACAAACATACAGGTATGTTATTTTTGTTTTGTATTTTACTTTTTAGTAGTCTAAACAATAAAAGAAACACTTTAAAGTAAAAATGTTAATGTCTTAGTGTTTCTTTAAGGATAAAAGGCCACTGAAAAAAAAAATGAAAAAATAGCTTTTGCTTAAAACATTATTAAAAATAGGGCAATAAGGGGGCGGAGCCTGACCTTGCGAGTGAATGGCCAGAGAATGACCCGGCGCCATCTTTGGAACACTTCCACTCTGAATCAGACTCAGAGATGAGCAGCATTGTGGCCTCGGATGGACCAGAGACCCCACTCACCAGAAAAGATATGAGGTGCTTCCTGTCAATATTTAAACAAATTTTATTTAAATATCTGTCGCTGAGGAGCTGGCCAAGAGGATGAGCCCTATTCTAACAGGCATGGTGGACCTCGCAGCTTGGGCCCAAGCCACCGAGGACAAGATGGAGGAGGTGGTGGAGATGGTACAGACTCATGACACAGATATAAAAGACCTAAGAGAGTAGATACGCACCTTTGAAGAAGCCAAGAAAGACCTCAATAACCGGATACCCCGGAACAACATCTGGGTGAGGAGATTATCGGAAACGGTATCCACTGATCTGCTCCCGGACTCACTTACCTCGGTGTTCCTCTGTATTCCAAAACCTCCTGCCCGAGGCCTCCGCAGCAGACCTCCTGATAATAAATTCTTTACCATTACGCAGCCAACTGAGATGACCACACTGCTCACTAGATTGGATTTACCACAGCTTCCATCCCAGGCGCAGTATCGCACCGAACTGCAGCACCCACAGACCTCAAACCAACGAAGGCCTGCAAGAGTTGCTGATGACCTCCGTCCCGCTTCTCAGCACAACCTTCACATTTCACAGCATAAACAACAGGAAAAGACACAGATGCAAGAACCCACACTACGCACCACACCACCGGCCACAATGCAATATCTGAGACCTGAACAGACCCTCATGAACTACACCGTCGACCGACAACTCAGGACTGTGCCTCAGAACGCTATCGTTGGACACTTACTGGCTACAAGGGTAACGCAGGGGCCACCCTGCATCCACATATTAATAACCTAAGGGTTGAGATGGCGGCAGTGGCGTACACATGACCCACGGGGCCCCGGTGCAAAAATTGATCCGTGGGCCCCCCGCGCTTACTCGGCGCGGGTCGGGGTCACAACACATGGTGGCGGGCACCTGGTCGCAGGGGTTACAGGGCTGCGACCCCGCGACCGCGGTATGCACACACACTTAAAGGACCACTACAGACACCCAGATCACATCAACTCAATGAAGTGGTCTGGGTGCCAGGTCCCTCTAGTTTTAACCCTGCAGCTGAAAACATAGCAGTTTCAGAGAAACGGCTATGTTTCACTGAGGGTTAATCCAGCCTCTGGTGGCTGTCTCATTGACAGCTGCTAGAGGAGCTTCTGCGATTCTCACTGTGAAAATCACAGTGAGAAGACACTGAACATCCATAGGAAAGCATTGAGTAATGCTTTCCTATGGGCGGTTTAAATGCGCGCGCGCCTCTTGCCGCACATGTGCATTTCGGAGCTGAGAGGCGGACACTGGGGAGTCCGACGCTGGAGAAAGGTAAATGCTGAAGACACACACACACACTCTCACGAACAGACGCATACACACTATCTAACAGACACACACATTTACTGACAGACACACTCAGCGACAGACATACATACACACTCACTTACAAAACATACACTTTCACTGACAAACACACACTCACTAACAGACACACACAGTAACACACTCACTAGCAGACACACACCCAATAACAGACACATTCACTGACACACACTCTAACACACGCACTAACACAAACAAACACTGACACACACACACACATACACTAACACACACACACTAACACACACACACACTAACACACATACACTAACACACACATACACTAACACACACATACACTAACACATACACTAACACACACACATACACTAACACACACACTAACACACACATACACTAACACACACACACTAACACACACACACACTAACACACACACACTAACACATACATACACTAACACACACACACATACACTAACACATACACTAACACACACATACACTAACACACACACACACTAACACACACACACTAACACACACACTAACACAAACATACACTAACACACACACACACATACACTAACACACAAACACATTTTTTTTCTTCAAATTTAATCCCCCTGCCTCCTTACCTTTCGGAGTGCTGGGGGGATTCCCTGGGGTCCAGTGGTGCTGCTGGGCTCCTGGGCGGCAGGTCACTGGGTGGGCGGGCTGTCTGGGCGGCAGGCGCGCGAGGGAGCATTTTCCCCTGTGTGCTTCCTCTTCAGCTCCCTTGCGCGCCGCGTAGGGATGCCGGCGCCGGAAGATGACGTCATCTTCTGGCTCCGGTATCAATGCGGTGCGCGAGGGAGCTGAAGAGGAAGCACTGAGTGCTCCCTCGCGCGCCCGCCTGCCCAGGGGAAGAGGCTGGCCCTGTGGGTACATACCAGGTCGCAGGGGCGGCCGGGCCCCCTGGTGGGCCGGGCCCGGTCGCAACCGCGATCCCTGCGACCCTGGTATGTACGCCACTGGATGGAGGTGATGTTTTGTCATAATAGTCGCATATAGTTAATGATGCTCTACTCGGATAGTACATTCCACCGAATGCACTAATAAGACACACCACCGGACTCTCCCCCCCCATTATGGACAGGTTGCCGTGACACCGCACAGACCGCTTCCGACTGCCGGAGTGGAAAACCTTTCCCCTTTAGCGGGTGGACACGACCACTTAGCTAGGACAGATCCCACGTTTACCCCCCACAGACCCTCCAACAACCTGATGACCAGCAACCAGAGACACACTGAAGCAAAGAACCTATGGGATACCTGTGCACCAGCAATACCCACACGGTACTAGACCCAGACATCAGCGCACCACAGGGCAGAAGGGGTCTTTCTGAGGGCACTTAAATCATACAAGACCAGCCCTCCAGTGGCAAAGCAATTGTCAACCATTAAAATTTGTAGACTGTCGCGTGATGTATGCCTACTTTCTTCTGTAAAACTGCACATCCTTTAAATAAATAAATAAAGATTTTTTTTGAAAAAATAGGGCAATAAAGAATAATAATAAACTAAGTAGTATACCTTTGAAAATGCCACTGAGGAAAATTTATGAGCGAATAATAAAAATGAAGAAAAGTCAAAACAAAGAATGTTGCAAATAAATAGAATAATTATCCACTTCAAAAGTACTTCTCTGGGTTGATGTGTATAAAGCATATATTTTGTTGTCTTAATTAGGCTTTTGAAAGTTACCCAGTGGAAAAGGACAGGTTTCTTTTATCATATTTTCATGTCAAGTTAAGAGGTTCAGCTACAGTTTTTACTTCAGACATCCGTAATTACAGCTGGCAATGTATTTGTTTACATGACCTATTTTGTAAGGGTTTTAAGACAGAACCTTATCCTTTAAAAGGACATCTGTCTAACCTTTTTCTGTAACTACGACCATTGCGGTTCATGTAGGATTCCTGCAGTGGACAAAGGAAACCTGTAAAAATTAGCTGGGTAAAACCATGTATAATGCAATTATGATACAAGATACGTAATACATGTTAATGTAAATTTAAGAATCGAGGAGAAAAATACTCTATTAATACTGATTTACAAAACTAAATTAATATTCACATTCAGCACCTTAGCACAAGGTAGTCTACCTGAGTAGAAAAAGCACCAAGTGTAGTATATGTTCGAAACTCTGTGTTCCATGTTTAATTTATAGCAGGCCTGGCTAAGCCTTTGATTCTTTCATCCATGAATTTGTTAGGAAAAGAATCATCAAACAAAAAATAAATAACTGAATCTGTAGTAAATTAATAGATAGTAACATCCAGGACTGCTCTGATACCGCTTGAGGTATTATAAAAATAAAAATAAAGTGTTGATTAATACTATTTTGACTATTTGCATGTGATGTTAGTTTTGTACATTTTCATTAAAGGCACTGCCCAAACAAAAAAAATAATTGTGTGAGGGGCAAATAAGGCCGTATAGGAAGTAAAGGGGAAATAAGTCGGTTGAGGTGTGCCGGAACCGACGTTGTACGTTGTACCTCCGAGTATGAGGATGGGTGTTGGCCTCGCGGGACCACTAACCTAAGGCGAAGAAGCCAGGGGGAAATTACCACTATTGGACACCTAGTACCCTGACAGCCAGCAACAGCTACCTAAGAGGGGAGGGTAATGATTGAGAGAGGGGACGTACTGCGTGAACGAAAAGAAAGAGAGGGTGGGGGGCGGCCATAGTAACTAAAGGGGGAGGGTAGCGAGAGAGAGAGAGGACGTACCTGAGGAACACGGAAGGCAAGCGGGGGAGGGAGGGAGTGCAGGAAAACAATGTAGCACGAGGAGTATGGCGAGCAAACGCAGCCCAGCTATGCAGGAAAACGAAACTCGAACACGGGCAGGACTCCGCAACGGGACCGAAACCCTGATACAAAACTGTAATTATACAGTTTGAGCAACGCACCCATCCAAATGTAAAAAAGTGTACGACAAGAAGAATGCAGACTACATATAAAAACAACAACAATCAGTCTGCAAGGGACTATGGAGAATATACTAAACAGTGAAATGTGAAATCCTACCATACGGTGTCGATCACCAAAACCCGAGCGGCATTCGCTAAAAACGTAGCTGTAGGGTTATAGCTTAGCAGATAATACAATAAAGGAGAAGGCTGGAATGTGGGGGAGCAGATTTGTTATAGAGGCAAAGGTTGGAAGGTGGGGGAGCAGAGGAAGTCTCAAAGTGGAGGGCAGGGAGTACTATCCCAGAACAGGTTGGAACGTGAAGGTGCAGAAAAGTAACTGTAGAGGAACAGGTCGGAATGTAGGGGAAAAAGCAATACTATATTGGAAAAGTGTATAATGTTTGGGAACAGGAGGTACAACAGAGGAACAGGTGTGAATGTGGAGTGCGGGTATTACTATAGAAGGGGTACAGGCTATAGTAAAGTTTGTAACGTAGGGGTGCAGCAGACACTTACCGGCCGCTGGAAAACATGCCCAGTGTGAATAGCAAACAGGCTGCAGAGAGCTCGACCATCCTGCCGGGTATGATCAGACACTAAGCCAGGGTCCGAGACAGGCAACCAAGGGAACGCTGGAGCACGGCTCGGGCTCCAAGTGAAGCCTCCGGGACAGCCGGCACGAGGGGGGCGGCGTTGAAAGGGTGCGTTCCAGGGACCCTGTAAGACAGGCCGGGGTCTGGGTGAGGCCCCCCGGGGGAGCTGGTAGGAAAGGTTGGGACAGACAGGATTCACCTCACCGTAGTCACCTCCTCCCGGGCCCGCCTATAACACTGGCAGACAAAAACCGCACGAAAGCCTCATTCGGCCATAGGGCTTTCATGCAGAAAAAAAACAAGCAAAACGGGCATTTCGGGAAAACCAGGCGAACGCCGGATAGCCACGAAGCCCCCTGAAAACAAGCGAAACCAGGACACAAGGGAAAAAAAAGGAGGTAAGTAACTCACAGAAATGTTGGAGTTGACAGGACAGACAGCCGACTGGAGCAGAGCCCAGGAAAAGGACCGCGGACAAAAACGGAAATGGCGGGGGAACGGCAGGCCAGGCGAGGAGGACCACATGGGAAGCGGATGGCAACCGAAAAAGCGACATGCGAGTCGCTAAAAAGCGTACGGGACAGAGGAAGGTGAGTGCGGGGGGTTTAAATAGGTACCATGCCCCTCCCACAAATGCAGGCCAAGCCTTAACATTTATTTAAAAAAAAATTACCCCCAATGAAAGCATACATGCAATTTTTTAAATTATGCATATTTCAATTGGGGTTATATGTAAAACATCTTGCAAAACCTTCCGTTCTCTTGTCAGAGCCTTTGCAAGCCCTCTTCTTCTAACCCCGCCCTGACTTTCTGTTGCTGTCCAATCACAGACTTCTCAATGCAGCTCAATGTTAAGTCATTGCAAGGTAGGTGCTCTGAGCAATTATCTTCCTCTTGAGTTTATCTCCAGTTGACAACCATGAAATGACAGCACCAGTTGTCTGAATGACAGCCAGGGGTGTAATAAGGTTACTTTATAAAAGTGCCAATTTCTATTAAAATCTGCAATTTTTATCAAATTAATAAAAGAGGACACACTTTTTACACATAAAGCATTTTGGCAAGCTAAAGTGCTTTAGGGTCTGGAGTGTCCCTTTAACAGTAGATACTAAATGGATTTATATCTTTATATATATATACACATACACCTAAAACTCCCTGTAAACCGCAGACTTTCATATTTTAAGGGCTCTGTCATGACTCGACTTGTATTCTAATTTCATATTCGTTTACTTAACGCAGCTTGTTATTCGTTTTATTGTTGCTGTTTTTTTTGGTTTTTTTTCATTTCTGATATTTAAACCTCAGTTTGTTTCTATTTCTTCTGTTGGAACCTCTGTTTAGGTCTCATTGTTTTTCTATGTCCTTGTAGCCTTTTCTGTGACTTCCAGCCACCTGCAATAGTTTTTGAAAACCCCTTTCTGTCTCTTGTAAATTTCACTCTATTATGAAGTCTGTCCTTTGAGAGATTCAATGGTGAATCCAAACCCTGTGTGACAGAATAAAGAATTATTAATTTCTAAATTTAATTTGTACCGACAAAAGTATGATATAAAAGTAATAAAACATATAGATGTGTTAGTTCCAGATGTAGTTTCATATTGTGGACAGGATATATTTTTGCAACATTTTATCACAATTGCTTTTCAATAAAATTATATAAACAATTGTACAGCCACAGATAAGATTAGGAAATGAATAAATATATAACTTTAATATGTTTATGTCTCCCATACAGATTAAAATGTATCATCTAGTGAGTGTGTATTCTACAGTGTTGGTACCTTCTCTTTCTCTCTAGTGCAAGCCATCTATTATTGTGTATTATTCTAATTATTACTGGTTCTCTAATTCTAAATCTAAATGCTGGATTATAGTAGGCAAGAAAAGTAAAAATCTTAAATTACCATTTCTTATAGTTTTATTTCATGTATATTATATATTATTTTTTTCCAAGAAAGATCTTGTGAAGCTTTAATCAGGAACTTTACTCCCACTTAGCTGTCATGAATGAAGCCTTATCTCTTACATTTATTTGCAGTTATTGCAAGTTTTGCTTTCAAATGCACTAGATTCTCAAAATCACCCCCTGCATGGTGAACATGATATGTTTGTGTATATGCTCTATGTATGCTGTTGTTCTTTTTGTGCATAAAACGTACCTATCCTCAATAATATCCCAATGTCAGTCCTTTCCTTTCTGAAGCCTCTTGGCCATGTAGGTCTTATTGGGTCATAGCGATGATCTGGCACTCTCAGCCAAAGAGCTGGTCCTGCACTGCAGGGCTATGCTCAGGAAAGCTAACAGAAGCTTGTAGATGTGTAAAAGACTGCAAAAAGGTGGGGAGTGGCGCCTTACAGATCCCAGGTAATATGTCATACTGTTCTAAAACTGTTTGACTATTGACATAGGGGTAATGATAGAGAACTCCTTGCACCAGGGCTGCCTTCAAGAAACAGGAGGGTGGCTAAAAAAATTACCTGCATGTGTGTGTGTCAGTATGTATGTCTATGTGTTAGTATGTATGTTTGTGTGTGTCAGTATGTATGTCTGTGTGTCAGTATGTGTGTGTATCTGTGTGTCAGTGTGTTTGTCTCTGCGTCATTATGTCTGTGTGTGTATCTGGGTGTCCTTTTGTATCAGAGTGTGTGTCTTTGTGTGTCAGTGTGTGTATCTGTGTTTGTGTCTGTGTGTGTATTCTGTGTCAGTTGGATCTGAGTACATGAGTGTCTGTGTATCTATGTCATTGTGTGTGTCTGTGTGTGTAACATGGGTCAGAGGGATTGATGTCTGTGTGTCTGTGTATGTATCATGTGTCAGTGTGTGTATCTGTGTATTTGAATGTGTGTCTGTGTTTGTGTGTATATCAGTCTGTTGAAGTGTATACACTACACACAAATACACGCCTACATTCAAAAACCTACATTCACACACATACTCTATACACAGACATGCTTACATTCAAACACACATTGAGTCTACATTGCATGAAAGTCAACCCTGAATACAAGATCTGGGTGAAATCTGGAAATCCAGACCATCCGGATGCTTTTGACCCATTCTATGCAGGTCATTCGGCCTTTAGTGAATAACTTAGATTAACTTGCTCTATTCCACCTTCTTCTTGGGTATTTTTGTGTTTTGCGTGCTGGAACAAATACATAAGCTCTGGATCCAAATGATCTGATGGGTTTAGCGTTATCGGTTCTGCCAAACCAAAGTTCAAATTGAGTTTTATTTGTAGCTTTTGTAGCTGGTCTGTTATATAGTCTGTTATGTAGAAATGTAGCTGTCGTAATCGTATTAGCTCTGTATTTATGTGGAAACTGTGAATCTGTCAACATACACCTGACCATCTCCATTAAAGAGTTATTATTTCATTCAGGTACACAATTCTGATCTGAATTTTACATTGCTTACGCAAGTGTTTTAGTCTTTTCTCTGTTAAATATGCAGTAATATGGTGTGATGTGTACTCACCAGTATTGTCTATTAGAAGTGCTTGAGGCTTTCTCTCAAACTGGTTCTCAACACTTGAGACGTAAGCCTCCATCTTGCCTGCAGTTTCTGCTTTGTCTCTCATGAGTTAAGTCATACACTATATGGAAATGTCATTAATAAATGTTAGTATATACTTTTCAAGCCCACAACACATTGGCTGTATTAGACCACATTAGGGATCGACCGATATTGATTTTTTTAGAGCCGATACCGATAATCTGTGAACTTTGAGGCCGATAGCCGATAACTTACCGATATTCTGTACATTAACCAAATTGAATAAAAAAAGTAGTGTGTGTATAGTGAATGCAGTGTGTTTGTGTAGTGTGTGTGTATACAATGAATGCATAGTGTGCTTGTTTGTGTAGTGTGTGTATAGTGAATGCAGTGTGTGTATATAATGAATGCAGAGTGTGTGTGTGTTTGTGTAGTGTGTGTATAGTGAATGCAGTGTGTTTATGTAATGTGTGTATATAATGAATACAGAGTGTGTGTGTGTGTTTGTGTAGTGTGTGTATAGTGAATGCAGTGTGTTTATGTAATGTGTGTATATAATGAATGCAGAGTGTGTAGTGTGTGTTTGTGTAATGTGTGACTATAATGAATGCAGAGTGTATGTATGTGTGTTTGTGTAGTGTGTGTATATAATGAATGCAGAGTGTGTGTGATTGTGTAGTGTGTATATATAATGAATACAGAGTGTGTGTTTGTGTAGTGTGTATAGTGAATGCAGTGTATTTGTGTAGTGTGTGTATATAATGAATGCTGTGTTTTTTTGTATAGTGTGTTTAGTGAATGCAGTGTATTTGTGTAGTGTGTGTATATAATGCAGAGTGTGTGTGTTTGTGTGTGTTTCTGTAGGTATATAATTTGTGTAAAATAGGGGGGCATTTTTTATTTGAATTTTTTTTTAAATATAATTTTTTTTTTTTTTAGTCCCCACTCCCTGCTTCTTACTTGGCCAGGGAAGGGGCATATGGCATTCCCTGGTGGTCCAGTGGCTTGGACTGTGCAGTGGGGGCCCAGCAAGCGCTTACTTACCTTCCCAGCAGCTCCCTTCAGCTCCCCTGTGTAAATCTTGTGGCCTGTGTGCCGCACAGAGCTTTTCCATGGTAACCTGCGGGACTCACAAGATTTACACAGGGGAGCTGCTGGGAAGGTAAGTAAGTGCTTGCTGGGCCCCCCAGGACCGCCAGGGGGGCAATTGCCTCCTCCTACCCCCCTCAAATAAATTAAAAGTGCCGGCCCTGCAGTGTGCCTTCACTGACCGGAGAGGAGATCAAAGATCTTCCTCACTGGCCTACTGGCACTGAGATGCGTCAGAGGAAGGAGAGAGGACCCGGGGGAGCTCTAGCCTGCAGCTCCCTCTGGTCCTCCTCTCCCGAGCTCGGAGCCTTGGCGTGGTTACCATGGCAATGCTCCGGATCTGGCAAGAGTGAACTCTAGCCTCAGGAGCTGCAGGCTAGAGTTTACTGCCCACTAGGACCACCAGGGATTCACCACTAGTACCCCCAGGGATTGCCCTGTATGGTCCCCCTCCCAGACAAAGGTAAGAATGGAGGGGGGATATAATTTTTTTTTTTAAAGTATATATATTTATTAATATGCCCCCCCCTACCCAAACAGACTGAGCAATATCTACCCACACATACACACACTGCCCCCATACACACATGGCCACACACACACACTGCACTCCCATACACACACACTGCACCCTTCATACACACACACTGCCCACCATAAAAACACTCCATCCCTCACACACTGCACCTCATACACACACACTACCTCTCCATTCAAACACACTGCCTCCCCATACACACGCCCTGAACCCCACACACACACTCTTCCCCGTCACAAACACTGCCCCCTCACTCACACACTGCCCCCATACACACACACTGCCCCCATACCCACACTGCACTTCACACACATACACTGCACCCATCACACACAGAATGAGCTGTAATGGTTATTATGCCTTGATTGTTTCTGTAAATAATCTACCAGTGCCCCTTCCAAGATTAGGTTCTGGATTTGCCCCTGGCCATGTAGGCACTTTTTCTTGTCTATGGTAGCCTTTTTTAAACAGTTTCTAGCAAGTAGAGATTTATCTCTACAAACACAACATCCTTTATTTTTGGCTGTTTTGTGTCCAGTTACTGCCTTGGCGGCTGTGAGAAAGTGATTTGTTTCCTATATTATGCTTCTCTGTGTTTTGTATTTCAAATTATTGTATTTCACCACATCCTGCATTTTCAGTTTTCCTTAAGGACTCTTGTTTAAGATGTGCTGTAACATATTTTATACAGCAATTCTATCTAGTTTCTAGTGTATGCATTAGTGAATTGTAACTTTCTGGATGACTTAAAAGAATCACTTTGTCTTCATCATCAAATTTCTTTCCAATAGAATCTAAATGACAGTTGATTAAGATGTTTCTCTCGGACCGCTCACACAGCTATATTTTGAACAGTGTTCTTGATGAATTAAGTCTTTCACTTTGACTGCTACTACAAAACAATTCTTCTAAGCCTTTCCATAACTCATTGGCAGTCTTAAAGTTTTTCATGTGACATACATCACTATTACTCAGATAAGTGGAGATCTCGCATTTGGTTTTTCTGTCCTTTTCTCCCACAGGATTATTTCTGCATCAGTTGCTGGTGGGGAGTCTTCCACTGTGTCTCAGAAATCTTTCCATCCAGCATTTTGAACTTCCACACGAGGTCATTTGTATATGTGAGAACAGGTACAGCAACTTTCAAAAAAGTCACAGTTTCAGTGTATGTGACCCATAATCCAAATGTTAAACTTTAGCAGAGATGTTTGTTTTATCACAGCAGCAGCATGTAGAAGGCAGGGCAAGGCACACATAGAAAGATCTGAAAGGCAAAATGGCTCAGGAAGAGAGAGACAGGAAGGAAAGAAAGACAAGACAAAATACTTCCTCACCTGCACCTTAGAGATCACCAAGCATACAGAAAGTCCTCCAACCCATACAGATCAGGCACTAGCAATTATTATTAACAGCTGCAAGACATTGAAGCGGAGTGCAGGTTTTTTTCTGGAATCTGAATTAGGTCCTGGTTTGTTTGATGAGTGGTGGGGAGCAAAGGTCAACTGATGTTTCCTACATTGTGGTGCCCTAGCTCTAGAAATAAATATGTCCAAGAAAGCAATAGCTTGGACCACACAGGCACCAACACTTGGATCATAGAGGCTATACCTGTATACAGAGTTGAACTCTGAAAGGGCACCAATCACTACAGAGGGTGAACGTTTCTTATAGAGAGCACCTCAGTTGAATAATTCTCAATTAGAAGCATCCGATTGACAGAGCTCTAAAAGAAGCATTGGGTTACAATGATTTCACAGCTGCGAAACAGAAAATCTACATTTTATACCACTTAAAGCAGATCTATCATTTTTGTGGGTCATATTTTTACATATTTTGAAAATATCCTGCGGTCACTGGGTGCAGGGGAAGGTAAGTTTCACTTACTTCAAGCTGCCCCTGGTGGCCACTGCCATTTTCATCTTGCAGGTTATCTTCAGTTCTTGGTGCTTCAGACACTGAGGTCTATGGAGGATCCCATGAAAACCACAGGTGTCTCCATAGATCAATTGCCTGAATCCCACAGCAGTCATTTGAGATGGCTGCTAAAATTGGACAAAAGTTGATGGTGGAGCTCAGCCTTATTACAACTGGTGTCAACATCAGGCTTGTGCATAAGACAAAATAGTTCCTACATTGTCTTATGGTATTTTTGCATTTCAGTGAAATTCCAACGCAGCCTTGATCAGTATTTCATAAAGAATATATCTTTGTATTCACGTTTTATGCATTTTATTCTGGTGCTTTTCCTATAAGCTATTTATTCCTTTATAGTCTCCAAATATTCCTTACTGAATGACTTACTATTATTATTATTTTATTATTTATATAGCACCAGCAAATTCGCTGTACGATATATTATTTTATATGATTTTATCTTACTGTTCCATTTTGGTTTTTGTTTTTAGTTCACAAATTTGTCACTTCCAATATATGAAAAAAACAGGGGCCCCTTTTCTGTCTGATGAATTCTTTCACCTTTTTCATACTGGCGAGATTTCTTTGAGTGATTGGAGTAGCTTCCACATTCTTACTTTTTGTTTACTGTATAAAAATGTTCACATTGTGAATATGCAATTTTTTCCTTGTAATAGTATTAATTTATCCTAATTTGTGAATGTAATCAATGAAGATATCATTGTTAAAAAAAGGAACAAAAATTGTGAAAGAGGATAGTAAAGTGTTGAAAAAAAACATGCACTATAGAAAAGGTCAAAAAAGCTCCAATGTATAGAGGGTTGGGTAGTATCTTTATATATAAGAAATTGGAAGATACACCCCCATGGATCTTTGACAAAGTCTTTCCTGTTTTATAATAAAATATTTTTCCTTACAAATTCAAGCATATAGTACAGAGCAAAACAAAAAAAAATATATATATATATACACAAAGCTCTAAAGCTGGACATATTGTTACAGTCCCTGAGATAAGGGAATTGTTGGTGATCTCTAAGCCACCTACCTGCATTCGTATTATGATTCTCTGGCTAGCAATTATGGAGCAAAATGTAAAAAAACGTTTACTGGATAAGAGTATCACAATCATGAATGGGAAATATTTTGCTATGCCTCTATTTCCTCTGAGCTGAACTGAGTACAATTGACTCAGTGGTAGGTAGGGGACTTTTTATTTGGGTGGGGGGAGTGGGTGACTAGGGGCTTGGGGACCCCTAGTTACCTTTGATGGTGGGGTGGCGGAATTTGACTTAGGGCCCCCACCCACCGCCCAGGGGTGGGGGCCTGGGGGGGAGGACAGTAGGCCCCCCCCCTCATTATCATCATGGCCCGCACCCACCGCCCAGGGGTGGGGGCCGGGGGTGGGGGGAGGACAGTAGGTCCCCCCCGCCTCATTATCATTATGACCCCCACCCGCCGCCCAGGGCTGGGGGCGGAGGGGGAGGACAGTATATCCTCCCCCTCATTATCATCATTGCCCCCACCCGCCGCCCAGGGGTGGGGGCGGGGGCGGGGGGGGAGGACAGTAGGTCCCCGTCCCCCCCATTGTAATTTATGGCCCCCACCCGCCGTTCAGGGGTGGGGGCCGAATAGTAGGTTTACTCACTGTTTAGTGGACATGCCCCTACTCGCGGTATAGCGAGTAGGAGCATTGGGGAGATTTTAATAGAGATTTTCATATTGACCCCCATAGAGTGAGGGGGCACCTGGGGGGCTTATGAACTGGTGGGGAGCACTGCTCCCAGCCACTTCTATCTTTAAATATTACAAGGAGGGAGCTATGCGCCGGTAGCTCCCTCCTTGTAATAAACTGAACAAACAAACGAACACTGATACACAGTGTTAGTTTGTTCATCTGATTTTTCTATTCATTAATTCGTCTGTCTGATGAATGAATGAATGAATGAATAGATGAAATTCATGTTCGCATGTCCATGTGTTTCACTGGGCATGTGCGGGAATCTCACAGTCTATCTAGTGTGGGCAGATGACGTGTCCCACAGGGACTTCATCTACCCACACAAAGATGGCGGCGCCCTGAATAAAGATTGGGGCAGAAAATAAAGATAAAAAAATAGGTTATATGGGGGGCTTAGGGGCATTTGGGAGTGACTAGGGTGTCAATTAGAGATAGTGGAGGCGGGAGGGGGGTTAAAAAAAAAACAGGATTCGGCATGACAGTGCCGCTTTAAAGGACCACTATAGGCACCAAGGCCACTTCATCTTAATGAAGTGGTCTGGGTGCCAGGTCCATCTAGGGTTAACCCTGCAGCTGTAAACATAGTAGTTTCAGAGAAACTGCTATGTTTACATTAGGGTTAATCCAGCCTCTAGTAGCTGTCTCATTGACAGCCGCTAGAGACGCTTCCGTGCTTCTCACTGTGATTTTCACAGTGAGAGGACGCCAGCGTCCATAGGAAAACATTGAGAAATGCTTTCCTATGGACTGACTGAATGCGCACACGGCTCTTGCCGCGCATGCGCATTCAGCGGATGACGTCGGAAGAGAGAAAGGTAAGAATTTAACCCCTTCCTCCCCCTTCAGCCCAGCGGGAGGGAGACCCAGAGGGTGCGGGGGACCCAAAGACCCTATAGAGCCAGGAAAACAAGTTTGTTTTCCTGGCACTATAGTGGTCCTTTAAGACTATTGAGATTAAACTGAGTATAATTGACTCTTTGATTACAACACTCCAAGTATATGTGAAGGAACTGGGTACCAGAATGTGGGACCTTTAGACACAAATAAATAAAATAAGTATACAATTGTCTAAAACATGGTATTTCATGTAGTATTGCACTAAAATAATAAAAAAACACACTTACAGGTAATTTTAGTCTGGTATCAGAAAATGACAATTGATGTGGGACTTGCCCGATTACATCTGTTTCTCAGAGGAAAGTTATATTACTTTCCCTGAGTTTCTCAATAACTGCTGAATGGGTTTGTGGAAGCCTTGTATTTCTAGCTACCGTGGCAAGACTTTCTTTTAAAAGTATGACAATGATATTTCTGGAAGAAAGTGGCGTAGGTGTTAGTGGTGAATGTGTGAGCCAGTAATTTGTGGTTACATCTTTTAATTACAATATTAATTTCTAGCTAGTTTCTGTTCTTTTTTAAACCGAGGGAGTCTTGATTGTGTGCTAAGGAAATTTTTGTACTATATCATAAAGCTTTGCTTTACTGTGAAAATTCAATTATAGGGCATATGGCTGACGTATACATTTTAACTAATTGGAACATTAGATATTATTCATACTTAACATGTTGGAAATAAATGTTTGGCCAGTGGTAATGTTATTTTGCTCTTTGAAAAGAAGATGCACTAGTACACATGTAATCTGTACAACTTAAGTATTTGTCCCTTCATTTGAATAAAATACAGTTTTATATTAGATGTGCTTTAGGTTAATATTTGGTTTAACACAGTCACAATCAGTTCATTGAGTAAGTTAGTTATTATGGAGCCTGGAGCACAAAAGACCACGTCAAACTCAAGTGGATGATGACCAAGGAAGTAGTCTAGAAAAAAAGACAAGACTTTATAGGAATTGGGACCAAACATATCAAGAAACAAGGGAAATGCTGCAAACTGAAATGGAAACATTAACACCAAGATCTTCTGGATCATGTCACAAGGGCAATGTTTTATTGGAAAATGTTAGCATAAAATGTATTAGAAGCCACGGATGCGTAGCCAGAATATGTCCATCATAACACCTAAGATCTGTGTATTTATTGCTTTGCATACAAACCAAAAAAATGTACATGATATAAATGTACAGAAATTCTTTTTTTTCCACATACAGTAGCTGTGACAAAAAAATAAAAATAGTCAAATAACTTGGTTATAGGTATTTTTAAGGCACCTGAAAACATTTACTAGAAGTAAAGAAACAGAATAAAAGGTAAAGAAATGTCATATATATATATATACCAAACACAGTATGCCATCAAAGTAGAATAAACCTCCAGAAACATTCAGACTCCTAAAAATTTGAATTTATTGGTATCCATGTAGTGAAAAATCGTTGGAGGGGAAGCAGATCCGGACAAATTGGAGATTGAATTGATGTTTGAATTAGATTCTGTTGCTCCTATTGGCTTAAACATAGATTTTGATGTGAGTGGTTTATTAAGTTAGTAAATTAACATTTTGTTGGTATATTATTGTGTTATATACTTACCTCTTTTTCTCTCCATATGGTAGATCTCCTTAAGATACATAGAATGTGACGGCAGATAAGAACCATTCGGCCCAACTAGCCTGCCCAATTTTCTAAATACTTTCATTAATCCCTAGCCTTATCTTATACAGGGAGTGCAGAATTATTAGGCAAGTTGTATTTTTGAGGATTAATTTTATTATTGAACAACAACCATGTTCTCAATGAACCCAAAATACTCATTAATATCAAAGCTGAATATTTTTGGAAGTAGTTTTTAGTTTGTTTTTAGTTTTAGCTATGTTAGGGGGATATCTGTGTGTGCAGGTGACTATTACTGTGCATAATTATTAGGCAACTTAACAAAAAACAAATATATACCCATTTCAATTATTTATTATTACCAGTGAAACCAATATAACATCTCAACATTCACAAATATACATTTCTGACATTCAAAAACAAAACAAAAACAAATCAGTGACCAATATAGCCACCTTTCTTTGCAAGGACACTCAAAAGCCTGCCATCCATGGATTCTGTCAGTGTTTTGATCTGTTCACCATCAACATTGCGTGCAGCAGCAACCACAGCCTCCCAGACACTGTTCAGAGAGGTGTACTGTTTTCCCTCCTTGTAAATCTCACATTTGATGATGGACCACAGGTTCTCAATGGGGTTCAGATCAGGTGAACAAGGAGGCCATGTCATTAGATTTTCTTCTTTTATACCCTTTCTTGCCAGCCACGCTGTGGAGTACTTGGACGCGTGTGATGGAGCATTGTCCTGCATGAAAATCATGTTTTTCTTGAAGGATGCAGACTTCTTCCTGTACCACTGCTTGAAGAAGGTGTCTTCCAGGAACTGGCAGTAGGACTGGGAGTTGAGCTTGACTCCATCCTCAACCCGAAAAGGCCCCACAAGCTCATCTTTGATGATACCAGCCCAAACCAGTACTCCACCTCCACCTTGCTGGCGTCTGAGTCGGACTGGAGCTCTCTGCCCTTTACCAATCCAGCCACGGGCCCATCCATCGGGCCCATCAAGACTCACTCTCATTTCATCAGTCCATAAAACCTTAGAAAAATCAGTCTTGAGATATTTCTTGGCCCAGTCTTGACGTTTCAGCTTGTGTGTCTTGTTCAGTGGTGGTCGTCTTTCAGCCTTTCTTACCTTGGCCATGTCTCTGAGTATTGCACACCTTGTGCTTTTGGGCACTCCAGTGATGTTGCAGCTCTGAAATATGGCCAAACTGGTGGCAAGTGGCATCGTGGCAGCTGCACGCTTGACTTTTCTCAGTTCATGGGCAGTTATTTTGCGCCTTGGTTTTTCCACACGCTTCTTGCGACCCTGTTGACTATTTTGAATGAAACGCTTGATTGTTCGATGATCACGCTTCAGAAGCTTTGCAATTTTAAGAGTGCTGCATCCCTCTGCAAGATATCTCACTATTTTTGACTTTTCTGAGCCTGTCAAGTCCTTCTTTTGACCCATTTTGCCAAAGGAAAGGAAGTTGCCTAATAATTATGCACACCTGATATAGGGTGTTGATGTCATTAGACCACACCCCTTCTCATTACAGAGATGCACATCACCTAATATGCTTAATTGGTAGTAGGCTTTCGAGCCTATACAGCTTGGAGTAAGACAACATGCATAAAGAGGATGATGTGGTCAAAATACTCATTTGCCTAATAATTCTGCACTCCTGTAGTTAGGATAGCCTTATGCCTATCCCACGCATGCTTAAACTCCTTTACTGTGTTAACCTCTACCACTTCAGCTGGAAGGCTATTCCATGCATCCACTACCCTCTCAGTAAAGTAATACTTCCTGATATTATTTTTAAACCTTTGTCCCTCTAATTTAAGACTATGTCCTCTTGTTGTGGTAGTTTTTCTTCTTTTAAATATAGTCTCCTCCTTTACTGTGTTGATTCCCTTTATATATTTAAATGTTTCTATCATATCCCCCCTGTCTCGTCTTTCCTCCAAGCTATACATGTTAAGATCCTTTAACCTTTCCTGGTAAGTTTTATCCCGCAATCCATGAACCAGTTTAGTAGCCCTTCTCTGAACCCTCTCTAAGGTATCAATATCCTTCTGAAGATACGGTCTCCAGTACTGTGTACAATACTCCAAGTGAGGTCTCACCAGTGTAAGATCTCATACATATGTATTGTGCTTGTAGACACTGCTGTTGGTTGCTTTTTATTAGGTATACAACCGTTTATGGTATATTACTGTTTTTTTTTTTTAAATTCTTTATTTTTGAGGGTATTTAAGTACAAAGCTTTTCAGTTGGTGTTAAAGAGACGGTGAACAAACAATGGTACATTTTCAGTATATAGTACAACAACACATGCATTATGTTAACCCCCTTTTTTTGACTTGTTTGTCGCTAGGCTCCCTCATGTCTGCGCCGTGGTAGGTGTTACACGGGTTGGAGGGTGCTTGTTAAGAGCGGGATGCACCCTGATCTCTGTCGATAGAGATGCCGCTTGGCCAGAGGAGCAGTCGGTAAACTAAAGCATATTTTGTGGTAGCTGGTATAAGTGTAGGCCGTATTAGGTCTGTCTCGGGGCGTGCTACTGATAGCTTGTACAAGTGTGAGTGAGAGCATTGCACGTCCCAATTAAAGTTATGGGGGGGGGAGTGCATTCTAGGCTAGGTGTCTGACTGTAAGCTTATGGAGCCTGTTGGAAGGTACAGGTATTTACAAACTATGAAACACATAAGGTAAAAATAAACTAAAACTTAACGGACATCACATTAATGCGATCATGGAGATATACAGTGAAAACTGAACAGAAATGTGTGAACATAGAGTCCCGGTTTAGCAGCGGACGTCACCTTTAGGCAGGAGGTTCGGAGATGCTTGGCTCAAGTCCCCTTGGTATGAAGGGTCTGATATTGGCCACATTCCACATAGTCGGCACCCCAAGAGTTTCGAGGAGAGCCGGAGCATCTGATATATGTATAAGAGGGTACATCTTGCCTTCCCTTTCCACCAGCAGGCGATGCGGTCCCCACTTGTATGGAATGGAATTGTCCCAGAGCTGCTGTGTGATTTGTTTGAAAGATCTCCTCCATGTTAGGGTGTGTCTGGAGTAGTCCAGGAAAAATGCCAGGTGAGCCCCCTCAAAGGAAACCATTGGAGAGCCTTTAGTAGCACCCATGTGTACCCCCCGGTCAGAGTCCCTCACAAATTTTATTAGCACATCACTCTGGGCTTCTTTCGGTGCTTTGCTGGCCCTGGGTAGGCGAATGCAGGAGTCTATTCCTAGCTGTTTTGCTTGTTTAGGCAAGAGGAGGGTGGCTATAAGCCGTCTGCAATAGTGAGGCAGCTCGGCTGCAGTGATCGTTTTGGGAATTCCTCGGATTCTCAGGTTGCGTGCTTTAGACCTGTCCTCCATACTGGCTAATTGTGCTGTCAGTGAGTTACATTGCTGCTGCAATGAGTGTAAGGCTGTATCTGCGGTAGTTTGTGCCGCTCTGATGTTTTGGACATTTTCTTCCACTAAGTTCACCTTGCCGGTAAGCGTGGAGACTTCCCCTCGTACCTGCGCCATGTCAGCCTGAAACATAGCTTTGATGTCCTTCATCAGGGTCTTTATATCAGCTTTCGTAGCCGGAGCAGTGTCCCCCAGCTCCGTGGGTACCATGGGCTTTGTCTGAGCCGGTACAACAGCAGGTAGGTCGGTCAACAGGCCGTCGTCGTCCGACGAATGAGAGGAGTAGGCCTCAGCCTGCGCCATCTTTGGGAAGTCCGGCCGCATGGCTGTGCGCATATAAGCCCCAATATCCTGGAAGCCCGGGCCGGAGTCCGCTCAAGACTTTTTCGTTTTCTTCACCATGTTGTAGGGCACACGTGGAGCTGTTTAGAATTGAGCAGTGTGTATTTTTTAGTCCGATATCGGTCTTTAGCGGGCTTAGCAGACAGAGCTGTGGCAATGTGCGTCTTGCTGTCTCTGGCGCTGGCCGGTATATTACTGTTTTATATACTTACCTTTCTTTTCCTTCTCCCTATAGTATATCCCTCTAAGATCTCTTACATATTATACATTTATTTATGCACTATTTTGGACAATGTTATATAAAAACACATTTTGAGCAATACAAACTATATATGCCTTTTCCACAATGTGCCAACAGCTATAATAGACGATCCCCAGGCACCATCTTGGATATGATGCCCTGAGAGATGAAAGGCCTTATGGGATCTGTCATAGAGATTGGGAGTATCCAGTGTTGAATTGCAGTGAAGCAGAAATGACGTCATTGGACATGGGATCAGGAAGACACAAGGAAATTATATTAAGGTAGGATATATGGAATAAAAGGACAAGTGTGGTGTTTGTCGATATGCACCTGAGGAAGATCCTTCTAACAGGTTTGAAACATGTTGTGCCTATTGTATTTGTATTTACCCAGAAAAAAATAGAAAGAAATGGGATCCGTGTGAAAATGGGAGTAAAACATGACCTCCACACTGAACCCATGTACCAGGAGGGGACTCCAGCAATGCCCAAGGGCTTAACCCTCGATACTAGCAACAGAAACAAAAAAGCAAAAATTCACAAACTGAATATAATGCTGACTGGAGATAAAGACGTAGGCACCAAAGCATCCAGTGGTATGGAACAATGTAACCAGAGGGAGACCACTAAATATCTGAAGTAACAG
The DNA here is from genome assembly GCA_933207985.1 of Pelobates cultripes. Classification (NCBI taxonomy): domain Eukaryota; kingdom Metazoa; phylum Chordata; class Amphibia; order Anura; family Pelobatidae; genus Pelobates; species Pelobates cultripes. The sequence continues at coordinate 320,945,220 of OW240912.1, read as the reverse complement.
AAAGTGTCAACACAAAAATAAACTAACTCCAAATAATAATAAATACAGAACTAGCCTTATAAGGCTACTCCCATGCCTAAGTAAGTGAGGAGATGAAGTGCTAAACACCCAAATTGGCAATATACATATAGGCTTAATTAATCCTGGCCTTTTAATGCATAGGGTGTTAGTAGATCTCCCCTTAATTCCTGAGCACCGGTAAGAATGCTAAAGGGAGAAATGTTACTGTCTAGAGAATCAGCACCGCTAATAATCAAAAGTAGGACAGATAAAGTGAAGTAGAGAAAGCGCCTCTCCCTGTTAAACTTACCTACATCTTTATCTCCAGTCAGCATTGTATTTGTTTTTAGCCCGAGTCCTTATTTTTCTTTGTATGTGCTTTACTTATTTTTGGCCTTTAAGGCACCTGGAACTCCTGTACCTGCCAAAGGTCCTACCTGCTTTTTTATAAAACGTTTTTCACTATGAAATGTCTGTATGTTTTTGTAGTTTTATTCTACTTTGATGGAAGATTGTGTTTGGTAAATATAACTCCTTACCTTTTTATTATTTTTCTTATGTGATATTAGTGTGTTTGCGACAGTTTACCTGTGGGTGCCACTATATCCATTTATTTACATGTTCACATTACTAGCAGTAAAGCTTACTTCAAAACAGAAAGTAAAAAGAATGTCGGCCTTTGAGCATTGTGCCCAAATATAGTAAATACAGTTAAATCATATATTTCTAAAATAAAGGCATTTAAAACTCTGGACTGCTAATATATTGCTGACAGTTATTTACTCACCCCCCTCCATGACTGTAGGAATGATATGACCGATTGAAACTTCCTTTACTGGTTGAAAACAGGAGGTCAACAGATATTCTGAGACTTCTGGCAAAGAAATGTGTACTTCTAGAGGCTGGTAATCATTCCTGTAGTATAAATGAGAGTGAGGCTTTACAGACTAAATTGCATACTGCTAAATATCTGAACAAAAACATTTATACTCAATTCTTGTAGTGAAGTGGTTAATATTAATGGAAAGATGTGCAAGCGTCTGCTAATGGTCCCACCATCATAAAAAATAAAGATTAAAATTAGATAACAAATAACTTCCTAAACGTCATATACTACCCTAATGTCAGGGTACCTGTTGGTGCTGAATCCAGGGAAGACATCCTCTCTGTTTAGGGGCTCCCTGCCCCTAGCATTTTCGGCATATTCCGGCCGTTTTCGCGCCGGCCGCGCTAGCTCCTCCCCCTTTTATGACGCGACGGCTAGCGTCGACGTCATGACGTCGGCATTTGCATAAAGTGCCGGGAACCGCTATTCCGGACCTTTTGGGGGCGTGGTCTCTATTTAGGTACAGGGTATTTAAAGGAAACCTTTACTACTGCTCATTGCCCTGTCGTGGTTCTAGCTTGCTAGTCACTCAGCGCGTTCTTTATCTTGTGTTTCCGGTTTTGACCCTTGCTTGTCTTTTGTCCTGTTGTCCTCTCCTCTCCTTTGACTCGGCTTGTATCTCGCTTACCTGTCCTCCGGCTCCCTCGACCTCGGCTTACCTTTTGACTATTCTGCTTTGTCCCTACGTTAGTCCGGCCATTCTAAGGTCCGGTATACGTACCTCCTTCTGTCCGCACTCTGCGTATTGGATCCCTGTCAGTATCCTGACATTACGACAGGGCCATGATGGATCCTGCAGGTGCTAGTCCTCCTGACCCCAGATTTGAGGCCATGGACCATAGAATGGACCAAATGGCTTTAGCATTACAAACTTTGTTAACACGCTCCAGTACCCAGTCTGAAGAAATACGTTCCACTGCCAGCCACTCGCTAAGTACTGGTTTGGAAGTAGCCACTGTAGGCGCATCTTCCCATGTCACTTCACCATTACGATATGGGGGTTCGCCTGATGCTTGTCGTGGTTTTTTAAACCAGATAAGCATACATTTCGAACTTCAACCCCGGGCTTACCCCACTGACAGGGCTAAGGTAGGCTTTATTATAACCCTGCTAATAGATAAAGCACTTAGATGGGCCAATCCCCTTTGGGAGAATGACAATCCTTTAGTCTACAACTACACTGCTTTTGTCACGGCTTTTAGAAGAACCTTTGACCCCCCAGGAAGGAAGATTAATGCGGCCAGATCCCTGTTACGCCTTAAACAACAAATAGGACCCTTGTAGAATATGCTCTAGAGTTTAGATCATTGGCAGCAGAAGTGAAATGGAACGAACAAGCTTTTATGGATGTATTCTTGAATGGGTTGTCTGATGAAATTCTAGATGAAATTGCCACAAGAGAACTTCCGGAAAATTTAGAGGATTTAATATCCTTCATTTCCAGAATAGATGAACGCATGAGACAGAGGCAGAACACTCGGGAAAGAGTTACTAGACTCGCTCCCTCATTTCAGAACCCTGACTCCTATAATCCTACTCCACCAGAACCTATGCAAATAGGTAATACTCGCTTATCTGAGGCTGAGAGACAGTACAGAAGAAGGGAGGGTCTCTGTTTATACTGTGGGCGGAGAGGTCACCTACGTCTTAGTTGCCCTAATCGTCCGGGAAACGCTCGCACCTAAGTTCCCTTAGAGGACGGGCCTTGGGTGTTTCATTACTGTCCTCTATGCATAATAAAAAAGACCATAGGCTTCTGATTCCTGTCTCTCTAGCTTGGGAAAAGGGGTTTATTTCTACGATGGCATTATTAGATTCTGGAGCAGCAGAAAGCTTTATAGACCAAACTTTCGCTAATAAGCATTGTATCCCATTCCAACTGAGAGATACACCCTTGGCCGTTGAGGCCATAGATGGTAGACCTTTATCTGAACCAGTAATATTCCATGAGACCAAACCCGTTAAGCTTACTGTTGGTATTTTCCACGAGGAGTTGATTTCCCTTCTGTTAATTTCCTCCCCGGCAGTCCCAGTAGTACTAGGATATTCTTGGCTCAAGAGACACAACCCTCAGATTGACTGGGAGGGTGGAGAAATCGTTTCTTGGGGTATGGGTTGTAGGAAAGCATGTCTGCAGAGAGTTACTTCTGTTTGCCCCGTAAACTCTTATGCTAACACTTCTCAATCCACTGACGTTCAGATACCACTACAATATCTAGACCTCAAATCTGTATTTGACAAGGGTAAGGCGGATACTTTACCTCCCCACCGGTCTTATGACTGTTCTATTAAACTTTTCCCTGGTACTATGCCTCCCAGGGGTACGGTATACCCTCTATCCACCAAGGAAAACTTAGTTTTAGAGGAATACATCAAGGAGAATTTAGACAAAGGATTTATTAGAAAGTCTTCTTCTCCGGCGGGGGCGGGTTTCTTTTTTGTAGAAAAGAAAGACGGTACCTTACGCCCTTGTATAGACTATCGGGGATTGAACAAAATTACTATCAGGAATGCTTACCCTATTCCTTTGATTACTGAACTCTTTGACAGACTAAAGGGCTCGAGTATTTTTACCAAACTTGACTTGAGAGGAGCATATAACTTAGTGCAAATTAAACAAGGAGATGAATGGATGACAGCATTTAATACCCGTTACGGGCATTATGAGTATACCGTAATGCCGTTTGGGCTTTGTAACGCCCCGGCCGTCTTCCAAGACTTAATCAATGAAGTTCTTAGAGAATTCCAACATGAATGTGTAATTGTATATTTGGATGATATACTAATCCATTCTAGAGACATTAATTCACATCATAGACAAGTCAGAAAGGTATTACAGAAACTTTTACAACATGGATTGTATTGTAAATTGGAAAAATGTAGCTTTGACCAGTCTCAGGTAACTTTCTTAGGTTACGTAATTTCCAAAGACGGGTTTATGATGGACCCGACCAAACTAAAATCGATTTTAGATTGGCCTTTACCTAAGGGACTCAAAGCCATACAAAGATTTCTTGGATTTTCTAATTATTACAGACGTTTTATTAAAGGGTACTCCTCTGTTATCGCTCCTATCACTAATATGACTAAACAAGGAGCCGATACCAAAACCTGGTCTACTGAGGCTTTATCTGCTTTCGAAACGCTCAAACAGTCTTTTGCCTCAGCACCTGTATTAGTTCATCCTGATACCTCTCTACCCTTTTTACTTGAAGTTGATGCGTCTGAAACAGGGATAGGCGCAGTGTTGTCCCAAAGACAAAGTTTAGATAAGCCGCTGCACCCTTGCGGTTTTTTTCCAAGAAACTATCACACACTGAAAGGAGATATGACATTGGTGATAGAGAACTTTTAGCTATCATTATGGCATTAAAGGAATGGAGACATTTGTTAGAGGGCACTGTCCTCCCAGTTACCATCTTGACTGACCACAAAAATTTATCGTATATGGGGGAGGCCAAAAGATTATCTGCCAGGCAGGCACGTTGGTCTATGTTCCTTACACACTTTAATTATATGCTTACTTACAGGCCTGGTTCTAAGAACACTAAGGCAGACGCTTTGTCACGTCAGCACGAACCTATCACCTCTACAGAGGACACTTTGTTCCCTATTATTCCTGAAGTCAATATTATCGCCAACACCAATGTCAAAATACACTCTCCATTGCTCGCTGATATTATGAACGAACAATCTCTTGCTCCCGAACGTACTCCTGTGGGCCGCTTGTTCGTGTCTCCCAAATTCCAAGTGGACATTATTCGCTGTTTTCACGATAGCAAGTTCGCTGGTCACCCCGGCATCCACAAAACTTACTGCCTGATCTCCAAAGACTTCTGGTGGCCCGGCTTACGTAGGGATGTGGAAGACTTTGTCAAGGCTTGCAATGTTTGTGTCAGGAATAAACTTCCGCGGGATCTCCCTTGTGGTTTATTGCAGCCCTTAGTCATTCCCAACAAACCTTGGGCTTGTTTGGCTATGGATTTTATTGTTGATCTACCAGCTTCCAGTAGGCATACGGTTATCCTCACGGTCCTTGACAGGTTTACTAAAATGGCTCATTTCATTCCCTTGCCTAAACTTCCGTCCTCCCCCGAACTGGCCGTGATATTTGCTAGAGAAATTTTCCGTTTACATGGTATTCCCAATGAGATTGTGTCAGACAGGGGTTCCCAATTTATTTCCCGCTTTTGGAGATCCTTCTGTTCACAGTTGGGCATCAAACTGAATTTTTCTTCGGCCTATCATCCTCAATCTAACGGAGCAGCCGAACGCACTAACCAAAAAATTGAGCAATATCTACGTTGTTTTGTTTCTGAACACCAGGATGACTGGGTCGGTCTGATTCCTTGGGCTGAGTTTGCTCACAACAACCTTGTTTGTGGTTCCACTCGTAATAGCCCCTTTTTCTTGAACTATGGCTTTAACCCTACTGTTCTTCCGTCGGTGTCTCCTTCCCAGGGTATACCGTCGGTTGATATTCATATAGCTAACCTGAGAAAGTTGTGGGATCAGACTCGACAAATTCTTGAACGTAGTTCCGCGGTGTTTAAGTCACATGCTGATAGGCGTAGGCGGCCTGCTCCTATTTTTTCTCCGGGTGATAGGGTCTGGTTGTGTACCAGACACATTCGCCTGAAAGTCCCTTCCTTGAAGTTTGCTCCTCGTTACATTGGTCCTTACAGGGTGCTGAGGAGGATCAACCCGGTTTCTTATTTGCTGGATCTACCTCCTACTCTACACATCCCTAACTCTTTTCATGTGTCTTTATTGAAACCTCTTGTTTGTAACAGATTTTCCTCCCACTCTGCTCCTCCATCCTCGGTCCGTGTGGATGGTCAGGAGGAATATATCATCAAGTCCATCCTTGATTCTCGTATTTCTAGGGGGAAGCTGCAATACCTCATAGACTGGAAAGGTTATGGTCCAGAAGAGAGGTCTTGGGTTCCTGGTATAGACGTGCATGCTCCTCGTCTTCTTCGGCATTCCACGTTCGTTTTCCTTCTAAGCCCGGTCCCATCCGCCCAGTGGGCGTTTCTAGAAGGGGGGGTACTGTCAGGGTACCTGTTGGTGCTGAATCCAGGGAAGACATCCTCTCTGTTTAGGGGCTCCCTGCCCCTAGCATTTTCGGCATATTC
>OW240912.1:320853818-320936638 GCA_933207985.1 Pelobates cultripes | reverse complement strand
TCGTGTCCTCCAAAGCCATCTAGTTCATTTGTTTGAAGAATTGAATCCACACCGCCAAGCCTTCAGAATTAGAGAGCTGGGACTGTTACTCCCTAACTCTCATACCTTTTCATACCGTGACACAAGCACGCCTAGCATGCTGACATTGTCAGATTTGTGTTTAAGACACCCCTGAATGAGTACCATTAATGTGTCTGATGTGAGAAGCACACTTTCATGAGTACGCAGTACAACATGTATAGCAGCTATACAGGGAGTGCAGAATTATTAGGCAAGTTGTATTTTTGAGGATTAATTTTATTATTGAACAACAACCATGTTCTCAATGAACCCAAAAAACTCATTAATATCAAAGCTGAATATTTTTGGAAGTAGTTTTTAGTTTGTTTCTAGTTTTAGCTATGTTAGGGGGATATCTGTGTGTGCAGGTGACTATTACTGTGCATAATTATTAGGCAACTTAACAAAAACAAATATATACCCATTTCAATTATTTATTATTACCAGTGAAACCAATATAACATCTCAACATTCAAAAATATACATTTCTGACATTCAAAAACAAAACAAAAACAAATCAGTGACCAATATAGCCACCTTTCTTTGCAAGGACACCCAAAAGCCTGCCATCCATGGATTCTGTCAGTGTTTTGATCTGTTCACCATCAACATTGCGTGCAGCAGCAACCACAGCCTCCCAGACACTGTTCAGAGAGGTGTACTGTTTTCCTCCTTGTAAATCTCACATTTGATGATGGACCGCAGGTTCTCAATGGGGTTCAGATCAGGTGAACAAGGAGGCCATGTCATTAGATTTTCTTCTTTTATACCCTTTCTTGCCAGCTACGCTGTGGAGTACTTGGACGCGTGTGATGGAGCATTGTCCTGCATGAAAATCATGTTTTTCTTGAAGGATGCAGACTTCTTCCTGTACCACTGCTTGAAGAAGGTGTCTTCCAGGAACTGGCATTAGGACTGGGAGTTGAGCTTGACTCCATCCTCAACCCGAAAAGGCCCCACAAGCTCATCTTTGATGATACCAGCCCAAACTAGTACTCCACCTCCACCTTGCTGGCGTCTGAGTCGGACTGGAGCTCTCTGCCCTTTACCAATCCAGCCACGGGCCCATCCATATGGCCCATCAAGACTCACTCTCATTTCATCAGTCCATAAAACCTTAGAAAAATCAGTCTTGAGATATTTCTTGGCCCAGTCTTGATGTTTCAGCTTGTGTGTCTTGTTCAGTGGTGGTCGTCTTTCAGCCCTTCTTACCTTGGCCATGTCTCTGAGTATTGCACACCTTGTGCTTTTGGGCACTCCAGTGATGTTGCAGCTCTGAAATATGGCCAAACTGGTGGCAAGTGGTATCGTGGCAGCTGCACGCTTGACTTTTCTCAGTTCATGGGCAGTTATTTTGCGCCTTGGTTTTTCCACACGCTTCTTGCGACCCTGTTGACTATTTTGAATGAAACTTTTGATTGTTCGATGATCACGCTTCAGAAGCTTTGCAATTTTAAGAGTGCTGCATCCCTCTGCAAGATATCTCACTAGTTTTGACTTTTCTGAGCCTGTCAAGTCCTTCTTTTGACCCATTTTGCCAAAGGAAAGGAAGTTGCCTAATAATTATGCACACCTGATATAGGGTGTTGATGTCATTAGACCACAACCCTTCTCATTACAGAGATGCACATCACCTAATATGCTTAATTGGTAGTAGGCTTTCGAGCCTATACAGCTTGGAGTAAGACAACATGCATAAAGAGGATGATGTGGTCAAGATACTCATTTGCCTAATAATTCTGCACTCCCTGTAGTTTGCAAGTCTAAAGAGAGGAAGAGGCAGACATCAGCTGTAGAATGCTAAAAAGGGATCACACTACGAAATCGGTGAGATTTGTGACCAATGAGCTGATCTGTCATTTTGCTCACCGTTTGTAAACGTACAAACCGTGTAGAGAATCATAGAAAAAAGGGAAGGCCTCGGAAAGTAAAGTGACACTTTTACTAATAATAACTTTATGATAATAACTTTCCACTATGTGTCTTTATTTGGAAACTTCCTATTTATTTTATGCAGAAATTGCAAGTCTTGCTTTCCCTGCTACTGCTTTTGGCATTACACCAAAACACATGTATTTATGGCAAGATAGGCTTACATCCATTTGATAAGGGTGTTATTGATTGCATTGGAAACTTTTTTTTCATTATTCCCTGATTTCATAATCATATAAAATGTAATAAGGGTCATTTTTTAATTTACTTTTATTAACTTTTCGAGGCTGGGTTTCCTTTTTTCTTGTGTATTTCTATATTCATTATAGCGGTTACTTGTAACCTTACCTCCCCTCCTCTTTTCTCCCCTTCCTGCTGTTCCTGGAAACTCTTTCATTGCTTTTCTATCTAACATACAATTCATTATTTGTCATTGAATTCAATGATTCCCTATAAGAATTATTTGATTGGTGGATCACGACAAGGGTCGCACATATACCTACTGCTTCTATAAAAAGCTTTTGTTTGGATTAGACTCAAAAGAAATGACGATGAGCAAGGAGTTGATAATCTTCCCATAGGGAACTTCAAACGGTGATGAAATAACAGTAAATATGGTTTTGAAATTCAGAATTAGATTAATTGCAGAGGTAGCACTATTATTTATTAACAATATAATGTGCAATCCTATTGGAAACTGTAAAGTGTTCCGTTACGCTATGAAGAATTTTTCATTCAATATTTTTCATTATACTCTAAACTTTATCCCACATAACCTGTATTAAATAATTATGAATATGACCTCGGTCTAATAAGCTTTGCAAATAAATCATTGCTGTTAGATAACTTTCCAAAAATATCTATCTACAGAGCTGCCCATTAAAGTCTATAGGAATTTTTGTAGATAAATCATTTGGAAAGTTTTTATAACAATATTGAATCATGTGAAAAGATTATTAACCCCTTAAGGACCGAGGACGGTTCAGGACCGTCATCGGCATTTTTGCCTTGCCGACCGATGACGGTCCTGAACCGTCCTAACAGTCTGGGGGTACTTACCTGATCGCCGTCGTTCCCCCGGCGGCGATCAGTGTTCCTCCGGTTGTGGGGAGACTGCCTGCAGCCCAGACAGTCTCCACGGGTATTGGGACTTTGCGCTGGCGACCGCCAACACAGCGCATCGCTACGGTCGCTAACAGTCTCAGCGCCCGCGCCTGTAGGGACTGGTTCGTGCCGATGCGCAAAGCCCCCTGCTAGTGTAAAATCATAAAATAAAATAAAGTTAATGGTAATAAAAAAAATAATAATAATTATATATGTGTATATATGATATATAGATATATATTATATCTATATAATATATGTCTATATATCATATATATATAATGTCATACTAAGTGTATTTTTATATTAATATGTACTTATATTAATATAAAAATACACTTATAATTAAATTACACACGTATATATATAATATATATAATAACTATATATTGTATATATATATTATTATAAAATATAAATAATAAGTAATTTAAATTAAATAATTTTTTTTTTAAATAATAATAAAAAATTAAAAAAAAATTATATAGTTATATGAAATTTTATTCTAACTGTATTTTAAAATTAATATATATATATATTTATATCAAAATACACTTAGAATGAATTTGTATATATATCTATGTATATATAAATAAATAAAAATAATACGAAATATACATATGTCCAAGTACAAAATTACATAAAAAATTATATAAATATACACGTAGACTTCAAATATATAAATATGCATATATATTTAAATTCTACGTGTGTATTTATGTAATATTTTTACATAATTCAGTAATTTTATTGATTGCAATTTGAGGGACCTGCCTGCCAACCCAGGCCGAAATTCCAGAGAATTGAATTTGTTAGCACTGTATTTTACCCTGTAACGTTCTACAACACCCTAAAACCTGTACATGGGGGGTACTGTTTTACTCGGGAGACTTCGCTGAACACAAATATTAGTGATTCAAAACAGTAAAACATATCACAGCGATGATATTGTCAGTGAAAGTTACTTTTTTGCATTTTTCACACACAAACAGCACTTTTACTGATGATATAATTGCTGTGATACGTTTTCCAGTTTTTAAACACTAATATTTGTGTTCAGCGATGTCTCCCGAGTAAAACAGTACCCCCCATGTACAGGTTTTATAGCATTTTTGAAAGTTACAAGGTCAAATATATGGGTCAAATATTTTTACATTGAAAATGGCCAGGTTGGTTACGTTGCCTTGGAGAGCGTATGGTAGCCCAGGAATGAGAATTACCCCCATGATGGCATACCATTTGCAAAAGAAGACAACCCAAGGTATTGCAAATGGGGTATGTCCAGTCTTTTTAGTAACCACTTGGTCACAAACACTGGCCAAAATTAGCGTTCAATTTAGTTTTTTTACTTTTTTCACACACAAACAAATATGAATGCTTACTTTGGCCAGTGTTTTCGACTAAGTGGCTACTAAAAAAGACTGGACATACCCCATATTGAATACCCTGGGTTGTCTACTTTAAAAATATGTACATGTGGGGTGTTATTCAGAGATTTATGACAGATAATAGTGTTACAATGTCACTATTGATAAATTTTTAAAATGTATGTTTTGAAACCGCAATATCCTACTTGTACCTATAGCCCTATAACATGCAAAAAAAAGCAAAAAAGCACGTAAACACTAGGTATTTTTAAACTCAGGACAAAATTTTGAATCTATTTAGCAGTTTTTTTCATTCGCTTTTGTAGATGAGTAAAAGATTTTTCAAGTAAAAGTCAAAAACATGTATTTTTTTCAATTTTTCATCAGATTTTTGTATTTTTTTTAAATTAAAATACATGAGATTATATAAATAATGGTATGTAAAGAAAGCCCATTTTGTCCTGAAAAAAACAATATATAATTTGTATGGGAACAGTAAATGAGAAAGCGGAAAATTACAGCCAAACACAAACACCACAAAAGTGTAAAAATATTCCTGGTCGCAAATGTACAACATCGCAAAAACAGTCCAGTCCTTAAGGGGTTAAAAGAAGAAAGACAAATAGCTATGTCTAAATGAAAATGCTGAAACACGTCAGTGATTCATATGTTGAAGAATAGAAATACTGATTGGCTGGAATTCCCAAATTAATAAAAGACAATGCAGTAAGAAAGTAGAAGTAAAAGAAACTGTCATTTTCAATGAGTCATATAAAGATACGTGGATAATATCCTGTTTGTTATAGGCAGAAATTAAAAAAAATAATTTCCAGAGAATCAAAAACTGATAACACACATACACACACACATACAAACACAAACACATATGCAAGACATATGTATGTATTATTATATTGACAGCCGCTAGAGGCGCTTCCGCGCTTCTCACTGTGATTTTCACAGTGAGAAGACTCAAGCTTCCATAGGAAGGCATTGCAAATGCTTTCCTATGGACTGACTGAATGCGCACGCGGCTCGTGCCGCGCATGCGCATTCAGCAGATGATGTCGGAAGGAGGAAGAGAGCCCCCAGCGCTGGAGAAAGGTAAGAATTTATCCCCTTCCTCCCCCTTCAGCCTGGCGGGATGGGGGCCATGAGGTTGGCGGCACCTTCAGGGCACTATAGTGCCAGGAAAATTAGTTTGTTTTCCTGGCACATTAGTGGTCCTTTAAGCCTGTGACAACAGGGAACTCCTTTCATATGGTACCTTGTCCTGGGATTAGGATGTTACACACTGTCTTTTCAGGCTTCAGAGACTCTTCACACACTGGATGAGGTAAAAGTACTTGGTGTTTTTAGTTTTTTATTGTGGCTCCAAAATTTAACAGTGTTCAGGAAAGTATAACAAAATATAACAAAACAATGCAAAACAAAATCCTTGGTCTTCTGAGCAATAACTTCAAATAATAACTGACTGGGTTGGATGGCTTGCCCATTTCCCAACAAACGGAAATATCCACTTTACTTGTTATGATCTTTTCAACTGTTCGTCTTTCAACTCACAGGAAACAAAAACACAATCTCTCCTCCTTCTTGGCAGGAATCCTCCTTCTGGAATCGGATTCCTCATCTGCAGTTTCCCAGCAACCTCCAAAATGTGGAGTGGAGCACTGACCCACACTACTCTTAAAGTGCACCACCCCAGGGCTCAAACAAACACATAGATAAAGTGCAAATTTAATTTTAAAATAAACATTTCCCTGGGGCTAATCTTCTGCATTACACAATGGGAAAAAACACACTTAAACCTCTCTACACATACACAATATTCAGGCACCACACACACACACACACATACGGTCAACTCATACAGGCACACTTAGCCCCCCTACACACACGTACAGCCTTCAGTTTCCTCCATACAAACACTTAGCCACTACACACACTGACAACATGTACACACACACAACACTCTAACACCACACACGCAATACTCACAAAAAACAGAGACCATGGCTATAGGAGGGGGCCCCATCCTGACACCGTGCCTAGAGCCCTGGGCAATTTTAATCCAGCTCCAGTTGTTCCTTCTCAGAATTTTCTCACCAATTTTGCTCCTTCTTATGCAAGTCTGGTTATGGGCCTCTGGGAGGAACATCGATATGACCTAATAATTTTTGGGGGGAGACTGGCTCTCAATCGCCATTTCATTGATGACCTCATTATTGTTTGGGAAGGTGATACGAATGACATCAATTCTTAGAGTATATTAATAGTAAAACTATGGACATCACTTATATGCATAATATTGGTAATACAATGATTTATTCCCTCAACCTTTCTTTAGTTGTAGAATCCAACCAGGCACTAAGTTAAATCAATTCCAAATTGGAAACAGATACATCAGCCACCAGTGGACAACATCCCCGATGGATACGGAATGTGTCATTGGGACAGTTTACCAGAATAAGAAGGAAATGCTACCTAATTTCTGATTTTGACAAGAAAACATTTTTGGATAGAGATTATTCACACTCTGTATTGTTTACAGACTATACTGATGTGAGAAACATGAATAGGTAACAACTCATATTCCCTAAGAGTAATCTTGACAATACCTTCAAACAGCAGTTCCAATAAATATATGACTACAACAATTACTCAACCAGTTACCATAAAATTGTGAATAGGCTAAAGTAGTTCATTAGAAACGAGACTAAGATCCCCCAGATCTCCAAAATTACTGGCAAACATATGATTAATGGACTAAGTGAGATCTAAGTATGAAAAGATTCTAAAGACCCTAAAAGATATTATAATAAAGGATCTATGGCTCAGATGGGGGTTGTCCAATACACCTAGAGTCACTTTTACAAGAGCTAGTTTTAAAAATATGTTGGTGCCCACCAACCTATGTGCGCAAACATATTGTTAACACAAAAACTGATGCTAAGATTAATTAAAAAAACATTGATAATCCGACTTCAGATCCAGCGCACTAATTCACTAAACAGCAATTTCAAGGCTCAAAGAATGTAATAGTTTTATTTAAAATCACCTCACCTCACGTAAAAATAAGGAGGGTTTAGTTACATTATATGATCATATATTGCATAAGCCTGCCACAACGTCAATGTACCCCATTCTTGGCAGGTCCTACTCTAGCAGCCTAATGCCCGCTCTTTTGAGCTTAATCCACTTGTTAAATCCCCAGAATAACCATATTAAAGTGATCTGAAAGTGAGTTTGACATTAAAAATAGTCAAACCGCCAAAATAGAAAAATTAACCTGACTGATTCAGACTTTAAATTCCCAACAATTCGCACTATAGTAAATAACTTTGTGTAGGTGTAACTGAAATGACTGAAACATGAATATAATGCAATGCATTAATCTGCACTTTGCTAAATAGCTCTGCTTGATATTTTTGTGAATACTTCTTTAATTTTACTTGGTATAAAAATAAGATCTTTTCTTTTTTATCTAAATCAGAAACAAACTGGGTCTTATTAATCAGAAAAACATTGTGGGGAATTCCTCAGCTTCAGGTAAATAAACATTACCTTTAGTGTATGGTTAGTCTTCCTTTGGTTAGTGGATTGAGGCCATTACTTCAGAATCTCCTCTGTGCGTAAGCATGTGGTTTAGAATTGGTCATTGTAAGTGGAAGTGGTGAAAACAGAAACCTACTTTCTTGCAAACCGTGGACTCTTTCTTTGCAAAATTAAGATTGAACTTCGAAATAAAATCCCCACTCCAATAAACAAGAAAGCCTTTAATTTTTAATCCATTGTACATTCAAATGTTGGTTCTTGCTAACCACAAACAGTTTTAACATATGGAAAAAACATATTTACAATAGACGTATTTAGAAAACTATTTACTTAGATTTTTTTTTTCCATTTTGGTGGCAAAAATAATAACTTTTATTAGCTGTCTTCACTAAATCTACCACAAAATCCTAATATAATATTAATAGTAATCATAATCAATAATACTTGTGAAGCAATGAAAAAAAGAACAAAAACCCAAGGGCAGAGGCGGCTCTCTAATTAGGCGGTTTAGGCGGCCGCCTAAGGCCTCGCGCTAGGAGGGGCCTCGCGGCCGCCTAAACCAAGTAATTAGAGAGCCGCTGCAGTGCTTTCAAATATTATTTAAAAAAATGTAATGCCGGCCGGCAGCCGCATCAATATTGCCGCGGCGCCGGTGTTCTATCAGTCTGGTATACTCCGTCAGATTGCTATACCCACGTCACTTCCGGGGAGGGGAATCAGCTGTCTCCTGTGCTGCACATGCGTGCTAGCACTCCTGCTACTTCTCCACAGCAAGGTCCTGGAAGTAAGTAAAACTAGTTTTACACTTTCATTATAGTTAGTGCATTCACTAAGCTTAGGCACACGGGACATTTAGGGTTAAGTGAGGGTACAAATTAGGGTTAGGTAAGTGCTTCTAACCTCTCTCACATCTATTCTTACCCTAACCCTTGGGGTAAGGGTTAAAATAAAGTGTGAGAAATCACTATTTAGTGATATTCCCCTAATGTGAAATATCACTAAATAGGAACAAGTCCCTAATCCTAACCCTAATTTGAACCCTAACATTAACCCTAAATGTCCCATGTCCTAAGCTTAGTGAATGCACTAACTATAATGAAAGTGTAAAACTAGTTTTACTTACCTTCCAGGACCTTGCTGTGGAGGAGTAGCAGGAGTGCTAGCACGCATGTGCAGCACAGGAGACAGCTGATTCCCCTCCCCGGAAGTGACGTGGGTATAGCAATCTGACGGGGTATACCAAACTGATAGAACACCGGCTCTATTACAACATGAAACCCTCTCACATGGGTTTCCCGTGCAGGAGTGAATCCCCTCCATTCCTCCTGCACGCTACCTGGTAATCGGCCAATCAGCGATGCCGATTACGTCACGACGTCACGACGTCACGACGTAACCCCTCCCTACATTCCCCCGCCTGCGGTACCGAAGAGAAGAGGAGCTGCTGAAGAAAAGAGAGCAGAGCAGAAGGGAGAAAAAGGAAGGACTCAGGAGAGGAGAGGAGAAAGGAGAAAAAGGAAGGACTCAGGTGAGCAGAGGAGAAGGGAGAAAAAGGAAGGACTCAGGAGAGCAGAGGAGAAAGGAGAAAAAGGAAGGACTCAGGAGAGCAGAGGAGAAAGGAGAAAAAGGAAGGACTCAGGAGAGCAGAGGAGAAAGGAGAAAAAGGAAGGACTCAGGAGAGCAGAGGAGAAAGGAGAAAAAGGAAGGACTCAGAAGAGCAGAGGAGAAGGGAGAAAAAGGAAGGACTCAGGCGAGCAGAGGAGAAGGGAGAAAAAGGAAGGACTCAGGTGAGCAGAGGAGAAAGGAGAAAAAGGAAGGACTCAGGAGAGCAGAGGAGAAAGGAGAAAAAGGAAGGACTCAGGAGAGCAGAGGAGAAGGGAGAAAAAGGAAGGACTCAGGAGAGCAGAGGAGAAGGAGAAAAAGGAAGGACTCAGGAGAGCAGAGGAGAAGGGAGAAAAAGGAAGGACTCAGGCGAGCAGAGGAGAAGGGAGAAAAAGGAAGGACTCAGGTGAGCAGAGGAGAAAGGAGAAAAAGGAAGGACTCAGGAGAGCAGAGGAGAAAGGAGAAAAAGGAAGGACTCAGGAGAGCAGAGGAGAAAGGAGAAAAAGGAAGGACTCAGGAGAGCAGAGGAGAAAGGAGAAAAAGGAAGGACTCAGAAGAGCAGAGGAGAAGGGAGAAAAAGGAAGGACTCAGGCGAGCAGAGGAGAAGGGAGAAAAAGGAAGGACTCAGGAGAGCAGAGGAGAAAGGAGAAAAAGGAAGGACTCAGGAGAGCAGAGGAGAAGGGAGAAAAAGGAAGGACTCAGGAGAGCAGAGGAGAAGGGAGAAAAAGGAAGGACTCAGGTGAGCAGAGGAGAAGGGAGAAAAAGGAAGGACTCAGGTGAGCAGAGAAGAAGGGAGAAAAAGGAAGGACTCAGGTGAGCAGAGGAGAAAGGAGAAAAAGGAAGGACTCAGGAGAGCAGAGGAGAAGGCAGAAAAAGGAAGGACTCAGGAGAGGAGAAGGCAGAAAAAGGAAGGAATCAGGAGAGCAGAGGAGAAAGGAGAAAAAGGAAGGACTCAGGAGAGCAGAGGAGAAAAAGGTAAGGGGAGCAGAGGAAAAAATAAATGGAGAAGGAGAGCAAAGGACTCAATAGTTTTAGCATTGTTGTGATTTGAAAATTGACAGGGTTATTCACTAAAGTGTTAATTGGGAATTTAAAGGGACACTCTATACTACTGCTTAATGCAGTGGTTCTTATTCAAAGAGACTGTGCCTGCAGTCTCAGCAATGTAAACACACTGCCTTTTCTGATAAAGGGCAAGTTTGTACATTGCTTTCTATGACCTCCTCTAGTGGCTGTCACACAGACAACCCTTTATTGTTCGGTCCTGCAATCTTTGCTTGAGCAACATTTGGCATCTTCACGCTCTACATGAAGATGCCGTAGGTTTCTCATAAAGATGTATTGACCTAATGCATGAGGAGATGCTGATTGGTGCAGCGTGGCATTTGCTGCACATGCACACTAACCTTCCATCAATTTATCCCTTTGTGGAGATCATCATCATCATCGGAGAGTAAAACTTATATAATTATTGTTTTAGGTGGGTGCAAGTAAAACATTCGAACATTGGAAAATCTGTTACATTTTCAACTCAGTTTAACCTAAAAAATTTAATTTACTTTGAATTCCCAACATTTTTTACTTTAGTGGATAAACTTTATAATTTGTGATATTTAGACAAATTTACCAAGTTGTAAATCTAGCTAGTGTTTAAAAATGGTTTCCAATTTTTTATTAACAAAAGAAATTCACATACATGTGAAAAATAGTTCACTTGTCTCTACAAAGACTACAAAAGTTGAAATTTGAGTCTAATTCTCATCATTCACGTGTAATCTTGTACTAGGTATGCATTTAACAAAAAATAAATGTCAATGATCCAATTTTTGTAACGCATAATTTGGATTTTTAAATTAATCGAAAACGTTTGCTTCTTTGCTTCTGTTACCTAAGGAAACAGGAAAAGGATAGTTCTACAACTGAAAAGAATGCCTTTTTTCACTTTTCAATGTTCACTTTTTTCATCATTTAGGCAGTTTATTTAAGAAAGAAAAAATAACCTTTCATTTATTGCAATAGTTTAATGTTAATATTATAATGTTTTATTGTACAAAGGCAATACAAAAAAAGAAGCGCACCAATAGATTCTTCCTGGTAAGATGTTTTCTAAATAAAAAAGTGTGTCTGCATTTAACAAAGCGCATGCACAGCAGAGCATTGTTACCCATAAGGCAGCTTAGGCAGCTGCCTAGGGCCAGGGCTTAGACAGATTGACTCCTGTCTGGGTCTGGATCTCCAGTTCTGTCACTGAGGGGGCCCTTCCTGAGGCTCTTTTCAATGACTCAGAGCTCCATAACCAGTACTCTGAGTAATTGACTGAGTGCTGGAATATCGAGGGAGCTGTTAAAGTGATTTGCAGCTAATATCAGTGCAGACCTCAATGCTCCACCACCGAATCACCAGGCACCTTCTCCAGCTTACCCTCCACCAGACCACTAAGGATCCAGTCCAAAGTGCCCTCCACTGGACCACCAGGGATAATAGTCCCCTTCTGCCAAAAGGTAAGCAGGAGGGGTCAAAAGAACAACTGCCCCACACACTACACACACTAACCTCCATCAAGTTCTTTCTCAAAGGCCCAAACGAAACATCTATGTTGAATACTGCTACCAAAAGGTTTATGGAAAATCCAGTAATTATTACAATTATTATTCTTCATTTTCTGCCCCCTCTTATCTCTAATTATCTCTCCAGAGCCCCCATTATGTTTTTCAGACTCTCTCCCTCCACCAATTTTCTCTTCGCAATCCTCCTATTACTTCCCTCAGCCTGTACATTATCTCTATAGCTCTTTCATAGTGACCAAGTGTGCACTTGACTGGCATGATTATAGTAAAACAGAGGCAGGAATTACCACCAGCCAGTGAGTCTAACTCTGCACAGGAAAGAAAAGTGCTGATCGCTCAACCATGCTACAGGATTAACCCATGAGGAAATATTGATGGGTTGACTGCTTAGTGATTGGTTGTGGAAGACCTTAAATTTCAGCCAGCCAATTTACTTCTATTCAGGTTGTGTGCACAGCCTGCATATCAGCATATGTTACAAATCCCTGGTGTACAGGGCCCAAAGGGCAGCTGCTAAGGATCCCTACATAATACAGGAACTAAAGTATCGGCCCATTTTGCCCTGTGGTAAAGACAGCCCTTTTCTTGCCTCCAGCAAAGTGTTCAGCTGCTCCACATATTTTGGAACACTTAGTGTTTATCTGCCGCTAATGAAATGTGCTGCTAAATACAAGTCATTTTCCTAAATTGCTTTTTGTTAAAAAACCCTTTCATAAAGTTAATTCATCAAGTTAATTTCAGAATGTTAAATTGAGCTAACACAACTTTTAATTGTATAGGTATAAAATATTATTTGCTTGAAATCCTCATTGTATCTATGGTGTAAAAATCGAAATAGATTGGATTCGTTATTCAGGCCCTGTTGTCCTAAACAATTTAATTTTGCATGTTTGTATGTGTATCTGTTTGTATGTGTGTCTGTATGTGTTTCTGTTTTTGTGCATCTTTCTATTTGTATGTGTGTCTGTGTTTGCATGTCCATTTGTGTATCTGTATGCCTATCTGTGTGACTGTATGTCTGTATGTGTATGTTTATCAGTGTCTGTATGTGTATCTGTGTGTCTGTATGCACATGTGTGTCCGTATGCCTACCTGTGTATCTGTTTGTCTGTATGTTTATCTGTGTGTGTGGATTTGTCTGTATGTGTATCTGTGTGTTTGTATGTGTATCTGTGCGTGTAAATGTTTGTATGTGTCAGTGTGTGTATCCAAATGTGTATCATTCTGTGTGTCTGTATCTGCATGTGTGTCAGTGTAGTTGTCTGTGTATCTGTATGTGTATTAGTGTGTATCTTTGCATCTGTATATGTATGTGTGTTATTGTGTGTGTGTGTATCTGCATGTGGGTCTGTATGTGTCTGTATGTTTGTTATTGTGTGTATCTGCATGTTTGTCAGTGTATTTGTCTGTTTATCTGTATGTGTGTCTGTTTATCTGCATGTTTGTCAGTGAGTGAATGTGTGTAAATGTGTATCTGCATGTGTGTCTGTGTATGGACTTGTGTGTGTGTGTGTGTGTATATGTATCTGTCTTTGTATGTCTGTACCTGTGTATGTGTGTATATCTATGTATGTCAGTGTCTGCATCTGTGTGTGTGTATTTTGTCTCAGTAAAAATGAGTGTGGCTAAGTGTGTTTTTATTTGGGGGTTTTTTGTGTTGGTTTTTTTTTTGTGTGGGGTCGGAGTGCACGATTGCATGCTAGGCCCAGGGGGCCCAAGCAAATGCCTGCCCAGGGTCCAATTAGTATTAAAGATGGCCCTGACTTCAAGCAGACAGCAATGGCTTCCAATGGACAGTTGGTTTCTGCATACTCTAACAGCAGAAGCCGCTTTTCTATCTCGCTCATAGACACACTTGGTATAATGAGTCTGAGGGACAGGCTGTAATGTGACATCACTTCCTCCCATCACTCAGACTAACTGTGCTCAGGTGGGCTTTTATGAAAGCTGTCTCTCCTTATCGAACAGGAAAAATATAGCTTGAATCCTTACTAGAGTAGAGACTAGGCAAATAATCCTTAAATCCAGAAAAACAGACAAAAGAAATAGCTTGTGGATACAGTTTTGTTTCTTTAAAATAATTTTCTTATTTACTGTGTTTACTGTGTTGCTAGTGTCACGGCACCCCACCTGATGAGAATATCAGAGGCATTTTCCTATGCGCTTAGTATACTTACACAAACGCCTTCTCCATGCGAGTGCTCCTCCTTCTGTCATTCTGTCCAAATAGAGCTGATGCAAATCAAAGCCTTTTTATGGCTCTGCCTCCTTAGACCAGGTTGATGACATGGATTTGCATACGTCATCACTAGTGATGTCCCGGACGGTTCGCCGGCGAATAGTTCCTGGCGAACAACGCTTGTTCGCCACGGACGGCGAACATATGCGCTGTTCGGTCCGCCCCCTATTCGTCATCATTGAGTAAACTTTGACCCTGTACCTCACAGTCAGCAGACACATTCCAGCCAATCAGCAGCAGACACTCCCTCCCAGACCCTCCCACCTCCTGGACAGCATCCATTTTACATTCATTGTGAAGCTGCATTCTTAGTGAGAGGAGGGACAGTGTAGCTGCTGCTGATTTGATAGGGAAATTGATAGCTAGGCTAGTGTATTCAGTGTCCACTACAGTCCTGAAGGACTCATCTGATCTCTCTGACCTCACTACCCCCCACACCACCCCCAGCCTCACTACCCCCACCACCACCCTCAGCATCACCACCCTCAGAATCACCCCCCCACCACACTCAGCATCACCCCCACCACCCTCAGCATCACCACCCCCAACCGCCCTCAGTCTCACTACCACCCACACCACCCTCACTCACTACCACCCACAGCCTCACCCCTTCCACCCACAGCCCTCACCACCCCCCACCAATCCTAGCATCACTTACCCCAACCACCCTCAGTATCCCACCCTCACCCCCCCACCACCCTCAGCATCAACCCCCCTCACCATCACCCCCCTCCTTCTCACATCACCCCTCCCTCACATTACCCCCCCCACACCATCACCTCCCTGTCACCATCACCTCCCTGTCACCATCACCTCCCTCTCACCATCACCCGCCTCTCACCATCACCCCCCCATACACACAACACACTTCAAGCAGCTACCCCATACACACAACACACTTCAAGCAGCTACCCCATACACATAGGGTCTCAGACAAAAATGCAGACATGCTCACAGAGACATACGTTCACACACAAGGATACTCTCTGTCAGACACACTCTCAGGCACATACACAGGTAAACTGTGCATCAATGTGTATATGTGACACTTTTTGTTAGTGGGGCCTCATGTTTGAGTTTCGCCTAAGGCCTCATAAAGTCTAGAGCCGCCTCTGCCCAAGGGGAACCGTTTAGACGATAAAGAGTAACCCAAAAATAAATTGAGTTATAAAACATCACTTTTAATGTAGAAAGTAAAGTAAAAAATAGAGTCTCAAGAAGAATGGGACTCAAAACTGGTTTTAAACAGAGTAAAGGAAAAAAATTATAATACATATTGTGACTCAGGAAATCAGCACTAAGTAATGGTCGTGGGAATTGCCAACATAGCAAATCACATAAATGTTCAAAAAATATATTACTAGTTCCCTACTCTATTGTGCCTTTGAGGGCACCCCTTAAAAAATTCTGATTCCCCCTCCTCCTTCTGTTAGATTGCCTGATTTTGCCGAAGTGCAGCAGCACCGCTAAATAGATATCTAATAGTGCTGTGCGGCTGTGGTGTAAGCCAAACTAAAAGATAAGAAAAATAAGGAAAAAAACGAAATGTATAAACATTCAGATAAAAGTTAATTGAAGTATGGCTGGAGCTGTCATTAAAGATTTTAACGAATGTTGTCCCATGTCTCGTGGACCAGCATCATACTTCGTAGAAGTCCCTAGAAGGTTACTATTGTGTAGCATACTTGTGAAGCATGTCAATGAATTTATTTCAACTCATTTCAGTCCAACATTTTGTGTACATTCTATAGCTTAAATATGATTTAAAAAAATACAAAATAATAGAAGGGAAAAGCAGACATTCCAGTGGAACAAACATATAGTAATGCTGATATAAAGAGTTAAGTAAATGAAAGTACAAATATTTAAAAAAAATAATGAAGCAAAATCCCTTTAAAACAGGAACAAGCCTTTAAGCTTACCACTGGGTTGGACAACTATATCGACCAAAATATTATGTTTTGCAGCTACTTTTATGTTGTTAAAATGGGCAGAGCAGCAAATGGGGGCATGCCCACTAAAAAGTTAGCAGCCAGTGACCTTTCTCTATAATAAGATAGCGACTGGGCATCTACTGTTAACATACACGGGTGACTTGGTACAGGTGGGGCTTCAAATTAAAGAACACAGGGTGGACATGGCACCGTTCACAAAATAGACAAAAGCTGGAGTTTAACTAGAGGAGGTGGGAAAGCACAATATATACCAGTATGTAATACTGGTAAAACAACTTTTATTTAAGAATTTCATAAAATCTAAACAACCGCTAATGTAGAAAAAAACTCCCTAAAACATTAATATTAGTGTACCCTGGTGTCAGCCAACCTCCTACAAAATGGATGGGTTATGGTATATATGCTAAATGCAGAAAAGGCAAATCTCAGCATAGACTAAATACCACAGAGTTCTCAGAAAATCACAATAAAAAAGGGACTAAATGGAATTCCCTATGAAAGATGAGTGCTAGTGGTCTGACTCAAAATACACTAGCAGAGATAAAGCAGTAGTGATGAACAGGTGGGAGTCTAATCTCTAGGGGCTATTTGTCTGTATATACTTAATTCTAAGACAAAACATGAGCAAATTAATCAACTGTCACAAAGTTTACGTGGAAAATTTTAAACTTAACATATGTAAACAGCAAATGCAGCAAAAAAGATGAAGAAACCAATATATTTCAAACACTTGCTGACATACTAGTAGGCATTCACATTAAATGTGTGACAGAAAAAAAACTAAAAATAGTTACTAAAAACTAAAAATAGTACTGACATACAATTCTCAGTTAATAGTCTGCTAATTAATCACATAGTGTTATATATATATGTGGAAGTAACCAGAGAAGAAAAAATATATTAGCAGCAAGGATTAACTATATAAGAGCCAAACGTAGTATAGTCATAGCACCTTTAATGAACGATTAATGCTTCATAAGAAAAATAAGCATTTGTAACCATGCATAAACAGGTAACAAAATAGCAGTTTACCACTTGCTACATTTAGCTCGGGCTCACAAAAATTATTACTTACAAATTGAACCTGTTAGTTGTTGTAACTGTGTATCAAGCTACAGCAATCCTTCACCATGCTTTTGAGGTCTTCTCTATATGATAGGAAATAGCTAAGTGTATCTAAACAGTCCCTATTTCTGCCAAGTAACGCAGAGATATAGTAGAAATCGCAATCTGAAGATACAAACAAAAAAGTCTCTGTAATTAAATCACTGAGGATAAATGGAACATCTTCCAACAAATATTAGAAAGGTACATTTCTTAGTATGTACCATTGGGTAATAAATATAAAAGAAACAAATTGAAACTAATGTGGCTTACTGGGAAAGTGAATCTAGAAATTAAAAATAAGAAAAGGGCATTCAAATTTTAAAAAACTATTTCTCCTCGAAATATATATAGGGGAAGAACCTATGGTAATAGATTTGCAAATGATTGCTGAAAAAAACTGAAAAATTGTAATTGACTAACTCAAGACAAGGAGCTGCAAAAACAAAGAAAGTTAATATAAACAAAGCTCCAGGGCCTGACTGTATTCATCCACGAGTACTTGAGGAACTAAGTGTAGAAATAAGTGAACCTCTGTTTTTAATCTTTCAAGATTCTTTTCTTTCAGGAAGTGTTTTCCGGAGTATTGAAGGAAGGCAGATGTGGTACCTATATTCAAAAAGGGTTTAAAACCCTTGCCTGGAAATTAGTATTTGAAAAGTTATTAAGGGATAATATTCAAGAATTCTTTGAGAAAAACATGGTTATCAGCAAAAATCAGCATGGCTTTATGAAGCACAGGTCATGTCAAACTAAATTGATTGCATTCTATGAAGAAGTAAGTAAAAGTACAGATCAGGCTGTTGCAGTGGATGTGATCTATTTGGATTTTGACAAGGCATTTGATACAGTTCCACACAATAGATTAGTGTTCAAAGAAATCAGTCTAGATGAAAATGCTTGTTCTTGGATAGAACATGGACTTAAAAAAAAGTACAAAGAGTTGTCAGTAAATTTGGACAGAGTTGGACAGAGGGGGGCAAGTGGTGTCCCACAGGGTTCTGTTCTGGGACCCCTTCCTATTTAACATATTTATAAATGAAAAAGGAGGCTCTTTAGTTCTATTCTAAATGGCCATTTGAATATGTAAGCTCACCAGCCATGTCAAGGCTATGTTATAGCCCTATTTAGGGTAAAGTATGTAGGGGTTTATAAAACACCCTTTCATGTCTCATTAGAGACGTTTATACTTTGTCTGATACCAGCAAAGTTTATTGAATGTGTAGAAGCCCTATAAAGGGTTAAATGTTAAAGGGTTTATAAAACACCCCTTTCTGTCTCACTTTGTCTGATATCAGCAAAGTGTATTGTATGTGCAGAAGCCCTATAAAGGGTTAAATGTTAAAGGGTTTATAAAATACCCCTTCCTGTCTTATTGGAGACTCTTGGCTGATATCAGCGTATCTAATGGCTAGTGTAGGAACTCACCTATTGAGGCTTGCCTTGACGTGGCTGGTGAGCTTACATATTCAAATGGCCATTTAGAATAGAACTAAAGAGCCTCCATTTTTGTTCAAATGCACATGGGGATCTAGGCCAGAGCGCAGGTAACGTTTTTCTTTGTTTTTACTATGTATTTTAAGCTGTTGGATACTAAGCCACTGCTGCTGTAAGCGCGGTGCTTTATCTTTGTATGTTTATAAATGATCTTTAAAAAAAACATTGAAAGTCATGTTTCAGTGCTTGCAGATGATACAAAACTCTGTACAGTAATACAATGTGAGCAAGATATTACTTTGCTGCAGAGGGATTTAGATAGGCTGGCAGACATGGCAGATTAATTTTAATGTAGAAAAATGCAAAGTTAAGCACTTCGGCGTAAAGAATGCATAAGCAACTTATATCCTTAATGGAAGCAAATTGGGGATAACAACACACGAGAAGGACTTGGGAATTGTTTTAGCCAATTTGTGTAGCCTAGGCCATCTTTATATAGAGAAACAATAATTTTTTTTCAGATCCTCAGAGAGTTCTTTGCCATGAGGTGCCATGTTGAACTTCCAGTGACCAGTATGAGAGAGTGTGAGAGCGATAACACCAAATTTAACACACCTGCTCCCCATTCACACCTGAAACCTTGTAACACTAACGAGTCACATGACACCGGGGGGGAAGGAGGGGGTGGCTAATTGGGCCCAATTTGGACATTTACACTAAGGAGTGTACTCACTTTTGTTGCCAACGTTTAGACATTAATGGCTGTGTGTTGAGTTATTTTGAGGGGACAGCAGATTTGCACTGTTACACAGGCTGTACACATACTACTTTACATTGTAGCAGAGTGTAATTTCTTCAGTGTTGTCACATGGAAAGATAAAATAAAATATTCACAAAAATGTGAGGGGTGTACTCACTTTTGTGAGATACTGTATATCAGAGTGGAATATTACCCAAATAATAGATAACATAAAGGCAACATTCAGAGGCCCTGATGCGCGAGTTTCGCCAGAGGGCTTATCAGAGGGGAAAGCGGCTAATGGTAAGTAACTAGTATAAAAATGGGGGGTTTTCTTCTGATTGGGCAGATTCATATTACTGCCGTGACAGAGGTCCAATTGATCTCTTTCAGATTTTGTAAATAGTGGCTGTTAATCAAAAAGTTTTTTGTAGTTGTATTGATTGAAAATTAGTTTAATAAAAGAATATGTTACAGAACAGTGTGAACCAAACTGACTAATTGGACACTCAGTAATCTGATTCATATGCAATTTTCTTCTCATCAAGAAAAGACAATAATGCAGTGCGCTTGATAGGGGGAGGAGGAAGGGACATAACTAAAATCCATGCTTGCAAGATGGTAAATTGATATAATGATATCATATCAATAGGTGCCAAAAAATAGATCCTTTTAAGGGAGATTACAAAAATATTTTTGGACAGTGGTCCTACCTGCTAATTAATCACATAGTGTTATATATATAGTGAAGTTCCCAGTGGCACTGTCTACAGGTCACTGTGCCCCTCAGGCCTTAGTTTCCTAATTCACTTTATGTTTTTACTGAAGCATGTGGCATAGATCTATATATCACAGAAAATTTGCCTTTCTGTGTTCTTTTCCAGGAGTTTAATGTTGGCATATATCGAATTTTATTGTTTGGACAGGTTACGCAATTTCCTTCCCAAACTGCATTTTTCTTTATGACACCTCCAGCAAAAATGTAAATCCACAGGAAAAATATGATTAATACCAGGATTAGTTAAACATTTTCTCGACATTTACTGAATTTTAGAGTCCAATAAACATTTATGATTGTATTGAGTGCTTTTGTCCATTCCCTTTGAGTTAGTTCGACCTGCAGCTCTTTTTTACTGTTGTTTTGTAAAGGATGGGAATATTATAGTATTGGATTTGATGTTTTTACGTGAAGAGTAAATGTGGTGGAGAATTACCATGTAAGAACTGGTAGTCAAATTGAGTTACTGTTCAAAATAGTTAGAGTAGGACCCACCTAAGAGATTTGCCTTGACGTGTCAGGTGGGCATTCCCTACAATGGCCATGGAAGTAACTAAATAACCACCATTTGTTTAAATATACACAGGGATTGGAAAAGAGAGCAGGTAACTTTTTTCTTTGGTTTTTACTGTTCTAAATAAGTTTTTTTTTTTTGTTTTTTTTTTAATTATTCAGTTTAAAGAAGTTAGTGGAAAGTTATAAAACACCATTGACTTGTGATACTGTTGAGGTGTGTGCTCGTTCACATTCATGGGAGAAACTCTTGGGTATGCAAACACACAAATTTAAAAATTCCTCTCAAACTTACACTTCTCCTGGGCAGTAATGGCTACAGTATTCCTCAGCCTCAATACATAGAACAAAAAAAGTTACCTGTTATCCAAAATCCCTATGCACATTTAAATAATTGCAGGTTTTTAGCATAACTCCAATTATTATTATTATTATTTATATAGCATCATCAGATTCCGTAGCACTGTAAATTGGGTGGACTAACAGACATGTAATTGTCTATGAAATATATGACTATTGGAGTATAGGGGTTTCTAAAAATGCCCCTCTCTGTCTCATTAGACATTTTGCTTTTTAGCTGAAAGCAACCAGGTGAATTGTTAGTGTAGGACTCACCTTTGAGGCTTACCTTGAAGTGGCATGTGAGTTCACACTTTAATGGCCATTGGAGTGATAATAAAAACCTCCAATTATTTATACTCTTGGGTATCCAGATTGCAGGTCTTATGTGAGCAATGCTGTGAATGCCCATTACTGGTGTTTGCTTCACTGAGTGAAATTACATCCTGTATGGGGTAGTGGGTGACAGCAGTTATGTTATTTTATTGTAGCATTTATTGTAGCATTTGCTACAAATAAAATTCTTCCGTCAGGTATGAATTTATTTTAATGGTTTTCATTTATTTAGGAAAATTGAAATTTGATATCCCATGTTTATCTACACGATAACGACCTTCAATGAGCCGTTAACAATGTCAAAGTTATTATCCCACCGTTCCAATACTTCCCAATGACACTAAAACCATTACTGGATCATTGCGGGAGGAACCTATACATTATTTTAAGCACTCAAGTTTCGATGATCACAATCACGCTAAAGAGGAATTATTGAGACTTTAAAAGAACCGACATACACTTACCAAATAGGAAATCTAACAAATCAAGTATTTGCACATGAGCAGAATTAACACTACAAACACTTCCCCTGACTTGATTACCTGTGCTAGCATCGTTAACCAATGATTCCCTATTAATCAATTAAAGATGAATAAGCACTATAACTGAAAGATAAGGTAGTACAATTAACATAACAGTAACACATGTAACAACACAAGAAACTCAAATACACTGCAACACACTTGATTGTAAACGTTAACCTGTGATGTAATAACATAAATCCTGTAAAATCTTCATTTATTTTATTTGTATGTCACAACCATGCCAAATCTCGTTAGAAATCACGTGATTAACAATGAACCAGAAGAAAAGAAGCTTGATAAAGACCTGGGAACAGGTCAAAACGTTGCTGTGTCCGTTAAATCTGCTTGAAATTATCACAGTGAGTGCCTGAGATTTTTTCCTTGTGATTAACAATGAAGTCATGAGTCTGACCAAATTTAATATGATAATGTTTTCTGACTTCAGCTGCAAAATGATCTGTAGAACCTGGATTGTGAAGAATCTATTGATCGGTAAAAGATGCTGAATTGTAATTTGCCCTATTATCTCATTTTCTCGTACCCAACACAGTCCTCTTGTTGATAACACTTATTTTAAAATGCTTTGTGTAACACGTAAAAGAAATGCTGATTTTACTATTGTGTAATGGAAAACACAAACAAACATTTAACCAAATGTGTTCTCTGACTGCACAGGACATTTCCTTACAATACATATTTTCATACGAAAGTAATTGGTTAGAAGTTTGTGGTAAACTACCATTCATGTGAAAACGAAAGACACATATGTTTATGGTGATGTGGGTTGATAAAGTCCTATATGGGTGATTGGTGTTTCCCTGTCATTATGTCCTCTTGCTGAGAAAGTTTTGCTATTGCATGTGAAACTGTTGCAGACTAAAAAGTGTGCATTTAACTTAATTGCTAACAAGGCAAACATGACATCTCAAATCATCCTTCCGTCCTCTCCAATATCATCCCCATGTCTTCAATACTAATACACTTATCCACCAAATTATCAATTTCCCTAGTCCCAAAATTATATTTTACCTTCAATATCCCCAATACCATATTTTCCCCATCACCAAAATAACATTCAGTCTGTCTCTCAAAATCCCCCCTTATCCTAATTTTATTCTTTCCAGTATCTCCAAAATAATTATTTATATTATATCCAGAATCATCCTTTTCATTCTCATTAAAAAAAAAAAAAAAAAAAGGAAGGAAATTGCGTAACCTGTCCAAACAATAAATTTCGATATATGCCAACATTAAACACCTGGAAAAGAACACATTGGTGAACACAGAAAGGCAAATTTTCTGTGATATATAGATCTATGCCACATGCTTCAGTAAAAAAAAAAAGGAAGGAGGTGATTGCACCAGTTTTAGAACTTAGACACAAAATTACTCTTTATGAAGATCCGCACAACATTAAAAAGTGATACTATATACCAGGGGTAGTCAACCTTTTAATACCTACTGCCCACTTTTGTATCTTTGTTGATGGTAACATTTCCTTACCGCCCACCAGTGCCACAATAACTAATTTTATAGGGCAAGTACGTTTTTTTGAAAAAAATAATTACTGGAGGGATTTAAAAAAAATTAACTTAAATGTATCTGTTTCCCTTTTTATCTATTCTACTTTTTTTTCTATGTGTGTTTGTGAGGTGCTGTGTGTGTAAAGGGTGGTGTGTGTGTGTGTTTGTGTTTTTGTGTGTAATGTGTGTGAGAGGTTCAGTGTGTGAGAGATGCAGTGTGTGAGGGGTGCTGTGTGTGTGAGAGGTGCTGTGTGTGAGGGGTGATGTGTGGGTGTGAGGGGTGCTGTATGTGTGTGTGTGTGTGTATATATATATGTGTGTGTATATATATATATGTGTGTATATATGTGTGAAAGAGGTGCAATGTGTGTGAGGGGGATGGTGTGTGAAGGGTGCAGAGTGTGTGTGAAGGGTGCTGTGTGTGTGAGTGGTGCGGTGTGTGTGAAGGGTGCAGTATGTGTTTGAAGAGTGCGGTGTGTGTGTGAAGCGAGCAGTGTGTGCGTGTGTGAGGGGGAAGTGTGTGTGTGTGGGGTGCAGTGTATGTGTGTGGGGTGCAGTGTATGTGTGTGAAGGGGGCTGTGTGTGAGGGGGCAGTGTGTGTGTCTGAGATGCAGTGTGTGTGAGCGTGGCAGTGTGTGTTTGAGAAGACAGTGTGTGTTTGAGGGGACAGTGTGTGTGTGGGGGGCAGTGTTTGTGAGAGATCTCCTCATCAGCCTGATAGGGCTTACAGCAAGCTGGCTCTGCATACTGAAAGGATCTCCCCTGCCGGCCTTATTCCACGACCATCGAGGCCCACTGGGAGTTTTCTGCAGAACCTACTTCCCCCCACCTGAAATCCCAAACCGCCTACTAGTGGGCGGTAGGGACCAGGTTGACTACCCATGCTATATACATTAAAAACTAGGCACTTGGGGGTAACATAATCATTTAGCAACTGAATATCTTGAAAACAGTGTTAGCACCTTCGATTAGTATATTTATCAGTTTTAGGTTGCTGCAGACACATGTTACAAAGAAGAAATGTATTAATTTTATTGCCACTTGATGAAGCCCTATGTTGGCAAAACATGTTTGTTTTGTTTTTAATTACTATTGCATTATTGTATTATTAAAGGAATATTGGCCATTTTTATCCTTTTGTGCAATATACCTTTCTTTACCTTTATTTATTTATTTCCAACCTAGTCACTTACCTACAACTTCGAAAAACAACTCACCAAAGAATCCCAGGTAGGGATTATACCACTTACGCTTTGAAAATTGATCAGTAGTTCCTGCTCAATTAACTGACTTTACTGGTTATTTTATACTAATTTTTTACAGAGAGCACTATTTTGCCTTGTCTTTTTATTTCGGGACAATTTGAAATTTTCGGGAAATTTGTTGAAATTACCGTCACCTATATCCTACCAGTGGGGGATCAACGCCACTAAATGGGAATAACACCAGAGCATGTACTAACTCTATAATATTTGAGTAGGACTACTACGTATTGTATATTACCCATTATTTGTTTGTGACATACTACACTATTTTAGTTTCTTCTTTTTATGGTTAAATGGACTAAAAAAGCAGTAATCTCCTGATTCCCACAAGAAAATCAACTAAAATAAGCTCCTGATTAAAACATTCACTGTACCTCAACGATTGGACTTTTTATCTTTAATTATTTTAAATATTGGACTTGTATCGTTTCTGACTAGAACTGTTTCTTACTACTTTTACCTTTAGGTATTTAATAATAATTTTAATATTATTCATTTTTGGCACAACCTATCCTTGTCCTATTGTGTACCCCCTTTTTATTAGGAGGTTTGTGAGGTAGCCCCATATTTTACGTTTGCTGCCTGTATTCATTAACGTTCTGGTTGGTCACTCAGCGCTGATCCATTTGTTGTTTGTCCAAAGAAGACATACCTACACAGGGGCGTACCTAGAGCATTTGGCACCAGGGACGGATCCTGCGCTTGGCACCCCCTCACCCTCCCTTCCCCCCTCCACCCCCCCAAAAAAAACCTGCAACCCCCTTCCACAAATCCCATTATAAAGACTCCTGTCCCAATACAAAACCACTGCCCCCTTCTACAAAATCCCTGCAGCCCCACAAACACATTTACAGGCAGACAGTCATGCACACAGTTAAAGGCAGACAATCACATATACATTCACACACACACACACATGGTCACAGGCTGACAGTCACACACACAGTAAAAGGCAGCAGCAGACAGTCACATGCACACAGTCACAGACAGATAGTCACACACGGTTACAGGCAACATCAAACAGTCACAGGCAGACAGTCACACATACATAGTCACATGCAGAAAGTCACACAGTCACACACACACACACAATTATAGGCAGACAGTTGCACACACAGTCAGTTACAGGTAGTCACACACAGTCATAGCCAGGCAGTCACACACACAGTTACAGGCAGACAGTCACATATACAGTCACACACATACACAATTACAGTCAAACTCACAGTTACACACACACACCATTACAGACAGACAGACACACACACAGTTACAGGCATGCAGTCACACACACACGCACACAGTTACAGGCATGCAGTCACACACACATACACAGTTACAGGCATGCAGTCACACACACACACACAGTTACAGGCAGACACACACACACACAGTTGCAGGCATGCAGTCACAAACACACATACACAGTTACAGGCAGACAGACACACACACACACACACAGTTACAGGCATGCAGACACACACACAAACACACTCTTACAGGCATGCAGTTCACACACAAATACACACAGTTACAGGCAGACAGTTACACACACACACACACAGTTACAGGCAGACAGTTTTACAGACACAGTCACACACACACACACACACTATTACTTACAGACAGGAGCTGGATGAGGAGTGGATTCCCTGAAGTCCTTCCCTGGAGGCTGGAGCCTGTAAGGTGGAGAGGCAGGGATTACTTCTTGCTGCACCTCCATGTGCAGCAGTAACAGCAGCAGGTAAGGGCCGGGTAAGGGCCGTGTTAAGCCCCGCCCCCGCTGCCAATTTGGCGCTGATGCTATTTTGCTTAGCTCCGCCCCCACTTTGATTCTGTGCAGCCAGTCCAGCTGCTCTTAGCGTGTGTGAGCTGTTCTGGCCGCCCGGCACCCTAACTACCATGGGACACTGTGCAGCCATACAGCTCCAGCACCCAGACCAGGTTCATGGCACCCCCCCCCCACACTGGTGGCACCCGGGGCGGACCACCCCCTCTGCCTCCCCCCTTATTACGCCACTGAACCTACATATATATTCTCTACAACCATCTTTTCATTTAAAGTACAGGAATTGCATTTTTGTATATGTACAGGAATTGTATGTTCATTTCTTATTCAGTTTGTATTATTCAGTAATGTATTTCATCTTTTTTAAAGTCGCCTTTTTTCCAATCTGTATAATGCTAGATAACAAATTGCAATCTCCTGTTCCATTCCTGATCTTGGAATGGGGAACAGTTCAGCTGAAGTGGTCTGGATGCCTATAGTGTCCCTTTAAGCACACACTCTGACAGACACACACATTCACTGACAGACACACACTGGCAAATACATACTGACAGTCACACACACATACACTCAA
The DNA here is from genome assembly GCA_933207985.1 of Pelobates cultripes. Taxonomy (NCBI): domain Eukaryota; kingdom Metazoa; phylum Chordata; class Amphibia; order Anura; family Pelobatidae; genus Pelobates; species Pelobates cultripes. The sequence goes on along the minus strand of OW240912.1, from coordinate 320,909,336 downwards.
TGACAAACACACAGATGTCACTGATAGACACAAACTCACTGATGAGAAACAGACTCTCATTTGACAAACACTCACATACACACACACACATACACACAGACACACACACACTCATAGACACACATATACACTCACACATACACTCACAAATTATTACTATTATTAAAAATTTAAATTTTCCCTACCTCCCTACCCGGAGAGCTGGCGTGGGTCTGTCATTGTTGTTCCAGTGGGGCTGTGGCTGTGTTAGAATCAGAAGTAAAGAGAGAGCTGTGAGCTTACTGCTCTGCTCCCTTGCGGGCCATCTACTGATGCCGGCAGCCGGAATTACGTCATATTCCGGCTCCCACGGCATCAACAAACGGCGCACGAGGGAACAGAGCAGTAAGATCACAGGTGTCTACTGTATTGTGGTTAAATGCCAAGCGGTCAGATTGGGACAACCACAAAACATTTCACCCATACTCTCTTTCACACACACATATACGCACACTTCGCACAGTAACGCAAGCGCTCTCATGCTAAAATACACAAATATACAAGTTCTCTCACACACAATCACGATAATATATACTCACATGTTTTTTCACACTAACATACACACACAATTACACTAACTTACATACACGTTCACACACTAACATACACTCTGTAATGCTAACGTGCACACACAATCACACTGACATACGCTCTCACACAGATGTGCATATCCATTCACACTTATTTACACACACTGTCTCACCATAACATACATACATAATCATACTAATTTACACACTGTCTCATACAAGCATGCGCACAAAATCACCAAGGCACGACTAGGAATTAAAAGAAGCTCTGGAAAAATGCTATACCGGCCTATAACGCATTGCGTCAGCAAAACACACAGTTATACAGGTGGGAAAAACATAAACCTGAAAATTATCTCTCCAACATGAAAGATGAACACTCCAAACACAAAGTATTTCAGCTTGCTGAAATACTTTATGTGTGAAAATTGTGTCCATTTTTTTAATTCTATAAACGTGCCAAACTCAATAAAAAACTAGATAACTAGATTTATCTTCTGCCAAGATTTCTCTTCCGCTTAATTAAGCTCCCTGGTGAACTCACTTGCCCAAAGTACTTCTGCCTTGTAAAGAGTTATCAATGAACTGTAATACAGCTCATTGGGAAGTCTGTGACTAGACAGCAACACACATGCATGGCTGGTCCACAAGGCTTCTCAATGAGAATGGTCATTCCACAGCAAGAAGGAGAGGGCTTGCAGTAGCTGCAAATATTAGATCTGCAGAAGCAGCAGCAAGCTCAGTTTCATTACCCCCAAAAGAAATATGCAAAAAAAGTTACATGCATGTTTTCTGTTTGGGTATATTTACTAAATTATTACTTTTAAAATACAGTAAATGTTTCAGTCCAGTTACCATAATGCCTTCAAAAACGTCCAATAATAATGCTGAAACGTTGACTTGATTTTGCATGTCTATTTAAAATAAAGAGATGATTGTGTTCATTATAAAGTCTTGTGAAATATCAATTGATATTTTGTGAGACTGGTGTATTTGGGTACTGCTGTCATTGTGTGCCATTCTGTTATTACTGCAGGATGTGACATCAGAAGTAAGGCCCGGAGGAGGCGGGCTGAATGCTAGCCGGATAAGAGGCATGTGTGGGTGTGGTGGGTGTAGGTGTAATAAGTGGGAGTGTCATTTAGGATGGGGGGGCTGGGTCATATAAATTAGCAGACATTTTGTCCTCTTACCTCAGCCATCTTAAATTAACGGCGTGGTAACAACTTGTTTTCCAGGTGTGGCATACTCCAGTTACCAGTGCTTATCCCACGGCCGGGGGCATGGATATAGACGGGATACTTGCTGCCATACGGGCTGAGGCCCTCCAGGGTGGTGGCCAGGACCTGCAGGCCCAGCTGGTGAGGTTGCAGGGTGCTGCCGTGCTGGCCCTCGAACAGCGGCCACGGTATCGGCGTGGCCCCCTACCCGTTATAGCCCCTTGCGGGAGGGTCGGGTGAGGGAGAGGAGCAGGAGCCCTGTCGCGTTCTTGGAGCTCTTCCCCATCGTGGTAGCGGTTCATCTTTGGGGGTCGGAGCTCAAGGACCGGCGGGTTGTGTTCCACTGTGACAACTTGGGGGTGGTACACGCCATTAATAATTTATTGGCCTCCTCCCCTCCGGTGGTCAGGCTTCTGCGATGATTGGTATTACGGTGCTTGTCCCTCAATGTGACATACTGCGCTGTGCACGTTCCCGGTGTTGTGAATACCACGGCTGATGCTCTTTCTCGTTTTCTATGGCAGGTATTTCTGGCAGCCGCACCAGGAGCAGACATGGAGGGCCTCTCCTGTCCCAGGGTCCCTTGGCCTTGGTGAATAAGGGAGTGGATACGGTCTTCGATGTCGGAGGCAACATGGGTCCGGTATGGTAAGGCATGGGGGGACTTGGTCGCTCTAGAGCGGGATCATGGTGGGTATGCCTCTGCCGCAGAAAGGGTTCAGGGTCTTTTGCGCTTGCTCTGGTTCTGGGAGGCTAGCGGGTGTTCCCCAGCTACCGTGTCGGGGAAGCTATCGGGTCTTAGTTTCTGGTTCAACCTAATTAACGTGCCAGACGTGACTAAGGATTGCATGGTTCGGCTCGTGATGCGAGGTTGGTGTAGGGGTCCGCATGTGCGGGATTCTCAAAGGCCGGTTTCAGGTGCGCTGCTGCTGGGGATTGTGTCGGTTTTACCCCAAGTTTGTTTTTCTGCTATGGAAGCTCAATTGTTCCTGGTGGCGTTTACTTTCACCTTTTTTGGGGCCCTCTGGATTGGAGAACTGGTGAGTCCTAGCAGGCGGACTCCAGGGGGGTTGCTTTTCAAGGACGTGACAGTCGTGGGTGGTGAAGTGCGTTTCTTGGTGCGGCAGTCAAAAACTGACATTTTTGGCAAGGGGGGTATAGGTTACCTTCCGTGACATCCCTGGATCGGCAGTTTGCCCCGTCTCGTTCTTTTAGTCCTACTGTTCCGGATGTCCGTGTGTCGCAGGCCCGCTGTTAATTCATGGGGATGGGAGCTACCTATCTCGCTTCCAATTTTTATCCGGGTTTTTCGGTTGGCACTTGAGCGGCTGGGGATTCCGAGTGAGGACTTTGGGGGTAACTCCTTCCGGATTGGGGCAGCAATGGAAGCCTCTCGTCTAGGTTTCTCTGATCAGGCCATTCAGAGGATTGGTAGGTGGGAATCTGGGAGGTTTCGGTCTTATGTGCGCCCTACGCGTCTGATAGGTATTCCCCTTGTGTTTTCTCCACAGGGCCCGGCCGACGGATCTGGCTGATCGGGAATTCCTATATCTACTGAGCCCACCTGCAGGCAGGGGTATGCCCGGGTGGGACGCGGCTTGGAATACCCCGGGAACTGGCGGAGGTCCGATGGTTCGGGTTCCGGGGCATGAGATGGGGCCAGCTGTTCCTGGAGGTTGTGCAGTTATCTACTTTGTTAGGGGCTCCAGATGTGTTAGTGGTGCATTTGGGGGAAAACGAACTGGGGGCACTGCCCGCGTGGGGCCTTGGGGAACTGACTAGGCGGGATTTGGCGCGCTTGCGTGTTCTGTTCCCGCAGCTATGCTTAGGAACTATTGGAGGTGCGCACGCGATCAAGGGGCTATTGAGTGCTGCAGGGTTAAAATTAATAAGAGGGTGTCCAAATTTGTGCTCGGCATTGGGGTTTGGCGGTGCGGCACCGCATCTTCGAACGGGAGGCAGCAATGTATTTTCGCCCAGACGGGGCCCATCTGACCGATGTCGGGTTGGACTTATTTAACCTAGTGCTGCAGGACACGTTGGCACAGGCCATGGTGTTGGTTGGGGGTCGCGCCCGATGATTTAGGTGTAAATACAGCAGGTGCTAGTGGTGGGTATGGTCCTTGCCGAACCAGTTTGGGAAAAGGAGTACAATGGAAGAAGGAATGTTGGGTCTGGTCCCTCCCCTAACCTCGGGAAATGTTTGGGTATTTGGGCGTGCCCTCCTTGCCAGGAAAGGCGGCCAGGGATTGGCATGTGGAATTGGAAGGCCACGTTGAAGGCCAGGTATTTTGGACGAGGGGGGAGGGCAGGTGCCCTGGGGGGGGGGGTACTCTGGAGGGATTATGGTCTGTTGGCAAGGACGAATTTGAGATATATCATGTTCATATCTATAAAAGTTAGTTATGGTTGGTTTATATATATGCTTGTTAATTTATAAATAAAGCTGTGGCCTGTTTATACCACAATTATGTCTCTTGGTCTTAATTAGGGGAATGGGTTGGTGGGGATAATTGGTCGCACCACACAGTAACCACTACATACACACAAGACATACACAGGAAGTGAAGGCCCTAGAGCAGGGAGATCTCCAGATGTTGTAGAACCAAAACTCCCATAATGCTTTGCATGCATTTGAATGACAAAGCATCTTGAGAGCTGTAGTTTTAAAACATCTGGGTATCTACCTTTTGGGTACCATTGCTCTAGACAAGACAAGCTAAGAGTCAGCGATGTACTGTCCTGGGCCCTGGCTAATAGTGAACAAAAGTTGTGAGAAAATCTGTTGGAGCTGTGTGGTATAATTTGAAGACATCACATGGTACCAGAAATGTCCCGTTCTCCAGGAGCTGAAAATAAGCAGTGATCACAGCATTGAACATGGATCTGCAGTATGAAACAGCTACTAGCCTCTTCTGCAGAGGAACAGAGAGAACTTTACAGAGTAAACCCTGCAGGTTGCTGAAATGCTCTATGTGTGAAGAGTGTGTAATCTTTTTTTAATTTTACAAAACGTGCAGACTGCACACCTTCCTGGCTCTCAGTCAGACAACCAGTCGTGTTACTTCCTGGTTTGGTTAGCTCAGTGGAGCTAACATCAAGTGGCATCAAGTGCTCAGGGCACCTGCCTTGCAAAAACTTCTCATTCAGCTGCTTTGAGAAGTCTGTGATTGGAGAGCCACAACAAGTCTGGGTGGGTTATAAGGAGACAGCTTGCAAAGTCTGCAGACAAGAGATCTGCAGCATTGCAAGCTGTTTTTACTTCTACCCCAAAGGAAAAATGTTTTATTAAATGCATGTTTTAATTTGGGCTAAATCTATTACACGGTGATTTTTTATTTACTTATTTTTTGTTGCTGGGCCAGGAGCCGTAGACATTTATAACAGCTTCCACCTAGCAGGAGTTGATTGTGACAATTACTAACTTATTATGGAGAAATTTAGAGCACACTGCACTCCCAGAAAAAAAAAATGAAACATATGAGCGTTTTGTGTTTAACTCTGGGGTAGAGCAACCACATAAAACTGTGGAAAATGTTATCACTGACCTCAGACTGAAAAGAAGGTCATGTAACTATGGTACTGTGCAGGAATCACTGATTAGACACAAACATGTTTTAAGCTACAACTTTCTTAAGACGCATGAGAGGCTTCTCGGTGGCTGTGATCTAACACTGAAAAAAAGCTTTATCTGCTGAGCAGACGAAAAGACAGCTGGTTGTTATGTATAAGGCCATCCCTAAGGAATTATTAAATTAAGTTAGGAAATGCAAGTTACCAGAGATAAAACCAAAGTATGTCCCACCTTCCTCTGACAGGAGACTGAGTACATTGCATGCAATCACTAGCAATGCAGAGCTGTCATGGGTAACGTCGATGCCTAGCATTTCAATACAAATATAGGATTTAAAAAAACAACTAAAATATGAGATAGCACTTTGATATAAAATGTATGTGGACATGTGCATCCAAAAAAAACCTGTGTAAAACCTTTAACAGCATTTACCCCAAAGTGACACACAATACAGTATAAAAATCTACTTCATCATAACTACATGTTAAGGCAACGTTTTGTTGTAGGTCCTGCGGGAAGGGTTCTGATTAGTGATGTCCCGAACTGTTCGCCGAACGGTACGCCGCCGACTCATCATTCAGTAAACTTTGACCCTGTACCTCACAGTCAGCAGACACATTCCAGCCAATCAGCAGCAGACCCTCCCTCCCAGTCCCTCCCAACTCCTGGACAGCTCACTAAGAATGCAGCTTCACAATGGATGCTGTCCAGGAGGTGGGAGGGTCTGGGAGGGAGGGTCTGCTGCTTATTGGCTGGAATGTGTCTGCTGACTGTGAGGTACAGGGTCAAAGTTTACTCAATGATGAGTCCGCGGCGAACCGTTCGTGGCGAACCGTTCGCGAACCATTCGGCGAACAGTTCGGGACATCACTAGTTCTGATACTTGACTTCCAGTCTGTACAACTGGTCAGTAAGCTGTTGAAATCACAGAAATTAAAAATAAAAGTGTCCCTGCTGAATGAATACAGTGTAGTATTTGCTGGACTTGGAAGACTTCCCATGGAATATAAAATTGCTCTAAAGCCTGGAGCAACACCTATTATCCATGCGCCAAGGAAATCTTCAGTGGATTTACGGGATAAACTGAAAACTGACATACACTGCGAGATGGAGTGGAATGTTATAGAACATGTCGAAGAGCTAAGTAAATGGGTTCACCCTGTGTTTTTGTGGTAGAAAAGGGTGCTTTTTTTAAGACTTTGTCTTAATCCCAACGAGTTAAATGCCAGTATTAAGAGGGAGCATTTCCGGATACCATAACGGAATGAAATCCTGCGATAGATGGCAAATGCCCAGGTGTTTTCTAGCCTGGATGCCTCAAATGGATTTTGGCAGATACCTCTGGTATATTGCCTAAGACAATATGTCAATTTCACAAATCTGAATTTACTTGATGAAAAATCATCTCCAATAAGGGTATTAGACCACATCCAGCCATTGAGAAAATGGAATCCCCTATCAAACAAGATTTAAAAATTGCTAAGTACGGTAACATAATTTGGAAAGATCACAGCCAATCTCTCAGACAAAACTAAACACATGAGGAGTTTATTGTTAAAAAAATGTTAAATGGAACTGGAATTTTTTTTACTGAAAAAAATTCTCAGAACTGCCCCTACTTTGTAGTACTTTGCATCAAGTAAAATAAAGATTGCTACAGATGCCTCTAAAGATGGGCTAGGAGGAGTTATTTTACAACATGATGGCAAAGGATGGAGGCCTATTGCATAATCTGCCAGAGAGTTTAGTACATAATATAAGTATGCTCAAATAGAAAGAGAGACACTGAGCATTGCATTTGCTTTTCACAATGTTGTCTATGGCATCTCATCTAAGATTGAAAAGGGACACTCCAGGCACCCAGACCACTTCTGCCCATTGGTCTGGGTGCCAACTCCCATCACCCTTAACCCTGCAAGTGTAATTATTGCAGTTTATATAAGGACTTCTGGCTTCTTAAAACATTAAAAGTGTTTTAAACTACGCTGGACATCCTCGCGCTATGCATGTGGACCTCCAGCATTGCCTGAATCCCCATAGGAAAGCATTCAATAATGCTTTCCTATGAGGAGGGCTAATGAGCTCGCTGTCAATGCGGCACTTGCGCATTAAGTCTCCCCCGCTGGCTGACGTTGGCGGGGGAGGAGCGTGGGCGGAACCTGACCTAGCACAGAGGGACAGGCGCTGGATTCAGGTAAGTCACTGAAGGGTGTGGAGGGAGGGGGGCACTGTAGGATTCTGTAGTGCCAGGAAAACTGATTTGTTTTCCTGGCTCTGGAGAGTCCCTTTAATAACTATTTCACACAAAGTAGCAGAATCTGAAGTGAAAATTATTAAGAGGCTACTTAACAAGGCTCATTACTCAGGTGAAGATGCACACACAGCTTTGCTAAACTATTAAGCACCAAGAATTCAAAGGCTACAGAAATATGATTACATATTGGAACACACCCTGAGATTTGTTAATTGCTGGTACGTTATCACAAATTTGGTGTGTGGATGCAGGAACGTACCTAGGGCATTTGGCACTCGGGGCGGATGCTATATTTGGAAACACCCATTCCCACCCCCCTAACTTTAAAATGTAAAAAACACCCACAAATGTTTTTAATGTATTTAGCACTGAGCAGTGTTTGTGTTTTTTCTAATTTATTTAACACTGAACAGGGGGCATGGCCTGGAAGAGCATGGGGCAGGGCGCACGTTGAACGAACTCTGCACCTCTGGCCGTTTAAACACTTAATTGAGGCATATTTAGAAGCAGAGATCATCCAAAATAAGAAGCAATCGGTCCCTGGGACTGCAGCGGTGAGCTCCCCATGACACTACACAGGACCAATCGATGGCTTTGTGGCAACACCGTCGGACCTGAGAGGCCCTCTACCCGAGGACAAGATGGCGTCCGCCTCTCCGGGCTCAGAGAGTGCGGGAGAATCACAGCTAAAAGGTGACCATGGAGGAGCATTAGCCCAAATCATAGTGCAAGAGCTCCGCACTGCACTTAGGGAAGAACTAACCGGCCTGCGCACTGACCTAAACACGCTGGAGCAGAGACAAAATGGAGACTGCTGCCCAAGACTGCAACCAGCACACAGGGCAACTGAAATAGCGGTTATTAGACAAGGAAAGTGTTTAATGAATAACTCTGCTTGGCTTTCCATATACAAGGCTCTCTAAAATGCTCTTTTTATAAAACAAAAGAGATATCCTGTATGAATTTATCAAAATCAGGGCAGTTCTGATTAAGGTGAAAGAACTGCTTTACTGAAATAACCCTTTTCAAAATCATCCATTACCCTTCCTTTACTTGAATGAGCTTTCAAGGCAGGAACTATTTACATGTAGGGCTCGGTGTCATGAATATTCATTCAGAGCAATGTGACTGACAGAAAAAATCACAGAGTTCTGACAGCTAGTCTTATTTTACACATGACTTGCTCAGTAATGTATACATACACAAGTTTCATGAGTTTTTATTTGCTAAAAAATGGCAAATAAAAATATTAAGTTCTAAAGGAATGAGGGCATTAGAATCAGTATCAGGAAAAGATGGAACCACATGTATTCTATGCTGTAAAATACTGCCATCTAGTGTTCAGATCAATAAACAGTGAAATACTATAAGGCTATCACATCCCCTTATCATTTTTCAGAAAAGTTAATTTGGCCATATTAGCGTTTATCTGGTCAGGCAAGCCTGGCAGGATACGGTTGTCTGTGTTACAGAATTTGAAAATTAATGGTGGATTGGGTGTGCCTGATTTCAGAAATTATTATTACGCAACACATGCTGCACAAGCACTTAATCTTGATATGGATAATAACTGACTTTTGAATGAAAATGATAAGTTGCTTCCTTACTCCATCAAGGAAATATTGTGGCTGCTGCATAAGCTATGCCCCAAGATCAGGGAAATGCTCCCCACCACCATGATGTAAAAGAAGGTAAAGGGAAATGTATGGTGGTCTCGGGCCATGCCAATATCCATTCTGAAATATGTTGAGGCCCCTGTTGTTGATGTTGACTTCTGGAGATCTTTCTCTCTAATTTGGACAATTTCATTTCAAACAATTCATTACTATCCTTCAACAAAATTCAACTTAAATATGATCTAGATCAGGGGTAGGCAACCTTTTAGCAGCACTGTGCCGATATTGGATTGTGATGTCCCGTAGCGTGCCGATCCTATTTTTTTTAAATTGAGGTGTGCATGTTGCCGTATTCTGCTTGTGCTATTTGTACTGTAATTGCTTTGTATTGTTGTATTTGTGCGTATATGAACTATTATATTGTATATGTCCATTAGTAGTTTATGGTATTGTGTATGATACATATGAATGTGGGCTGTGTATGAGGGCTGATTGTGGAATTGTGTGTGGATGGATATGTCACATTGTGTGTTTGGTAGTGTGTGTATGTGTGGGGCTGTTTGGGGTATTGCCCGTGAGAGGCTGGGTGTGTGGTTGTGTGCATGTATGTGGATTGTTAGTGGTGTTGTGTTTGTGGGGATTGTGTGTATGTTTATGTGTTGGCTGTCATTATTTGTATGAGGGGAGGGTTATTATGCATTTCTGTGTATATCTAGCAGTGTGGGTGGCTTCCCTGGGTTCCAGTGGGGATCAGGCTGGCCAGGTACAGGTCAAGGACAGGAGCTGCAACAGCAGCTGCTAGTTGTTCTACTACAGTGTGGATTCCTATTAACAAGTGCCGAGAGGAAGTGATCTGAGATCACTTCCTCTATGTGCTGCAATGCATAAATTGAGGATTGTCCTTCACCACCTCTTCGTATTAGCAGATATCTGAAGTTTTACTGGGTCTCCTGATAGCCAGAGCCTGTTTGGCTCTAGCAGCCTTGAGTGCCGTGCAAAGACACCTTGAGTGCCGTGCATGGCACTAGTGCCGTAGGTTGCCTACCCCTGATCTAGATGATTCAGTTGCCCCTAAATACGAAATTATAGCTAAGAAACTTAGAGAGATTTTTGAAGCCACAATTCTTGATCATAAATATAATCACTTAGAAAAATCCCAGTTGGAAAAAATGTGTCTTGATGTGTCTTGATGACCCAAGTAGAAAATGATGTATATTGCTGTGTTACTCTTATTTATTACACACCAGGCCAAATTAGACTTTATGGAAGCATGGGAGAGGTATCTTCAGAGGAAGCCATCTCTGGATAATTGGCTACACATTACTTTAAATTTAAAAGGTATGGCACAGTGCTTGGCCCATTATAAAGTTCTGTACAACTGGTACTTGACACCATGCTATCTCCAGAAAATTTATTCAACTTCATCAGAACTCACATAGTCCCGTACCCTCATATGTGGTGGCTATGTCCACATATTCAGATATATTGAAAGAGTGTACATGCTGTAGTTAAAGATATTGTTCCCTCCATTGAGAGATTATCACACAAATCGTGTCTATTCAAGATAATTCCTGATGATTTCATGAAAGTTAATAGGATACTAATAGGCCATGTTTTAATTGTGGCTACAATAGTTGTACCCAGTTATTGGAAATCATCTACGATTCCAGTTATAGTAGAAGTTTATTGAAGAAGTTTTAATCCCTGGTTCTAAAACGTAAAAGGTAAGAATTTAATCTTCGTTTACCATCTAGCCTAACTGATTCACTCAAGTACCATTCGAACATTTAAGAGGAAAATGTCAAACGCAAATATTATATATAATTTATATTCCATTTGTTTTATAGTGATTCTGTTAATGTTCCTCACCCAGGTGCGTCTCCATTTGCAGCACATAATATTAATGATCATCCCATGCAAACTGTTTTGTTTTTCAATATTTTGATACATCTTGTTTGTACCGATATATTTCTTATTATAATGATGCTATTGCCAAACCCATAACTGACAGATGTTTTTCCCCTGTTCTTCTACTTATTTTATTGATTTATATATTTTTTATTTTAATTTTTTTTTCTTATTGAATGTTTATTTATATTATCTTGATAAATGTTGATTATTATTATTTCTTTTGTTAAAATTGCAAAACAATTCAATAAAAAATATTTGACAGAAAAAAAATATTTTTAAATAAACACTGATTCCTGATGTTGAGATGAGGAGGCTACTAGGGAAAGTTTTTAATGGATCTAGAGTTAAAAAACTTTTTGGGGGGGCAAAAACCTACAGTGACAGCAAATAAGATTATATTTCAATCTCTAAGGAAATGGGAGAATGATCTGAATAACGATTTGCTAAGATTGGTCCACACAGCAATTTGCTGGAGATGTCTCAAGAGGGAAGGATAACTGTTACATATTTGGTGGGGCTGTCCTCGTATTAGGCATTTTTGGGAAAAGGTCTACAATCTGATTGAGATCACGATTAATATTTCTTTAGTAATGAAACCTGAGATCGCCCTATTACATCTTGGCTGGTATAAAATGAGTCAAAGAAATATTAAATTAATCATACACTGTTTAATGGCAGCAAACCTTTTGATAGCCAGACAATGGAAACAATGTAATTCCCCTTCTGAGTGTCAACTTAAATATCAGTTATTTCGGATAGAACATGAAAAATATAAAAATTTAAATTAATAGCAACTTTTTAGTCTGTCAGTTATATGATGACTTGATTAAAAGGATCAAAAATAAATAAATTGATTTTTGTTTTTATTAGAACTTACTACGCATATCATTGTTAAGGTTCACTATAATTCATGATGTTTTGTCTTTGTTCTGTATGTCGTGTGTCGTCAAAATGTCTGTTACATTCTTTGGTCATTTATATGTATACAAAATATTTTTTCTACTAATAAAAAAAAGAAGAGCGACAGAGATAAACTGCAACTAAACAGCAAATTGTATTTAGGCTAAAAAAAGTAAAATAAAAAATGTATTTAAAAATCATTTTGTATAATTTAGGTTTTGATCTAGATTACATTTCCACTTAAATAAATGGCTACCTAAAATATTTTGTAGCCAATTTAGACACACTTCTAGCCACACTCCTAATGTGAAAGTGTCCCTTTCTAGCCTTTAAAATGTTGGGAGGTAATGGTTTGTAGGCTGTATGTACACGTAAAATCATTTCTTTCCTTGACAGACAGCACCGACAATAAACATTCTGTAGGGTGATCTGTGGGACTAAACAAAATTGAACAGTTTCACTACCCCTTATCATAAAGAAACAATCCCACTCCTATAACAAGCTAAGATAACTTGAATAAAAATAGTATATACTATTTCTCCTAATATTCACCCTGATAAACCTTCCTTATACTGCAGTGCAGAGAGGAAAAACATAGGAAGGCAGAAGTGCTGGGCGTCAGAGCCCTGACTATGTGGTTGAACTAGGGTTACCATATCCTCCATTTTTTCAGGGACACATATAAATATTGATGGGCAGCACATAAAAATGGGTTGCCCTGTAGTATGTAAAATTCTGAAGAAGGTGATTAAGATTAAGTGATTAGGAAATGAAAAATCCTGCAGAATATGCATTATACATACTGCAGGGCAACCATTTTCATGTGTAAAACTCTAGTCTCCATCTTACATATAGAACAGACTCTATGCAGAGCACGGAGACACTGAACGCAAGTGCTGCACACTGTGCAGCAGTGACACAGGAAGCATTTCTAGTGGCCTTCTGAGTGATGGTGTTTAGAGCTGTTACTACGGAAAAATGTAAACACTGCTTTTTCTCTGAAAAAGCAATGTGTTCATTGTTGAGCCTGCAGGGACATCCTGTAGACTTTAGCAGCAGGGACATTAAGCTATAGTGGTTTGGCGACAATAGCGTGCCTTTAAACGGTACCACTTAACATCCACGGATACGTATGTTACTGCAATAACAATAAGATCTCCAGAAATTAAAGTCAAGTTAATATTAAGCTATCCAGGTTAGTAACGTAATTCTGAACATGTTAGAACCTAACTTAAGTAGACTTGGCTTCAAAACAAAATAGAATATGAAATCACCAGACTGTATATTCCACTATATATCCCCTTTAATAGCACTGGTCATTTTGAAGAGGAAGTGATGCATTTACTATATTCCCCTTGATGTGGCAGAATAGGTGTCTTATATGTGGTTTTATTTAAAAAAGTAACTGCAAGATTCCAGTACAAGCATACGAATCAGATTATTTACAGGAAGTGACAAGATTCACCAGAAACAAAAGTTTAAATGATAGTTGAAAATGCTATGTTTAACTCCTAGTATAATAAATGCAGGTGAGTTTCCTGGTATATGAATAAGATGCACATAAAGGAAGCAGTGACTTTTTTTTTTTTAACTGGATGCAGACAGTAAGGGGGTGGTATCTCATCACAGTCATGATATGGTGAGTTCTATCCCCTCTAAAAGGGACAGTAGAGAAAAATATTAAGATATATACTTTTATCATAGTAAAACAGATGTATTAATTCAAAAACGTATTGGCCACAGCTATACAGTGGTATGTTTAAGTAATTTTAACAGTGTTGCAGAGAGGGAGCCCTGGCACAGGCTTTAGTTCAAAGTAGGCATAATCATATTAACAGAGTATACTACATGGATTCCTGAAAAATTCAGCTTGGTTTAATACATTTTTTTTTTGTGGCACAAGCCAAGAAGTCAAGTAAGTAGAAGAAAATATATTCTAGCATAAAGTCAAAGTATATGATATGTGCTTATCCCACTACACAAACATTTTGTGAATACATTTACAACCTGCTGTGCACGTTTGAGGTATCCTTGCTCATTTTTGGAAGTATTTCAGTAATATTTTACAGGGTGCAGTAATAGCTTGTAAATTGTAACATAATATAGTAGTCATTGATAACATTACTACTGCAATTGGTTTGGGAGCAATATATCCCAGAGTGTCATTAAAAAAGGCATGTCAGTAATATATATAGTTAAGGATATATTGTTTTCCTTATATAACATGCTCTAAGGTCTGTTCATAAATTATGTGACGTTCCAAAAGAAGGTTCTGCAGGACCCAACAATTTTAGGAATTAAAGAGACAAGTTATAGAGACCAAAATGATCATAAGTATATACTTGGTTATTTAAGTTATTTATATCACACGTCATTGTGCACTGTGCAGAAAACACAACCAATAATATATTTCTCCTACATTATCGGATCATCATTGCATCTTCAGGGTATGCTTATAAAAATTGTTCCTGACAAATGCAGAATGGCTCAGAGAGGATATGAAGATCAGGGCCGCTATCAGGGGGGGTACAGGTAATACTCCTGCAAGGGGCCCGGGCCATACTATCAGTTTACTGCTTAGCGAGGAAGCCTGGGTGGCTGTCTGTATCCTCCGAGCATGGCTATCAGAGCCACAGCAATGTCTGACACTGCAATCTGTTCGCAAGAAGAGACTGGGCAGCCAGCAGAGTGCCACAGGACTCAATGGACCACCAGGGAATACATGTCCCCTCTCTCTGTCCCTTACCTTTGCCATATTTAGAAAATATAGACAAAAACATGCTCCACTCACTGCCCACAGATGACAGCTCCTATCCCACCCCACAAAGACAGGGAGACATCCTCAATACAGGCCAGGCCTTGAGCTGGGTAAGAGGCCCCAATACTTCTGATGGCAGTCCTGACCCTAGTATATAGTAAACAGTGCTCTCCTAATGTATAAATGTACAGTATGTTGTTCCTAGCTTTACATTCCTGTTGGGAGTTCTGAGATTGTGTCATACAAATTGTAGCATCATTCTGATATGGTGTTTGGTTCTCTAGTAGTTCACAGTCTGCCAACGTAACCACAAATTCTAGCTTGGCATGAGGTCACTGGAATCAAGCAGAGTTGCCCAGAGGAAAACATAGAAAACCACACAATGATGGTGAGTGAAGACGTTCTGTGTTTTTAAAATGCCACTCTGAATACTGCATTGCGCAATGTGAATAAGTTCATTCTAACAATGTCCAAATAATTTTAACATTGTTTACAAGTGGTAAACAGCTAGGTTTCAAATATAGTCAATGTATTTTTAAGTTGCACACAAGACTAATAAGAAAATTAAACTATCAAATTACCCTTCACGGTGGACCATGTCCCCTCTAGAAGAGGCACAGAAGAAAGTCATTAAACACACATTTAAAGGAACAATATATATATATATATAAATATATATATATATATATAAAATATGACAGCTTGATAATGCTAAAATCTGCTTTTCAGATTTTTGAATTTACTGAAGCAGAACAAGACAGTGTGTGTGTGTGTGTATATATATATATATATATATATATATATATACACACTGTCTTGTTCTGCGTCAAGTAAATTCTAAAGTTTTTGTATGAAAAGCAGATTTTAGCATAATCAAGCTGTTTGTGATAACACCGAATATAAAGTCTTATAAAAAATTGACTTTTCTTTAATAGCAATGTTTTGCACTTAAAAAGGGACACATCTATGCACCAAACCCAAGATATTAAGGTATAGTGCTTTTGGTGCTTGGTGTATTCCTTTAAGCAGCTTCATGCATTAACAAACAAAGTGCAAAACATGCGTAGATTTAAAAATATGTTGGAGTTAGCAAAATTGTCTGTGTATTGTCTGGATAGTTTGGACTTCATTTTTTAATTTTGAAATTCTGTTTACCGTTCACAATATATTACTTAGTGAAAAAACTTAAAGGACCACTATAGTGCCAGGAAAACATGCTTGTTTTCCTGGCACTATAGTGCCCTGAGGGTGCCCCCACCCTCAGGGTCCCCCTCCCGCCCGGCTCTGGAAGGGGGAAAGGGGTAATAACTTACCTTTTTCCAGCGCTGGGCGGGAGCTCTCCTCCTCCGATCCTCCTCTTCTCCTCCCCGCGGCTGAATGCGCACGCGCGGCAAGAGCTGCGCGCGCATTCAGCCGGTCACATAGGAAAGCATTTATAATGCTTTCCTATGGACGCTTGCGTGCTCTCACTGTGAAAATCACAGTGAGAAGCACGCAAGCGCCTCTAGTGGCTGTCAATGAGACAGCCACTAGAGGCTTTGGGGGAAGGCTTAACCCATTCATAATTATAGCAGTTTCTCTGAAACTGCTATAATTATGAAAAAATGGGTTAACCCTAGAAGGACCTGGCACCCAGACCACTTCATTAAGCTGAAGTGGTCTGGGTGCCTAGAGTGGTCCTTTAAAGTACGCTTTAAGGGTTATTTACTAAACAAGAAGGTGACATGGTGGCCAAAATAGCTAAACCGAAAAACTTTATTGTGCATTTAAGCAAGGAATGTTGCACGTTATGCCTTAGGAGAGGGAAGTGTCTCTTCAGTGCTGTATGGGTGTATATGTTAAAGGAAAACTATAGGCTAGGAATGCAAAGTTGTATTTCTAGCACTATTGTACCCTATATTATCCCCCCTTGCCTGCGCCCCCCCTCCCCACTGCAGAACAGAAATAGTAGTCTGGGACACTGCACGCAGACCACTACAATGAGCTGAAGTGATCTGGGTGCAGAGGCGGCCGCCTAAATCGCCTTAGGGGAGAGTGACTTGTCAGGCTCTCGCGCCATGACCGAGGGTCCAACATCGGGAGAGAGCCCGGCGGCTTGCCCTGTGTGCACAAAGGCCACAGGCAGACCCCCATATACACAAAACAGCACACATACACAAAACACTCACTGTCAGACACTCTCAGGCACATACACAGGTAGACAATGCCAGACACACTCAAATATACACAGCCAGATAAATGCACATATGTCTATATTAGTCAATATTTGAGTCTCTGTGCATCAGTTTGTTTGTGTGTGTATGCATATGCATGTATCAGTGTCTATATGTATTTGTGTATTAATGTTAGCATATTAGACTTTCCAGCTTCCCTCTCACACATCTTCCTCCAGAATGTGGCACACAAGAGGCTAGTAATAGGACGCCATGATTGGAATAAGGCATGCTGAGTTCTATTGCTTCGTGGTGCTCAGCTGCCATTTCACATAATGCCACTTAGGGAGATTGCATGCACGGAAGCAACAATATGGAGTCCTTGCTGAGCCAGACTCAGAGCCGAAAGAGGATAACCCCAACCAGCCCAGGGGAGGGAGGGAGGAAGAAAGGACCAACTAAGACTGTGTGCTTTCAGAGTACATGAGTTGGCACTTTCCCTGCCTCACTAGGCCTCATGAGGTTAGTCCAGTATAGCGAAGTAACCTCAAGATGACCTCCATTGTCAAGCTTCCAAGACAGTTCCAGGTATGCAGAGAGATAAATTCTCTGTCCAGAAAGAAACAATAAATCCAGTTTTATTTGCTTTTGTTAAATAAAAGCTAAGGAGCTTACAATGCTTAAACCTGACCTTCCTGAAATTTGGGGTGGAACAATTCCCACCTGAGGATATATATGGAACCAAATCAGCAGCAGAAACTAAATACAAGGTAAGTACTCCAAGGACAGGGTTTATGTAATATTAAAAAGTACTCTAATGTGTAAAACAAAACTAAAAAATAATGTAAGTAAATTACAATATATAATAAAACCAGTCCTCTGTTACATAGAGTAAGTCCTCACTTGACACGTTTTGACAAAGCTTTTTCAGAAGTGGGTGTAGGTAGGTCAACTCCTGGCTAACTGAATCCTCCCGGGTCTGCATTAGCCGATTCTGGTGTGTATCCACCAAAAGTTCTACACACAAGAGCAAGTTCTTGCTCTAGGTTATGTAAGTAGAATGTTATCCTTTTCCAGTTACTTTTTTATATACATACCATACCATTGGAGATTTTCTTTCTGTTTCTCTTTTTATATATAATGACTGTATCCACCTGGAATCAAGCTCTACTGACTCTTACTATGATATCCTTGGACGAGGATTATACTGTCCAGGCCCACTAACATAGAGCTTGTATAGCTCTAAAAAGTGTGAATGTTTCATCGGCACTTATCTATTATTATTATTTGTACTGCACTATTATTTCTTCCTTTCGCTTTCTTTTTTAAGATATATACATCAGAGGTTGCTCTCCATCAAGTTCAGCCTTTCTTACATCTGCTTTTGCTGTTAATCCAAAAGAGGCCCAAAAAAAACTGTTTGAAAATCTTCCAATTTTGTAACAAACTAGGAAAAAAATTCCTTTCGTACCCCAGTCAGATCTTCCCTTGAATCAAGAGCCATTATCCCTGAATATTATGTTTTTGCAAGTATTTATCCTGTTGCTCTTTAAACATCTGTACAGACTCTGATAAAATCACCCCTTCAGGTAGATAATTCAACATCCTCATTTTTCTTATCGTAAAAAAACCTTTCCTTTGCCTTGGACTAAATTTCCTTTCTTCCAGTCTAAATGTGTGACTTTGAGTCTTATGTATAGTTCTGCTTATGAATAGATTTTCAGTCAATGGTATGTATTGATCCCGAATATATATTTACAATGCATTCATATCCCCTCTGCTGTGCCATTTTTCTAAACTAAAAAGATTTAAATTTGTTATACTTTCTTCACAACTAATATGTTCCATTCATTTTTATTGATTATATAGCCCACCTCTGTACTTTTTCGAGTGCCATAATAACATTTTTTAGAACAGGTGCCCAAAATTGCATAACTTGAAATTCAGTTCTTTCTGTGAAATTAAACAATTTCTTTAAGCTCTTCTCTACCTGCTTTAGACTTTTGTATCTGTTTCAATCTTTCTTCACATTTCTTATACCTCTATCCAATTCATATTGCTATGACCACGTCATATTCACCTGATTGCCGCTGACTGGTGTTTACATTTACCGTTGAAACATATTTTCTTGAAAAGGTCTTATTTATGGTTGCCATAGAAGTGTTTGGCTACACATCTTCCACAAAGCTTTTATCCCAACTTTTTCATTTGTATAACACTGATCAGAAACACTTTAATTGAAACCAAATGTCGATTCATCTTCGGCTATGGAAAAAAAATCATTACCTCTTAAACCACAACTGTCTGAAGCTGTACCCAAACAGCAAGCTCTTAGCTCCTATAATTGCTCGGCTTCATGTGGTGACATCTCACAACATTTTACGAAAGAGCCCTTGTACAAGATATGATTCATCCTCTCATTATTAAATACAGCTTGGTTTTTCGTCTTCTCAACACTAATATCTGATTTAATCTTCTAACGTTTATACAATGCTTACACACAAAGCAACAAGATATTGATCTACAGAGGATGTAGAAATACATTAAAAAGTGCCTGGGTCATTGCTCTATAATTTAAACAGTTAAAGGAACACTCTAGCGTTAGGAATACAAACATCTACTCCTAATGCTAGAGTGTTATACTTTTTAAATGAATGCCCCCCTTCAAGTAAGAAAATAAATAGTTTTATTCATATTATTTCCCCCAGTTTTCCAGTCTCACAGCAGCTCTCTCCATGGCTGAGACCATCAATACTGAGAGCATTTGACAACACAATGCTAGGCGTTTAGACGTGAAATGATGGTCCAATGCATTAATTAGTATGAAGCCCTCTAGTGACTGTCCAAGTGACCACCACTACAGATGGAGTTTGGCAACACTAAAAACACTCCCTTTTCTCAGAAAAGGTAATGTCTACAATGCAATCTCTTTGCCCCAGAACCACTACATCAGGCTGTAGGAATCTGGTGCCTAGAGTGTTCCTTTAATAGAGTTAAAGGGACTGTCAGGGCACAATAATTACTTCATCAAAGTTGTTATTGTGCCAGGAGATCCCTGGCACTTCCTTACCAGTAGGGGTTAAACCTTTTACGAATGGTTTTAACTCAAAGTTGGCTCTCCAGCATCATTACTTGCTGTCCCCATTAACATATGGTTTCTGAAATTCATCTAGAGTAACCATGGACTGCTGCCAATGATTGCTTTAGTTCGGTCACCTACGCTCTAAGCCGTATCTTTTTATGAATGGGAAGCTACTAATTGTAGTCAATTATTGTAGTCAATTAAGCAGTTGCATCACTTTAAATGATTTGTGGAAGCAGGGGTTGACTTTTTGTCATTTGTCATTTGTTTTGGTAAACTCTCTCACAACGTCTTAGGACCTATTAGTGAGGAAAGCCTAACCACTTGATCTGTGAGCTACGAGTGCCTTGTAAAAGTAGTGTCTGGAGATGTCAAGGCAGAGGGGTCCATACCAGCCCTTTGAGGCAGTGAGAGCAGAAGCATTCCCTGGGAGACTATGCAAGCAAATGAACCCTTATGTGCCCAAGAGATGGACCAGACAGAAACATCCATACCTGCCTGGGAGGTAGTGCAAGCAAATGAGTTTCTTCCTGCCTATTGAAGTCAGCCCAGCTTAGGGAGATTTAGTCACTGGCTTGACTCTGGTATCAGCAATGTTCCCTGTCTGCTGTCACACACCCATGACATGCACATCGTTGTCATTACAGCATATTCCTATACTACCCCATCATCCCCCATAAAAAAACAGACACAGATAATGTTTGGTTTAAAAATATTAAACAGAAATTAAATAAAGGTCATTGTCAAACACTTAACATAACATATTAAAACCCATCAATCCCTTTTAAACAACTATACCCACCGACAATGTCCAAACCATAAATAATATCAATACATCGATACAACTATATAACATTAATATAAACTAGAAAAGCTACAATTTCTAGGGAAATTGTGTGAAGTGTTCTTGCCTCCACCAGTAGTCTGCAACTGGAGTGGGCGGAGTAACTGTTATCATTTATATAGCACATTTAATTGCAACATTGTTGCACAGTTACATTAAACCATACATTTATAAAAACATTAGCAGGTGTTCAAAAGGCCCTGTCTATGACATCACTTGCTGCTGCAGCCTGGCACAGGTCAGAGTATTTTGGCGGTTGCCATCTTCAAACGGTCGTATTTTAAAAACTATCAATCCTACAGCGAAGAGCTTTATATTGTGAGAATCAATTCTAATCATTCTGATGTATAGTATGTCTCTGAAGTATTAAAAATGAAGGCACAGTCGCAGTTTAGAAATTGCACTTCAAATTTGAGCTTTGTAGAGTGAAGTTTCAATGAATGTCAATGGACGGCGTTAGTTGCAAACAAATGATTATATTGTAAAACTATCAGGACTATGGCTTAGCCGTTGACATGTTTAGTGTCAGCAGGGATAGCTGAACGTTTTGATATAAGATTTGTGTAGGTGGGCCTGAAAATAAGGGAGTGGTGGCAGTTTAGAAATCATGTCCTGATTTTTCAGCTTTTGCCAGCTCCCACTCTAGCTTTGCCATTCATTCCTATGGGACAAATTGCGCCACAAGAACGACGATATTCCGTGAACCATTCGGCGAAACGTTCCACAAAGTAATAGCAATCCGATCGGGAACAATCTGCACGTTTTGGTAAATTTTGGTCTATGTAGTGTAAAAACTGTGGGAGGAGTTAGGGTGGCAAATTTGGCTATAATAAGAATAATAATATATATGTGAGATAACAATAAGTTGTCTTGCTATGCAAGAACACTTAATAACATACAAACGCTTAAAACAGCCACAAAGGGCATCCTTTTTACAACAGTAGGGGTGTACCGGGATACCCTTACACCACCAGATTCAAAGCCACTGACGAGCTCTGAACATAGCTATTCAATCTGAACTTAAACTATCCGACATCCCAAACCTAGCCCCCAATTTTTCTATCCCTCCCCATCACCATGATCAAACAGGAGAAAGAGAACTACCAACGCCCCTGTAATCCACCTCAAAGGAAATTAAGGGAAGGAGGGTGGGACAGTAAGAGGTATTAAAATGGCTTATTACATAAAATGTCCGCTTTTTATATTAATTACACAAACCTTGCCCCCACTGACTTTCTACCAATCAAAAACCTTTAATATGCATATGCCTGCCTCCTAACTATGTTAAGGCCCAGTCCCCTTAGCCCTGCTGTCCCATGAGCATCATGACTGCTGACCCCGGACCAAAACTCCCACCACCCGTTGCCCAATAAATACACAACACCTTCTGTATGGGTAAGGGCAACGGCCACAGCTTTATTAACAGAATTAACATCGATTATCACCAGCGTCCACAACCTGTCAGCTGTTGGGGATTACCAACAGACAGCTCTATCAAATGACCCACGAGTCCAATGCAGCCTGCCCCCGCCATCAGCTCTCAGCAGGCTGCGACTCCCCAAGCCGCTTGGGCACTTTCTTCCAAACCTCTTCGCTGGCCAGGACTACCGCGAGCTGTGACAAAACAAAGAAACAACAGCACACAACCAACAACAACACCATCATAACACACGTTTTTGGGGGGTGGGCGGGAAGCTAGCAACACTACACCTCTGCCCAGGAACTGGTGAGTACCCTCCCCTTTTTCCCCATCTTAATGTCCCCCCATGTGTAACAATGTATCCCCTTGTGACCCAACCCCTTATCCCTGCCAGCAGTCATGTCCTCCCTTCCTTAAGATTTCCAGGGAGGTACTTGACTGCTGACCCCGGACCAAAACTCCCACCACCCGTTGCCCAATAAATACACAACACCTTCTGTATGGGTAAGGGCAACGGCCACAGCTTTATTAACAGAATTAACATCGATTATCACCAGCGTCCACAACCTGTCAGCTGTTGGGGATTACCAACAGACAGCTCTATCAAATGACCCACGAGTCCAATGCAGCCTGCCCCCGCCATCAGCTCTCAGCAGGCTGCGACTCCCCAAGCCGCTTGGGCACTTTCTTCCAAACCTCTTCGCTGGCCAGGACTACCGCCACCGCGATTCCTCCCTACCTACTCCCCTGGGAGGGACCGCGCCCCCCGCAGCCAGCGCCTCCTCAATACCTGCCTGAAGACCCGCATTTAGGATATCCAATCCTATGAGGGAGAGGTGTACCCCATCCTTCCGCATCAAGTCGGAATTGTCCCCTTCCAGCTCCCTGTGCCTAACGACAAAACCGCCAATCCGGCGGACAAATTTTCCGATGGCCACGTTGAGCTTGCGCCTACTACGCTCCACACCCTTAGCATGAGGCAGCGAACGCCAACGCGGCCTGGACACTATGTCCGACCAAATCAGGGTCAACTCGGGGAAAAGAGCCCCAGATCATTTCCCCCTGCATGAATTACTAGAGTCACTGGCCCCGACACGTACCTACGAAGGGATACGCATTCCGAATACAGCTGCTGCCACAACATACCCCTAATACCCTTCCACCTTACCCTGGCTATCTCGTAGGAAAAACCCAAATTCCTCCCGTAGGGACACTCCTCAGCTCGCCGCGCTGCCCAATACACGTAGGAATGTCCCAGTATCCAAATGCAGCGGGGCCGAGGACCTATGGAGAAATTGCATTATAGTAAATGAGGTCTGACATAGGACCTGTAGCGCTGTGAACCCCATCTACCCAAGCGCTGAATCGCTGCGTCCGAGAAACCCCACAAACTAGCCTGGGTGCCCGCCCCTATCCGAAACGAATGAGTAGAGTAATGGCGAGGATTCACCCCGCATGCAACCAAGGCAGCACGGAACCTGGCTGAGAACTGATAACGTGTGAGGGGGGACCCATCCCTATGAACCAGAAAGGAGAGACACCACACCGGCCTAATCTGCAAATACTGTGAGAAAAGACGGACTGGACAAAACCTGCCTCCCGTGGCACCGATACATACCCATGAACCCCTACCTACCTGGTCTGTCTTGGAATGCCTTATGAAAGCATCTACATAGTCCTCGGACCACCAGATATCCGCCAGAAGCAGCGGCCCCACCGCCCAACGGTTGCATGCCACCAACTCGCCCACCCTAAAAGTTCCAAAAAAACTAAAAGCAAATGCAACCCGAAATAATGAGGCTTCGTAGTCTGAGAAACAAACTGCCCCCAGAGCCGCCAGAATCCGTCCCAGCAAGTCGGCTGACACCGGGCGGCGGCGGTCTGGGGCCCTCCTAAGTCTCCAACCCCGAATAACTCGCTGTATACCGAACCACCGAGAAACGTCTTGCCAACCCATAGACCGACAAAGAAAGGATAGGGCGCTCAATGCCTTCTCGGCCGCAGAACAAGACTTACCCTGCGCAAACATCGACTCCAACATTATTAGAGTCGCCTCCAATCGCCCGGACTATGACCCCAGCACCAGGCCCTGTGAAAACGAGGACAGCCACGTCTGCCAGACGGCTTGATATGCTTTCCAGGAAGAGTCAGCTAAGGAGTCCGACACCAAGCTTCTCAATCCTCCAAATCGATCTCCCATAAGGAAACTGGACATCGGATACCCACTGCCTCCACGGCTGGCGCCGACTCCCGAAAACGGTCCCACTGAAACCGAGAAAGAGAGTCAGCTACCACGTTGTGAACACTCGGGACATGACAAGCTCTAATCCAAACATTGAACTTTAAAGAAAGAAGTACCAACCGTCGCAGTAGCGCAAGAACTGGAGGGGAACTGGAGGTGGAACGGTTTATCACATGGACAACACTCATGTTGTCCGTGTGAAAAACCACTGTCCTGTTGGCCAAAGCCTCCCCCCAGAGCTCCAAAGAGACCACGATGGGAAACAGCTCCAAAAACGTCAGGTTGCGCATAACATCCAAACCCAGCCATTGTGCTGGCCATGCCTCTGCGCACCACTTACCCTGAAAGTATGCCCCAAAACCCACGGAGCTGGATGCGTCCGTGAAGAGGTTCAGCAGGAGCGTCCATTGTAGCACTCCAAAAAGGAGCTCCACACGTGGAGGTCTGCGTGCAGACGCCGCGTGACTCGGATAAAATGAAAAGGCTCCCGAACCCCTATCGTGGACAGGGAAAGGCGCCTGCAGAACGCATGTCCCATGGGAAGAACTCGGCAAGCGAAGGCCAAGTGCCCCAGGAGCACCTGCATTTGTCGCAACTGCACCTTCCTCGCCCCTCGAACCAGGTCGATCAGCCGCAAGAGGACCGACAACTTCTCTTCCGGCAGCCGGAAAACCATACCGACAGAGTCGATCTCAATCCCCAAAAACGACAAAACCTGAACCGGGCCCACCGTCTTAGCCTCTGCAACGGGGACCCCGAAATATCCCATAACTGCCCTAAACGTTTGTAAAAGCCGTTCACACTCACCCGAACCCGGAGGGCCAACGAAAAGGAAGTCATCCAAGTAATGAGTAGCAGATTCCAAACCCGCCTCCTGTCTCGTTACCCATTCGAGAAAACAGGAAAACATTTCAAAATAAAAACAAGAAATAGAACAACCCATGGGCAAACACATGTCGTAGTAAAAAACCTCTTGAAAAAAACAGCCTAGTAGGTGAAAACAGGAGGGGTGAACAGGCAACAGACGGAAAGCTGATGCTATGTCAGATTTCGCCAACAAAGCACCTTGACCGGCCCGACGAACCAACTCCAAAGCCCTATCAAATGATGCATATCGCACGCGACAAATCTCCTTGCCAATGGCATCATTTACCGACTCACAATGGCATCATTTACCGAACTGGCACGAAAAGCCCCTGCGGCAGGCTGACCCCTAAGGGTTTGGGAACATCCCTGCACCTGACCCTCAGCCTGCCCTGGGAGTCCGTGAGCCTCTCTATTATCCAGCCCAGTAAGAAAAAAACAGCCTAGTAGGTGAAAACAGGAGGGGTGAACAGGCAACAGACGGAAAGCTGATGCTATGTCAGATTTCGCCAACAAAGCACCTTGACCGGCCCGACGAACCAACTCCAAAGCCCTATCAAATGATGCATATCGCACGCGACAAATGTCCTTGCCAATGGCATCATTTACCGACTCACAATGGCATCATTTACCGAACTGGCACGAAAAGCCCCTGCGGCAGGCTGACCCCTAAGGGTTTGGGAACATCCCTGCACCTGACCCTCAGCCTGCCCTGGGAGTCCCTGAGCCTCTCTATTATCCAGCCCAGTAAGATGTGAAGGGAAAGTGGCCACTAGGGACCCGCTGCACCGAAACCTCCTCTTCTTCAGAAGCAGAATCCGACCAAGAGCTCCTAGGGACATCTCCAGCAGGACCTGAGCTGTGCTCCAGTTGAACATCACCGAAACCGGCTGCCTCAGGGTGATGGGGGTGGATTCCGGATGTCTGGGTGCTCCTGTTGTCTCCTCTTCTTCCTGCCGACCGTCCTCTGCATCCGGCGCCCTGAGAACTCCGTGTTCTGGACCGGGCGCCGACGTTACGCGTCATTTCCGGGTGCAGGACGCCGCCGGTGCGCGTCACTTCCGGGTGCCGTGCTCCGCCGGTGCGCGTCACTTCCGGTTGCGCACGATGATGACGTTCGGCGGCCTGACGCACGCCGACACTGCCACGCACTTCCGGCGTCTTCTCTCTTCCCGCCGTTGGGACCGGAAGAGACGGCAGGCTACGAGATCTTCCCGCCATGCCGCCATCTTGTCCACCAACGATGATGGCCTCCACCGATCTCCTACCACTTCTCACCGGGGAAGACCTGGCGGTGCCGATCCACTCACCCCGCTGGCGACATCTTCGTCTGGACACTGGACAGGCGCATAGGAGGCTTGGAACGCCTGGCCCTCCTACCGCCATCCGAAATCCCTGAAGCTGCTGCAGGAGCCGGGCGGTTATCCACCCCGGCTATCACCTCCTCCAAAGCACTGGATCCATGAGAATCAAGGTACGCCTGCAATAAGGCTACCACATCATCCCTTGACACAGCTGAAGCCATTCTCCTGATGCCAGATGAGGGAAAGGTAGGTAATTAGAAAATGCAAGCAAAGTGAATCTTACCAGTGATTTATAAAGAGGCAAAATGATATTCTTGTCCCGAGAATGAATGCCCTTTTTCATGCATGACAATACCTTACTGGCCTTGGCCACTGCTGATTGACATTGCACATTGTTGCATAGTTTGTTGTCTATAACAATTCCCAAGTCCTTTTCATGTGTTGTTATCCCTAATTAATGTCCCCCCATGTGTAACAATGTATCCCCTTGCGACCCAACCCCTTATCCCTGCCAGCTGTCATGTCCTCCCTTCCTTAAGATTTCCAGGGAAGTACTTGACTCTGGTGGTGTGTTCTGGAGATTGGCTGACCCAGTGCTAGAAATGCTGTCACACCCCTTTGAAAGAAGGAGGAAATGTATTAATTAAAGAAGGGACATTGGAAATTTTCTGACTTCTCATTGTATGTTCATGGCCATATCTGCCGAGAATAAAAGATATAAGCAAACTGATAATAGGCAAAAACTCAGCAGCTTGCCTTTTGGTTAGTCCCACTCAGATCTCAGACAAGTTTTAGCTCACTTGTGCCATTATGGAGAGAACCTATACCATTTCCTATCTAATTTGTACCACAAATGTTCTAATACTTATACTGGCAGAAAGACTTAAACTCCTAAACTAAAACTTGCACCATTCTGATAAGACCTAAACTGTACAGCTCGCAGTTAGTTTCTGACCATTGGAATCTCAACCCATGGTTTTGTTTAGTTTTTTTAAACGCTGTGTTTAAAACAGTGTTCCATTGCAGGGTGCCTGCAGAAATGCAGGATGATGACTGAAACATTATCTTGCCTGTGCTCATTGGCATATTGGATGGGAAATTCTGGGAGATGTATGCAAACATGGTTTCCTGGAATAGCTATGCACAGCTTTGAATTGAAAAATGTAGATGACGCACAATGATAAAGTTTGACTTTAGATTATATATAATGCCACCCAGCAATCTTGATTGAGAAACAGGACGGAGTGGGCAGGGCTATAAGGGGGATTGCCAATAAGGTGACATGCTGCCTGGCCAGCCTCCAGCCTTCAGGACTATAAATGGAGCACTGTTAAAGATCCCCCTGCATGGTCCTTCTGCACAGCACTTGCATTTCTTCTGTGCTGCCTACAGACAGTCCAATAGTGTCCCCAGATGTCGGGATTGTTGATCTGAAACAAATTTTAAATACCCTTATGACAAGGGAGCAATAAACACTGAAGGTATAACCAAAGAAAAATGGGTGCATCCAGAAACAAAGTTCCTTTAATGTTTAGAGTAGCACATCATGACTGCTATTTTGGTCCCACCTAAACCTTTTTCAAGATCAGTTATGAATCGTACAGTCAAAATAAATATCCTAATTTAAAAATATTAGGGATGGGGTTGTGGCTTGGGTCTCACTGAGAGCAGTGACATGACAACGGTGCTTCCGAGAAATAACGGCTATAAATGCAGATTAATAGATCCACACGACAACAAGAGTAGTCACTTTCTGGCCCCTACACTTGGTGACAACATAGGGAAAAGAAATAAAAAGTTAAAAACTCACCCAGAGGACGGATCTCAGAAAATTGTCAATCTTTTCCTGTCGAGGCTTAAACCTAAAATGGCGGCGACCCTGGATCCCCAGAGCTCATCCTCAGAGGAGGAAGCACTGGATGCTCCAGACCACATACCAGAGGCTGCAGACCCCATCTTGAGCCTATCACTTGGCGATCTGAGAGCTCCAGGCTACCAAAGGAGACATCCTGAACATACTGCAGAACCTGAGCACCCTGTTCCGCTCAAACATAGCAATTCTGCAGGAAGAAGTGACACCCGTCACAGGCAGGGTGAGGTTTGGCAAAGAGGACTTCACCACCATCGCACAACGCCATCAAGCAATGGAGGAGAAGCTATTACTCCTCCATTCCTCGCACTATGCACTACAGGCAAGACACCGCTCCAACATAAAATTCAGAGGCATTGCAAAAGGCATTGATGACAATGAACTGCCCCAACTCATCCGACGCCTCTTAACTACAATAAGTAACCCCAAGCAGGCGAAGACTGCACATGTGGAGGGCGTACACAAACTCCCCAAATCCCCAAGAGCCCCAGCGGAGGCGTCCCGTGATGTCCCTCTCCGCTTTCATTCTACTCGGGACAAAAAGGCGGTAAAGGCAGCGCTCAACAACAAAAGCCCCTATCAATTCGAGGGCATGCAGTTCACTTTCCTGCAAAACCTTTGCAGAGCTACTCTGACCGGGAGACGGTCCGTGCAGCGAGTCACCACGACCCTCAGAGCGACTGGAGTCAGGTACCGATGGGGCCCATCCATGCTCGTAGTAGCCAAAGGAGCAACTACCTTTCGACTGACGTTGACAGAAGACTTCGGAACATTCCTTGGCAAACTTGGACTGAATACTCCAGACTCCACCAACCCTAGTTTACCCAGTTTGCACCAGCTGTTGTGGCAGTGCAAGCCTGCTTGTTTACCAAATGCACAAATAAAATAAAGAATTTAAAAAAAAATATTAGGGATGTGCAATTCATTTATTTCCAAAATGAAAAATAACAAATAAAACCAAAAAGGAACTAATTGAAAGTTTACTGAATCTAAATTGTACGACTCCATTTGTTTTGATGAAAATACCAAATTAGTGAGTTATACTAGACAGACGAAAGATTATTATTAAGTAAAGGGCTCTTAACTTTGATCTTTCAAATGTTGAGTAGAATGATTCCTGAATGTGCATGCTGCATGTAGACAGACTGTATGTGCTGCATGTATAAAAAATGTATGTGCGGCAAATATATAGAGTGAATGTGCTGCATGTACAATATATATAGAATGTATGTGCTCTATGTTTAAGAATTCATGTGATATACACAGGATAGCAAACTCGCGTCATGACAACTCGTGACAACTCTCTTGTGGTTTGCGAGAACAGGGAACATGCTGCTCGAGGTGGAACGAACGTGTAGACTCCTGGGCCCCTCTTTACTGGACAACCATGCTGTGCCACCGGGCTACCAAGGAATGTAGTGTGTGTTCCCCCCCTTGCCACAGGTAAGAGTGGGGGCATGACAACACATAAACAATACACACTGCTCACTATATACACACACACTGCATACATTAAACACACACAAACTGCATACACTATGCACACACTGCATACACACACACACACTGAATACATAATACACACACACTGCATACACTATACACACTGCATACACTAAACACACACTGCATATACTATATACCCACTGCATACACACACACTGCATACATTATACAAACACACACTGCATACACTATACAAACACACACACACTGCATACATTATGCAAACACACACTGAAACCACTTCACAAACACACATACTGCATTCAATATACACCCAAACACACACTTATACCTGTGTGTCTGTGTGTCTGTATATGTGTATTGGTATGTGTCTGTGTTTGTATCTATGTATCTGTATGTGTGTGTGTGTGTTTATCTGTATGTGTGTCTGTGTTTGTATATTTGTGTCTGTGTATCTGTATGCGTGTGTGTGTGTATCTGTATGTGTGTCTGTGCCTATGTGTCTCTGTATCTGTGTGTCTGTATGTGTGTGTGTTTATATCTATATGTGTTTTTGTATCTGCGTGTCTCTATCTGTATGTGTCAAAAGAGGAAATAGGATTGCACTCAATCATAAAAATCACAGGGTGCTGAGTTTGGGTCAGCATATCCTATAAGAACATGTATAAAAGAAAAAATATCAGACACTCACTTTGGCAGATTTAAGCAGGTTTATTGGACACAGCAACGTTTGACCTGTAACCACATCTTCTTCAAGCTAAAAGCTGTATCTGTATGTGTCAGTGTGTGCATCTGTGTGTCTATGTATCTGCTTGTGTGCCAGGGTGTGTATATGTGAGTATATGTGCATCTCAGCATTTCCAACACTACACACAAATACACCCCTGCATCCAAATGTCAACACTACATAAAACCACACACCACCATAGTAAAAAAAACCACACTACACAAAAACGCATGCCTGCATTCAAATTTTTCTAACTGTATTGAAACAATTCTAAAGTTTATTAAATCAAGGACTTAGACCTAGATTTATTATGCCTTAATTTAATATTGTTTCATAAGTTTTCCAAATGAAAACGTTTAATGTTTAATGTAAATGTTTTTTAAGAGCTTTTAAAATTTACTAAACAGCCTTTTCACTCGACCAGCAGGTCTGGTAAAAAAAGAATCAGAAAGGATAGTAGGTCTATCCTGGGCATGAACCCTGTCGATTAGACATCTACAAAATGGTGGAACACTAGGTTCAAAAAACTGGTAAATCTTGTATAAAAAATAAAATGAAGTATCAAATAGTGTACGAGGGTAGCTAAGGAAGGGCTGAGACTAAAATCAGTAAATGTGTATCTAATCAGGCTTTATTGAGTTTTGTTTCAGATGCAACATTTTTCCTTTTTTTCACTTTCACTTTGCACTATGCACATTTGATTTTGTAGATAATTGCATACAAAATATTATTAGTGTGCTCTGGCATTACGCTCTATTGCAGGTATTCATTTCCTGTCCTGCGCTGGTAGTGGTTGTTGCTTTCCTTAGTACAGGAGAGGTATTAGCTTGCTGTCACTATTTATATTCCCCTTTGATTCATAGTAACATTTTTATTACCTTTTTAATACGGGTGTACAAGTGAAGATAAATACAGCACTAGTACCTTGTTATATTTGGCCATATGATTATTTCCTGCAATATTACATATACAGGGGCTGAGTAAGGTGGACAGGGGCTGAGTCAGGTGACAGGAGCTGAGGAGGGGGACAGGGGCTGAGTAAGGTGACAGGAGCTGAGGAGGGTTACAGGAGCTGAGTAAGGTGACAGGAGCTGAGGGGGACAGGGCTGAGGAAGAGGGAAAGGAGCTTAGGAGGGGGGACATAGGCTGAGGAAGGGGAAAGGGGCTAAGGAAATGGACAGGGGCGAGGAGGGGGACAGGGGATGAGAAAGAGGGACAGGAACTGAGGAAAGGGACAGGGACCGAGGAAAGGGACAGGGACTGAGGAAAGGGACAGGGACCGAGGAAAGGGAAAGGGACTGAGGAGGGGGACAGGGCTGAGGAAGAGGGACAGGGACTGAGGAAAGGGACAGGGACCGAGAAGGTGGGCAGGGACGGAGGAAAGGGACAGGGACTGAGGAAAAGGAGACATGGCTGAGGAAGGGGACAGGGACTGAGGAAAGTGACAAGGACTGAGGAAGAGGAACAGGGAGGAGGGGGGCAGGGGCTGAGGAAGAGGGAATGGAGCTTAGTAGGGGGGGGCAGGGGCTAAGGAAGGGGGCAGGGCTGGGGAAAGGGACAGGGGCTGAGGAAAGGGACAGGGACTGAGGAGGTGGACAGGGACTGAGGAAAGGGACAGAGACTGAGGAAGGGGACAGGGCTGAGGAAGGGGACAGGGGCTTAGGAACGGGATAGGGCTGAGGAAGAGGGACAGGGACTGAGGGGGACAGGGCTGAGGAAGAGGGACAGGAGCTTAGGAGGGGGGGCAGGGGCTGAGGAAAGGGACAGGGACTGAGTAAGGGGACAGGGACTGAGGAGGAGATAAAAAAAACTTAAAGTGCATGAAAAAAAAATCAACATATTACAAAATGTTAATATTTTTCATAATATTACATTTTTTTAAAAGTTTATCCAAAATATTGAATCATTTGGAAAACTCATCCAACAATATTAAATTGAAGCCTCATTTCTACCCAGGATTAATTTTGTCTGCTTCTGACAGTGGTCAGTAGTGTATAGCTTTGACATAAAAACAAATATTGTTTCTGCATTCAATATATATTTATAATTTGAACACATTTGCCTATATTCTACATTTTCTTATTCTAATTATTATTCATTCTAAATTATGAAATGTACATATATAAATGGCATCAAAGGGAACCCTGCCAGTCCTTAAATAAACAATATTTATTTGTTTGTGGGAACACGCCTAAATTGTGGATTGTACATGTGTAAATGGTATAAAACCCTGCATGTCCTCAAATTTACAATATTTATTTTTGTGGGCACTCGTGAGAGGTGAATCATAGTTAAGCATACATATGATTAATACAGGAACATTTTCTCTGGTCTTTTGAGATTAAATTAATAAAATTAAATGTTGGTCATAAAGACATTAAAATGACAAAACATAACCAGCCAATAGTCGAGGCCAGGTAAATGCTAGAAAATAGTAGAATATAAGCTCAAGAGATAGAGAATTTGAGTACAGATCTGTTACTAAACACCAGTATGAACTATTAAACATAGAAATGAACACTCTGAGCACCATAACAGATTAATCTCAATGATGTCGAGATTAAATTGTTATGGTGCCTGCAGGTCCAGGGTGCTATCTTAAGGGACACTATAGTTAATAAAACAAATTTAGATTTAGATTTTGGGTTAGAGGAACATTCCAAACACATAAAGCCCTTTAGTTTGCTGAAATGCTTTATGTGTGAAAAGTGTCCTCCTTTTTTTTTTTCTTTTTACAAAAATGCATATTTTAATAGATATTCTCACTTTTATAAATTTAATTTGTTACACTCTCCTGGCTGTCATCAATCAGACAGCTGGTCCTGCTACTTTCTAGTTTGGTTAGTTCAGTTAAACCCAAGAGGCAGCAATTACTCAGAGTACCTGCTTTGCAAAGATTTCTCATTGAGCTGCATTGGGAGGTCTGTGATTGGACAGCCACATAAAGCCTGGGGTGTGTTAGAAGGGGAGGGTTTGCAAATGGAACAGACAAGAGAACTGCAGTTTTTGCAAGCTATGTTTAGTTATAACCACTGTAAAAAAAACAAAATACATGGATGTTTTTATTAGGGGTACATCTACTAAACATGCTTTTTATTTTATTTTATTTTGTATTTGTGCAGTAGAGTGTCCCTTTAAACCTTCTATAAATGGTCTAACCTTTTTAAGGTAAGATAGCACCCAGGCCAATTAAATTAACTGGAACTTTCCACTGGAACATTCTATCAGATTCCAGAGTGATTGCACAACTTTCGCTTATTTTACTAGCCCAGTGTTTCATCAATGTGTCACACAGGCATATTTAAAAAGGTACATATTTAATAAATTGTATGCTTTTTGCAAAA
Organism: Pelobates cultripes; assembly: GCA_933207985.1. NCBI lineage: Eukaryota > Metazoa > Chordata > Amphibia > Anura > Pelobatidae > Pelobates > Pelobates cultripes. The sequence continues at coordinate 320,875,217 of OW240912.1, read as the reverse complement.
TAGGTAAGGCAAGGTAATGCTTTTTGTTGAGGTTGCTCTCGAATCAGTTAACACAACTTAGCAGTGAATTCTACATATAATTTTTTATTATTTTTGGCATTTATATAGCGCCAACTTGTTCTGCCTCACAATTTCTGCATACTTTATTATCTGTAATGACTATTTTATTGTTATTACTGGAATGCCTTTTCCCTTTATTGGAGACGAAATTGTTGCCAGTGGATATTCCAGGAGAGCATGGTATGCCTTTAGCTGATTCTTATTTTCTTTTGCCCACTAATGGATTGTTTACAACAATTGCCATCCTGAGGTACATGGATTCCTGTATCTATGTCATGTATTTCAGTACGTGATTCATTGTTTCTCAATAGTAAGTGTCTGGAAATGCAACTGCGCTTTCTTGAACTCACATGACACAGGTCACTTGAAATTTAATTCTATGAAAGCATTAGGACTGTACTTCAAGACTATTTGGATTTTGGAGGATCTATGTTTTTTGGGGTTTTTTTTTAAACAAAATGAACAATGTAAAATAGGAATTACATTTACTTGTGTTAATAAAAATGTATTGAAAATATAAAAAAAAAAAAAGTAATATACTCATATTACTTTTCTAGAACCTACCTAGAGAGGATCTGTTACTTTTCAGAATTTCATAAAGATCTAATCACATCATAATCCAAAGATACCATAAGACAAAATAGGGACCTGAGGTTTAGAAGAGTTGACAAAAGGCAGAGCTCTGCCCTGTACGTTTGTCAAAAACCCAGCAGTCATCATAAATGCATTCAAAAATCACAGGATCTTCCATAGACATCAGTGTTGTACTCTCATGCATGCACGAAGGTATAGCACTGACATGAGTCCTGCCAACTGAAGCTCTAGGAGCTGAAGATGACCTGTGGCATGAAGATTGCGGCAGTCCAAGGGGCAGCCGGAGGTAAATTAAACTCACCCTGGATCTCCCTGTTTCGGGGTTCTTTGCAAAATGTGCAAAGACTACTGAAGAAATGTACAGATCCACTGTAATAGCTGCATATAACCCCCTTACAGAGACACTGCCTTACTACCATAAGATGCATAGGATTCACCTCCTTGGTGGTCCCTGTGCTCTGGACCCTCATCTGGGTCCTGATTTGGGTAGGCACATTTTTAAATTAAAAAGCATAAATAGGCTAGACATTCTGTGAAATCATGAACTTCAAGTATAAAAGTGAAACACTTTCATTATTAAACTGTGTTTGTATTCTTCCAGGTTCCATTAAAGTGAAGCTCCAATTATGCTGTCTTGCACAGGCTCTAACTTCCTTATCTTGCCATTTCCACCAAACTCTTGCCTTCTGGATAGGTAATTCATCATGATGTAGCTTGACACCATGTAAGGAAGATGCCTTGAAAGCTTGTACTGTTAGTATAATTAGTTGGACTGTGCAAGGGATGATACCAGATGGAGGCATGGAGAGCAGTGCCGCAAGCTTTGACCTGCGCTGGATTTCAAATATGTTTATTGTTTTTATTTGGTGGGGGTTTTAAGAGGGTGGACCTACTTATAAATGTCCAATAGGGCCTTGCAAGTTAAAATTAAATGTGTGTTAAAAAGAGTTAGAGGAGCCCTTGAAAGTAAATGTAAAAATTGGCTTTTGACATATGTCAGTGATTGTTTTCTTAATTGCAGCAGTTATAAACTGCCCTTGGAAAGGAGACTGCACCATCTTGTGTTTAGAGTGCCCTGATTGATTAAAGGGCACTGATTGAATTTAGTAACAATATATTGAAGGGAGGATGGAATCCTGCAATCTTGTGAGATCCTCCATAGACGTCAGTGTTGTACTCTGCCATGAACACGTGAGAGAACAGCACTGGCACAATACTTGGGGGATGAAGTGTGAAGGAAGACGATTGTGGCGTCCAAGGGGAATAGCATCAAGTAAGTGCTACACCACTGGGTCTCTGCACACCAAGTGAGGATATCATCTTCAAGGGTCTTTGCAAAATATGCAAAGAACCCTTAAGGTAAAAGACACACTTTAAGTAAGTCCTAGTTCTAGATGTCATTATTAACCAATGTTATGGTTCTCATTTTATCATCTTTAAAAACATGATAGACTGAGCAACCTTGAATGGAACTGGATATGTGAGTCTGAAATGTAAACCTAGTTGGTGCATTAACCGGCTGAGTTGTCACTTTGAGCACTTATCAAAAATAATCAAATTATAAAATACATTTTAGTTTTCACTGTGAATTTACAAAAAAATCTATGAATTCAAGTTTAAAACCAATGCTCTCCATCCATGCCAAACCAAGATGACTGCTGCGTGACTGGCCTACACAAAGCGGTCGGCAGGCATAGACAAATAACTGGTCCGTCCTGGTGGTTGAAGCACAATAATAATCTCCGATGTATTGACACTTAAGAACATGAACACCAAAATGCCTATCGATACTGCTGTATGTTGTTGTGATACCAGGTCTCACACAGCCTTACCATTATTACTTTGATAATGAATCTACAAGATATGTACATTGCTTGTTATGCTGTTCACAGTTAACCGATTAAGGTACTTTATATATGAGTAAAACGCACAAACTAAACATACTTTGGTGTATTTGTTCCCCTCCCCTTCTTCCCTTCTGTATCCCATGGTTATGCTATCCTGAAAAACTCAATAAAAACTATATATTGAAAAAAAACTAAAAACAATGCTCTCCCTAATAAATATATACAGGGTTATTTACTAAAGTGAAACTTACAAATTAATTTAAAATTCAAGTTAAAAATAATGAATGGAAACATGCTCTAAGTCAGCTATGCTTCCAGTTGGGCTATTTTGGTCTAAATTAGAAAATTACTTTGAATTCTCACTTTAGTGAATAATGCTATCAGTATAAGTCCTCTGATCGCACATAATAGTTCACCGAATTAGCCATGGGCTATGAAGATATTCTTCAGACTAACAGATGGCTACTCATACAGTGTTGTACCCTGTGCTCTGACTCATTTTTTCAAATTTGTGATGCAAATCCGAGGTTTTCTTTCTACCATTTGGAAATATTAATGGTCAGTCCTGAACGTAAGAAGATAAACAAACACTGCTCACCACTTCCTACAAACCAAACATATGTATATGACCACAACTTACAGGGTAAGTCTTTTTTCCATATTGGATTCCCACACATTGGGTAAGTTTACTAAGATGCAGTCAGTTTAAGTGCAAAACATGTTATTCTATGGAACCTTTTTGTTATTTTAAACATCACATCTGTATTATTGGATATCTTATATATATCCTCCACCTATTGAACTATATTTAAAACTATAAAAGAGCATGGTGTCAGATATATCACATCTATCATTGTTTTGAGATTGGGATAGACATTTCAGCCAATCTTTGGGCTCTATTTCAAAAAGTGGGAGAAGCATAAAACACGCCCACATATGTGCAATGATTCTGCATAGAAATTAATGATATCTGCTTACACATGCTCAATAAATCTGTGAGCACATGTATTGTAATATAATCTTTTGTGTCTGTAATGGGCATGCACAGGATAAGAATTACAAAAAAAAAAAAGAGAGAAAAAAGTATGGGCATTTTAAAAAGAGGACATCAACCGTTGTGTTTTTGTATTTTTTTTATTTTCAAAACTATTTGTGAAATATGAGAAATTAGCCAAAATATTTTACCGCAATTTTCTTTTTCTAGCAATTTATCATGGCAGTATTTAACTAAAAGGTTAATCCTCCCTCCAGCCAATAGGACTTCAACATCAATTAAAACAATTAAGATATAAGACATAATAGGATCTTCAGAAGCCTATGTTTCTCGGTCACGTAACAAGACCAATCAAAATGAAAAAATAAAGTGGGGAGGGGGAGATTCAAATGCTGCCATGAATAATAGCCAGGAAAAGAAAATGTGGGTAAGTATGGTTATATTTTCCTTATTCCTGGCTAATAATGGTAGCATTTAACTAATGGGGAGTATCCAAGTAGTAAATAAACACAGGGAGGGGAAGTGTATACCAAAGAAATGTATTCAATACGAGAATATGGGAATCAGAGACAGAAAAAACAGCCACTCTATAATAACGGACAAAAGTCTTCAGCGAGAAACAATCTGCGACTTTACAAATGCAGTCTGCCAGAACACCAGCTTCTGCAGCCCATTAGGTAGAGATGGATATATTAGGGTGAGCATGGATACCATTAGCATCAGGAACACTATGACTTTGTAGGCCCTAGAGATAGTCATCACTGTCCAAGAATGAAGAGTGAAAACAGAAGCTGCTTCTCCATTATGAGAACCCCAAGGAACAATGAAGTTGTATAAATGTTTGTCACACATCTAGCCGAAACCAAAGCCAAGAGAAGCAGAGTCTTCTGTAAAAGATACAAGAGAGAAAGTTTCTCCAAAAGTTCAAATGGAGCTTTTATCAAAGCATACTAGATTAATGGACCGTGAGTGGGAACAGTGGACATTAAGCTTACTTAGACTTGGACCTTGATTGCAAAAATCTCAAGACCTGTAAAATAGATGGAGACTTCAAGGACGCACATCTATATTCAATTAGTTCGCAAAGTAATTTAAAAACCTTGTGGTTAACACTGGAAGAAGAGATCTTACACAAACACAACAAAGTTGAGTACCACTGGTTCTGGTAAACCCTAGGGAATCAGAGTTTGCCTCTCAAGAGCCATTCCTGTAGTCTGAGCTTGTGAGAATTTGGATGAAGAAGGAGACCCTGTGAAAGTATGTTGTCGGAAACAGGAATCTCCCATGACTGATCTATCATCAGTTTCGTCAGAAGGAAAAACCATGAACTTCGAGGACAAAAAGGAATCTCCCTGGAGATCTTCCTCAGAACTGTGTAGCAGAAGCGGATTGGAAAAAAAGATGTAAGCAAGTTCCAATTGCCACTCCACTGAAAGAGCATTCTGGGCTAGGGATTTGGGATGCAATCTTTGTGACATGAAGCATTGGACTTGTTCATTCTGAGCAGTGGCCATGGGGCCATCTGGAGAATACCCACTTCCAGACCAATAGGCTGAACACCTAACTGCAAATCTTTTATTATGTATCCTCCACCTGTTGCCTGCTGAGAAAATTGTCAATTATGTTCTCCGCCCTGGAAAATAGCATATAATTCTGTCACATTCTAATGAGCCCAGGTAATGATAGGCTGAATTTCCTTCATCAGTGATTAGCTCCTGGTACCGCCCTGATGACAGATATATGCTGCAGCATCTTAAACGTCCAGCCTCAATTTGACCAACTGTTTTGAAGAGAAACAGGGCGAGAAAGGCTGCTTGTAATTCCCTTATGAAATGTTTGAAGGGAGGTGACGAGTCAGGGGGCCATTGGACTTGCACAAAGTGTTTGCCAAAGTAGACTCCCTATCCAAACTAACTAGTGTCTAACTAATGACCAACCAATAGATCTATTTTAGAGGGTAACTTCTAGAAATTGTCATATGAAAGCCAAACTCCTTGGAATGCGAAGAATCCATACCTATTCTTGAGAGCTGGTATGGAAAATGTCCAGGAAGTATCTCTGCAGGCCAAAGATTCCACTGGACCCACCGGAAATGGTAAAAGGTGCCTATCAGTCTCATGAACTCTTTCGCTGATGTTCTGCATTACAAGTATCTTAGCTGATTCAGAAGGCTGGTTTTCCTCTCATGAGTGGGAATTACCATAACCATGTTGCTATTGAAATTGGCGCCTAGGAATATCAATTGTATGGAAGGCTGTAACTGCTTTTTCTCAAGATTGGTTAACCACCTGGGATCGATGTTGAAGCATCATATTATAGTCTGGAGCCACACTAGGATGATGTGCAGGTAATTCAAAATGGCCACGCTTTCCTTCCTGAGTAATGCTAATATGGTGACAAGTACCCTTAAAAATGTTCTTGGAGCTGTGCTGAACCCAAAAGGTAGAGCTTGAAACTGGAAAGGATGGTTGCACAGACAGAACTTAAGGAAGCTCTGGTGAGGACGGGGGATTGGAATATGGAGAGAAATACTGAGATCAGCCATTTTCTCTGATGTACTACAGGCAAAGTCGAATGCAGGGACTCCATGCGAAACTTCCTTATACGTAGCAGAATATTGAGGTGTAATATTGGTCTCCACTTTCCTCCTGGCTTTTTTACCAAAAAGATAGGCGAGTAAAATACCTGAAATCTTTAGTGTCTCGGGACAAATATAATGACTTTTTGCTAAAGAAGGGAATTGATGTATTGATTTAAAACTTTTTTTTTCTATGAATTGACAAGACAAGACATGAAGGAGGAGGGGCCTCCTCAAACTCCAGGGTATAGCCTATTGAAACAACCACTCTTACCCACATATTCAGAATTTCTGCCATCTGGAAATGAAGCAATCTTGCACCCACCAGAGTAGTCTGGGTTAACACACCTTCAATACTGTTTTTTGGACTGAAAGAAGGAGGAGGGAGCCTTGATCCTAGATGACTTGCTGGATTGACCACTTCTCCAATTAGAGGATCTGGTGTATTCAGCCTTGGTATGTAAGTTTTGCTGTCTCTGTAAGGACGATGATCCTGCAGAGGTCTCCTGGGTCCCTTATCCTGAGGAAGAAGAACTCTTCTGACGTCTGACCCCTTCTAATGCTTGCCAAATAGAACTTCTTCCAAAAAAGGAATAAAATAGATTATGTTTAGAAGATGTATCTGCTCCCCATGATTTTAACCAAATGGCTCTTCTGGTTGCTATGGAAAAGGACTTCACTTTCGAGAGGACCATAATGAAATCAGTAGAGGCCTCTAAAAAACACTCACTGGCTAGTTTGACATCCTTTAAGGATTCAACGATATGGCATCTTCTCACACCTTTGTCTAGGTCGTCTTCAAAATCTAGAATCCAGGATTTTAGGGCTCTAGACATAGCCTAACCCTGATGATCACCTAACCCTGCAGCCAGTTTTAAAGGTGAGCATAGGAAAGAAGGAAGCATTACTATCAATGGGGAGAGTGGAATGCCATCTTGAATTACAAAGACAGAGAGCTGATGTAGTTTCACTGGAGAGGAACTTTGGGGTCTATAGCCCAAAATGTTTTTGACCAGGTGAGCAGATGTGGAGTTGTTGTTCTCTGCCCAGTCTTTTCACTTATCAGCAGAAATAAAATGGTGTAGATAGTGGCAGTAATGTGGTGCTCAATTGTTTTCCTATGTCTCTATCTACATATAGTCATCCCCTCCCTACTGTGACTTAGTGAGGAGACTGTAACAGATCCCCTGGCACCCAGACTGGGCACCTCCGCCAAAGGACCGCTTCCGAGCTGGACCAAGGGACAAAGCGCAGCACTTCTTGCCCTCAGTCGCTGTAGCTTGAGTGGAGCCCTGGAGCTGAAGGGGAAAATTAGCTCTGACACCTCCAGGCACTGGACGACACTCAGTCCTGGGAACTCGGGAACCGAATGGGGAATTAGCTCTAGTCCTTACAAAGACTTTCCCCGTTGAATATCCTGCAAGCTGGAACAGCAAATAGAAACATAGAAACATAGAAACATAGAATGTGACGGCAGATAAGAACCATTCGGCCCATCTAGTCTGCCCAATTTTCTAAAAACTTTCATTAGTCCCTAGCCTTATCTTATAGTTAGGATAGCCTTATGCCTATCCCATGCATGCTTAAACTCCTTTACTGTGTTAACCTCTACCACTTCAGCTGGAAGGCTATTCCATGCATCCACTACCCTCTCAGTAAAGTAATACTTCCTGATATTATTTTTAAACCTTTGTCCCTCTAATTTAAGACTATGTCCTCTTGTTGTGGTAGTTTTTCTTCTTTTAAATATAGTCTCCTCCTTTACTGTGTTGATTCCCTTTATATATTTAAATGTTTCTATCATATCCCCCCTGTCTCGTCTTTCCTCCAAGCTATACATGTTAAAATCTTCTAATCCCTCTAATAACTGGACGACACACAGTTTGGGAGTGTTTAATGGGACACACTGGCCTTTTATACAATTTTTCCAGGCCAGAGGAACACCCCATGGACCTGATGGGGCACAGAAACAGAAAGGACATAAACCAATCAGAACAAACATACAGTCTGTGACACGCCCATGTACAGCACACAATCCCTCCCCTCTGCTTAGGAGAAAATTTAGTAAAGTCCTGTAAGTAACTCAATTATCTCCTATCAGAAAAACCACATTTTCACAAAGTTCAGAAAGTACCCCAAAATCCAACATATCCCCATAAACACATCCCCTGATAGCCCAGATCTGGGTGAACAACATATCCAAAAATCACCCACATCGGTTCAGGGGTTCAGGAATTTCCTGCAAGTCGTAGTTTTGACCGATCGCAAGCATGGGCCCATGCCCAAAACAGTTCCAGGGAAATCAGTGCTAACAGTCGGTCAAGTTTGGTAGTCTTTTACAGGTTTCCCTGCAGGGCCCATAGTCTGTGGCAAGCAGGATCCTCCAGGAGCTCGTGGCAAACTCACTTGAAAAGTATTTGTGTCAAGGTGTGTGTGTCTTCCAGCGGGTGCTGGAAAAAGAACTTTAAATGCTGCTCGCGAGTGAGACATAAAGAGCAGACAGCCGGCAGGAGGAGCCTGCAGCGAGTGCACCGAGGATGGAAGTCTCTGTCCCTGTCTGACAGCCTTCACACACAGGAAGCATGTGACCTGGCAATCAGGCAGAGCAGGGCAGCCCACACGGGTCTTCCGAAGTCTTGCTTCCTGTATGTAAAGTGCTGTCAGGCAGGGAGCCCTGTGAGAAAGCTGCTGGGAAGGAGCAAGGTAAGCTCAGTGAGCAGAGGCACCTAGGCATTTCATGTTAATTGTACTGATTCTTAGAGTGTTTATATTTGAGGGTGTAGTTGTGAGTGTGTTTGGTGTGTATTTTTGTAGTGTGTGCCAGTATGGATCAATGTGTGTGTGTGTGTTATTATGGATCAGTGTGTGTGTGTGTGTGTGTCAGTATGGATCAATGTGTCAGTATGGATCAATGTGTGTGTGTGGGTGTGTCAGTATGGATCAATGTGTGTGTGTGTGACAGTATGGATCAATGTGTCAGTATGGATCAGTGTGTGTGTGTGTGTGTGTCAGTATGGATCAATGTGTGTGTGTCAGTATGGATCAATGTGTCAGTATGGTTCAATGTGTGTGTGTGGGTGTGTCAGTATGATCAATGTGTGTGTGTTTCAGTATGGATCAATGTGTCAGTATGGATCAATGTGTCAGTATGGATCAATGTGTGTGTGTGTCAGTATGGATCAATGTGTGTGTGTCAGTATGGATCAATGTGTCAGTATGGTTCAATGTGTGTGTGTCAGTATGGATCAATGTGTCAGTGTGGATCAGTGTGTGTGTGTGTGTCAGTATGGATCAATGTGTGTGTGTCAGTATGGATCAATGTGTCAGTGTGGATCAGTGTGTGTGTGTGTCTCAGTATGGATCAATGTGCCAGTGTGGATCAATGAGTGTGTATGTGTATGTCAGGGAGTGTGTATGCATTAGTGATTGTGTGCCAGTGTTTGTATGGGATGCATCATTAGTTTGTGTGCCAGTGTCTGTTGATGAGTACATGTCAGTATGTATGGGCATCAGTGACTACACGCCTGTGTGTGCCAGTGAGTATTTATTAATAAAAAAATCCATGTTTTTTTTTTAAATTTAAAATAAATTGAATCTAAAAAAAATTATATATAAATTTTATATAGTTTTGCTTTATCTGTGTGATTTGGTGATTTGTGGGAGTATTATGCATCTATATATTTGCACAAATGTATATTAATATATGTGTATTATTTCAAAATATATATATGTTCAGCCCCCACGGTGATCGGCTGCCTGAGAGAAGAGGCAGGCATTGGGCTCAGTGAGGACTGAGGCAGGCAGGCAGGCTGCTGGGGGCGGCCAGCTCATTTATTGCAGAGGGAGGGAGATGGGTGGCCGGCCCATGGAGAGCTGTGGTAGAAAAGGTGGGCAGCTGACGAAGGGGAGCAACCGGGTAATGCAGAGCAGAGGCAGGTGGGCGGCTGACTTAGTGCCGTGGCGAAGGAGCTGTAATCTCCCTGCTCTGCTCCCTTGCGCGGCTTGCAGTGATTCACAGAGCTGGGTTATGATGTCACTCTGGCCCCTGGCTCACTAAACAGTGCGTGAGAGGGAGCCGAGTAGGGAGATGACAGCAGTGCTACTGGACCCCTGGGAAAGCATATTCTCTCCAGCTCTCTAAAGGTAAATTTAAATAAAAGAGTAATTACTTGTGAGTGAGTGTGTGTGAGTGTGTGTCTGTCGGAGTGTTGGTCTGAGTGTCTGTCTCTGTGTCTGTCTGTGAGTGAGTCTGAGTTGGTCAGTAAGTGTGTGTGTTCCCTCCAATCACATGGGAAAGGGTTTTTTTTTTTTTTTTTACTCACCTTTTTTCCACGCTGTGGCTGGCCCCACCTCCACGGCTGAAATCCTCAATCTTGACAATCTCAGCCAATCCAGTGCTTCCTCATAGCAAAGCATTGGGAGACTATTGCGCATGCATGGCAAAATGCCACTGCGCCAATTTACCTTCTCATAGAGATGCATTGAATCAATGCATCTGTATAGGGAACATTAACGTAAGGGCTGCACAGTATGAAGCACTGACCCAGGAAGCACCTCTAGAGGCTCTCTGAGTGACTATCGCTAGAGGTGTCACCAGGCAGCAATGTAAACACTGCTTTTTGTCTGAAAAGTCAGTGTTTACATTTAAGAGAGTTCAGGGTCAGGATATAGACTTCAGAGCAACTACATTAAGCTGTAGTGGTTCTGGTGATTATAGTGTCCCTTTAAGAATTGTATTTTTGACGTTGATTTCTCTGGCTCCTAACTTATCTAGCTGGCTGCTAGATTCCAAACTAATTTGTAAAACTGTGTGTGTGTGTGTGTACGTACACACACACACATTATACACATATGTTAATAGACATATGCATACATAACACACATTTGGAGATTACACACGTATATAAATGTAACAAGGGTTTTACATTTTTCAAAGGGTTATTCACTAAATTTCTCATTTTAGAAAGTGAAAATCTAAATTGCGTAATTTAGACCAAATAGCGGATTTGAAAAATCCAAACTTTGCCATAGTGACAGCTTGAATATTGTAGCCTAATTTTTGAAATTTAACAAATTTTTGAAACAAAAATTATTAGTTTAGTCGATAACCCTGCCCTTCTCTCAGTCTTTCATTCCCTGGTATCAAACTATATCCAACGCAGAGTGCACTCATAGGATTGAGGACTAAACGAATTAAGATTAATTTAAATTAGACATGAAACAGCTATCAGTCAATGACTATTCAAGTTTTGGGGATGAAACGGGTAAATAATTTTCAATCCTTTGTGTTTTTCCACCTGTATATCTGTCACTGTTGGCACAATTAATGTTAGGGCTGGTGCATGGGCATCCGCATGGGGGGGGCAAAGGGGGGCACTTGCCCCCCCCCCCCGGATTTTTCAGCATGTTCTGCTATTTTTCGTGTGATTGAAAATGAACTGCAATACCGGTGCCGGCCAGTAGGTGGCGCTGTGTATGGAGAGAGACAGGGATAGGAAGCTGCATCTTATCTCTGCTTCTCTCTGCTGATTGAAACCGCAGGGGAGCAACACATGCAGCCAGAGACAGCCTACAGATCAGGTAAGTGGGGGATGGGGTGGGGGTTTGAGATAGCCTATAGATTTTTTTTTTGGGGGCAGCAGCCTATGGGGGGGGCAGCAGCCTATAGATTTGGGGGGCAGCAGCCTATAGATTTTAGGGGGCAGCAGCCTATAGAATTAGGGGAGTGAGGGATGGGGGAGGGTTTGAGATAGCCTTTAGATTTGGGGAGGCAGCAGCCTATGCATATAGATTTGGGGGTAGGGCAGCAGCCTATAGATTTGGGGAGGCAGCAGCCTATAGATTAGGGAAGTGAGCATAGGCGTGCGCAGCCTATTGCATTAGGGTGTGCACCCTAAAGCACAAACACACGCCATGTGTATATGTATATGTATGTGTGTGTGTGTGTATATGTATATATACACACACACACACTGCTGTGTGAGGGTGCTGGTAGTGTGCTATGTGGGTGAGGGTGTTGTTTGTGTGCTGTGTGTGAGGGAACTGGTAGTGTGCTCTGTGTGTGTGTGTGAGAGGGTGTTTGTGTGTGCGTGTTTGTTCGGGTCCTGTTAGTGTGCTGTGTGTGTGTGTGTTGTGTGTTTGTCAGGGTGCTGTTTGTGTGTGAGTGTGCTGTTTGTGTGTGGGTGCTGTGCGGGTGTTGTGTGTGGGTTTTCTGTGTTTGTGAGGATGCTGTTAGTGTGCTGGGTGTGTATGGGTGCTGTGTGTGCGAGGGTGATGTATGTGTGTGGGTGCTGTTTGTGGGCTGTGTGTGCTGTGTGTAGGTGCTGTGTGTGTGTGCTGTATGTTTGGGTGGAGGTGGGGGCAGATAAGTTAATATCCCAGTCCTGCTGCCTTCCCTGGTGGTTCAGTGGAGAGTGAACTCTAGCCCGGGTTCTCTGCTGCCTCCCTCCATGCTGCTGTGGACCGGTGAGGTAGAACTTTGATCTCCCCACCGGCCCATGGAGGCTTAGACCAGAGCCGCCGCTCGGATAGCGTCGGATCTGCATGAGCCGACCGGGGAGATCCAGAGATCTCCCCTGCCGGTCTCAATCCATTGGCGTGCCGCGGGGATTAGGGTGTGCCCATGCACACCCGACACACCCCGTGCGCACGCCTATGGAAGTGAGGGTTGGGGGAGACAGCCTACATGAAGAGTCAGCAAGGAGCAGGAAGGTAAAGTAAGAAAAGGAGAAGGAACAGAAATGAGCAGGAAGGGACATCAAGGAGCAGAAAGGGGCAGCAAGGAACTGGAAGGGACAGCAAGGAGCACAAAAGGTAAAATAGGAGAAGGAGCACAAAGGAACAGAAATGAACAGGAAGGGTCAGCAAGGAGCTGGAAGGTAAAGCAACACAACGGTAAAGTAGAAGGAGCAGAAAGGGTCAGAAATGAGCTGGAAGGGGCAGAAGGAGCACAAAGGTAAAATAGGAGAATGAGCAGGAAGGGCCTGCAAGGAGCAGGAAGGAGCACAAAGGTAAAGGAGCAGAAAGAATCAGAAGGAGCACAAAGGTAAAGTAGGAGAAGGAGCAGAAAGGGACAGCAAGGAGCACAAAGGTAAAGTAGAAAAAGGAGCAGAAAGGGTCTCCAAGGAGCAGAAAGGGATCAGAATGAGAAAGGAGCAGAAGGGCGCAAAATAAGCAGAAAGTAGCAGAAAGGTAAAAGAGCAGAAGGGGCCAAGGATAGAAAACAGTGTCAGAAGAAAAAAAAAAGACTGTCAAATGAAGGAGAGGAAAATGAAATTGGAGCAGGAAGGACAAATGAAGTGAACCCTCCACTTTATTCTGGACACCACATCATAAGGCTTTGGTACCTGGGCCAGGCAGGGAAACGCTGGACCTTCTCATCTCCAAAGGTAAAAAAAAATATCAGTATTAATGTGTTCACTTTTATTTACTGAGTGTCAGGAAGCACAGAGTGCCATTGGGTAGGGGTGTTGCTGATTGGCTAGAGCGGTCAGCTGGCACTCTAAGCCAATCAGTAGCTCCCCATTCATAAAACTATTTTATGAACCGGGAACTAGCGATTGGCTTAGAGCGTCAACTGGCCACTCTAGCCAATCAGCGGCACCCATGCCTGACGTCAATCTGAACTTCCTGACACTCTCTTTCAGAAGCCAAATACCACTGAGCAACCTGGAGCTGGAGGAAGCCTTTGGGGTTAAACCATTTGAGAGTGATTTAACCCCTTAAAGGAAAGCGAGCACCCAGGGGCTTCCTGGCATCATAGCATTTTCATTTAGGTGATGTTGTTATGGTGACCAGGGCTGCTTTTTATTCCCAGTCCTGCCCTGCCGGTGGGCCAGTCCAGCCCTGATGGAAGGTAACGAATACAAGCATGAAAAATAAATTAGGCAATCTAAACATGTTTTAATGCTTTGAGGATTGAAAATCTAGCAATAATTCACCACTGGAGCCTTCGTTGAACTTTGTTAGATTATCAAACACTCTGATAGTGGAATAAGATTTTTTTTCACCAAGTACATATCAATTATTTGCCTGTACAGGGAGTGCAGAATTATTAGGCAAATGAGTATTTTGACCACATCATCCTCTTTATGCATGTTGTTACTCCAAGCTGTATAGGCTCGAAAGCCTACTACCAATTAAGCATATTAGGTGATGTGCATCTCTGTAATGAGAAGGGGTGTGGTCTAATGACATCAACACCCTATATCAGGTGTGCATAATTATTAGGCAACTTCCTTTCCTTTGGCAAAATGGGTCAAAAGAAGGACTTGACAGGCTCAGAAAAGTCAAAATAGTGAGATATCTTGCAGAGGGATGCAGCACTCTTAAAATTGCAAAGCTTCTGAAGCGTGATCATCGAACAATCAAGCGTTTCATTCAAAATAGTCAGCAGGGTCGCAAGAAGCGTGTGGAAAAACCAAGGCGCAAAATAACTGCCCATGAACTGAGAAAAGTCAAGCGTGCAGCTGCCACGATGCCACTTGCCACCAGTTTGGCCATATTTCAGAGCTGCAACATCACTGGAGTGCCCAAAAGCACAAGGTGTGCAATACTCAGAGACATGGCCAAGGTAAGAAAGGCTGAAAGACGACCACCACTGAACAAGACACACAAGCTGAAGCGTCAAGACTGGGCCAAGAAATATCTCAAGACTGATTTTTCTAGGGTTTTATGGACTGATGAAATGAGAGTGAGTCTTGATGGGCCAGATGGATGGGCCCGTGGCTGGATTGGTAAAGGGCAGAGTGCTCCAGTCCGACTCAGACGCCAGCAAGGTGGAGGTGGAGTACTGGTTTGGGCTGGTATCATCAAAGATGAGCTTGTGGGGCCTTTCGGGTTGAGGATGGAGTCAAGCTCAACTCCCAGTCCTACTGCCAGTTCCTGGAAGACACCTTCTTCAAGCAGTGGTACAGGAAGAAGTCTGCATCCTTCAAGAAAAACATGATTTCATGCAGGACAATGCTCCATCACACGCGTCCAAGTACTCCACAGCGTAGCTGGCAAGAAAGGGTATAAAAGAAGAAAATCTAATGACATGGCCTCCTTGTTCACCTGATCTGAACCCCATTGAGAACCTGTGGTCCATCATCAAATGTGAGATTTACAAGGAGGGAAAACAGTACACCTCTCTGAACAGTGTCTGGGAGGCTGTAGTTGCTGCTGCACGCAATGTTGATGGTGAACAGATCAAAACACTGACAGAATCCATGGATGGCAGGCTTTTGAGTGTCCTTGCAAAGAAAGGTGGCAATATTGGTCACTGATTTGTTTTTGTTTTGTTTTTGAATGTCAGAAATGTATATTTGTGAATGTTGAGATGTTATATTGGTTTCACTGGTAATAATAAATAATTGAAATAGGTATATATTTGTTTTTTGTTAAGTTGCCTAATAATTATGCACAGTAATAGTCACCTGCACACACAGATATCCCCCTAACATAGCTATAACTAAAAACTACTTCCAAAAATATTCAGCTTTGATATTAATTAGTTTTTTGGGTTCATTGAGAACATGGTTGTTGTTCAATAATAAAATTAATCCTCAAAAATACAACTTGCCTAATAATTCTGCACTCCCTGTATATCTCTTTATTAATGCATAAGAAAATGTTTCTTTATCGTAAACATTGAGTCTATATGGGATCAAATATCACCATGACTAAAGAACCCAGTTATCTGTATATGAGAGCTTCTGGCATAGTCTGTTCAACTCTTCCCAACCTCAGTGTGCATGCATGGAGCCTTTCATTTGAAGGTAGGTCACACTCTCTGTGCACATTGAGAGCAATGCTACAAAATCTATACACTAAGAGGTTTATTGAATAATAACCAGAAAATGTAATGATAATTTCAAATCCATTCAGGTAAAACTTAACTTTTTGATAGTCACTATTTCCACGTTTTTCTAAAATGTTTTTTTCCCCCTCTTATTTGCCTTTTTTTTTTTTTTTGCTGTTTTATATTTATATTTGTATAGGTTAACAATAATTTATTGTCAATGTTGTTTTCACACATCAGTACTTTACAGTAAATTTTTGTTTATGCCATAGTGTTTGGTAAACATAAAGCCGCAACCTTACAAAAACAATGGAAGTCTTGCATTACAAATACTTTGTACGCACAGGTATCACTTTCCCTTGCAGAAAAAAAAAAATTGGTGAGAACCCCAAGTGAAAGTGTTTTTGTTTTTATTAAAAAAGTGAATATTGCAGGGAAACATCTTGAGTGGGCTGATGTTCTCCACTAACATATGACTCATTGTTTATAACTTAGCTTTAGATATTTACTGAGACAGTCACTGCTTTTCCGTTCTGTAAAAAAGTTTATCATCATTCTGTATCGAAAGTTTATCAGCTTGATTTAATAGAGATAAGTAAACAAATATCCCAGATTAAATTATGATATGATAACATTAAAATACAAACAGATTTTGACTTAGGACCACCAAAAAATAACATCGTATAACTCATACAATCAATTTAATACCATTGACCTTAAGTCATGGATCTTTATCTTACCTATAGCATAAAGCACCTAGATATAGTATTGTTTGATAATATTAGTCTAAGTGATTTATAACCAAAAAAATTTGAGATTTGTAATCACTGTTAACAAATGATAAGTTTGAGTCTCTATTGTGGTGATATAGCAGTGAACCACTTCAAATTATTCCTATGAAAAATAGGGTATTGTCACATCATGCCATGTTCTGCGGAGATGTCTGGTGATGGCTTCTGGTATCCTGTACTCTTTTTACAATTCTTGTTTAGTTTTTCTTGTTTTTTTGGTTTTCTATTCTATGTCTGGTTTTCTTTATGCTGGGTTTCTGGGTTCATTCCTATATTCCGTCCCTGGAATTCCCTGTCTCCAGGTTTCCTTTAAATGTTTGTTTTATGTTGCCACCCCCATTTGTTTTCCATCATTCCTTTTGTTTCAGTGTCCTGCAGGCAGCTGCTCAAGCCTTCTGCCCTTTCTTGCAGGTAAGTGCCATATATGTGTTTCTTATGGTTCTTTTGTTGTAGAATTATTAGGCCTCTATGAATCTGTAAGGCCCCTTTAAATCCTCTTGCTATACCTCTAAGAGGCCCCCATAGTTTTACAAGAAAGCTTTGTCTATAGAACATAGAATTTGCATGTCAGCAAGAAATAGCTTTGATAAAATGTGTATTTACTAAAATCCTTGAAACTTAACCTTGAGAAACTAACAAGTGCCAGCTACGCTCTAAATGGATAGCTGCCAAAAGGCCCCTCCCGTCGAGTGAACTCCTCATGTTAGCAAAATGGCGCTAAAACCTGTAGGAGTTAAGAAATTACGTAGATAGTGACCTAAGAATGGGGAGGGCATTTTACTAACATCTTAGCACCTAAGCCAATTAACAATGTCTATTTGTCTATATCTTGATTTTCTTCAATGATGTAATAATGCCTTTATAAGGGTCTGCGCACCCATTTTTCTGTCAGAAGCCATTAAACTTCTCTGAAGTTCTTTCATTACCCTGAACCTTGTGTCTCAGTGTGAATTTACTTCTGCGTGCACGCAACTTTATTATCTTTAATTTGGACAGGAACAGATAGTCATTCAAACTAATTGGTTTGCAGTAAATTATATACGACAAATTGGCGCTTCCAACGTGGGGCTCTGGGCTATGTCCTGTCTGGGCAGCTGTCCAAGAAGACGCTGGGGGGGCTGAATCCTGGGGGAAGGAAAAGAGCCTGATCACCTCTGAGTACACGGTAGAGATTGCTGCAGCACCTAGCCGGTATGTTCCTGCCCCTGTGATTGACCTATCCCAGTGTCTGTGACTGCTGCCGAGAGGACATCAAAGTCAGGTAATAACTTGCCCAGAGTCTTTGTATTGTTAATGATACTTAATTTACCTGCATGTTGACTATCTGTTGCCTGGGTGTGTTTGTATTGGTATGTGTCTAACTTAGTCTACCCGGGGAGTGTAAGTGCCTGTTTAACTCCTTTTAGGTACCACGTGCCTGTGGTAGTAAGGAAAAAGGGGGGTGGACCTGTGGAAGTTTTCCTGGGGGTCCTCTATTGCCTGTTTAACTCTTTTAGGAGCCACGTGGCTGTGGCTGTAAGGAAAAAGAGTAGGGGGAATCTGTGGAGGATGATGTAGACTCATTGCTTCCTGGGGGTTCCCCATAGTGCCACTTCTTCTTGGTAAAATTCCAGCCTCGAGCGCTGAGGCAGGTAAGATTCCAATTCTTTAGGCTATACAGGATTCGGGTTGGAAGCTGTTGCCGTTTCCTCTGGCTGCTGGTAGTGAGACTTGCGGGTGGGTCCGCAACAGGGACACTACGAGGTTGAGGGAGGTGGCTTTTGGCCACACGAGTAAAGGCAAGGGATAAAACTGTTGAACTTATTTGAACTGTGATGCATGCACTGTATTTACACTGAAATGTTATTGTCTTAATTGTCTGTCACACAGATTCCTGTGTTTACTTTTATCTTACTCACTGTACTACTTACACTTTCCCCTCCTAGTTCTCTTTCTCTGTTGAGAGAAGTGATTGGTCACACACTTCTCGCCACGCTCCAATCCGCGGCTACCACGGGTAGGCGGAATCAGTGACTAGTCTACATTTTGGGAAGACGTACTTAAAGAGCTTGCTCTTAAAGTAGCAGTCGAGCACGGTAGACGTTCTGTTCCTTTCTCTCTCTATATCTGGGACGCCTTGTATAGGGAGGATGGGACAGAAGTTAGATAAACCCAGTAAGGGTTGGTTAGCATGTGATCTAGTGGAAGACAGAGAAGGAGAAGAGATGGTTAAGAAAGTGAGGAAGATTGCTAAAGTATGTGGAATTACCGTACCTCTGTGCGGCAGATTGTAGCCAGAGAGCTGGCGTAAGTTACTGACAGAGAAGAAAGAGAAGCTGTTGGACCAAGATTTGGTTTGTACAGCAGAAGCCTGATACCGAGTAGCAAGAGCTATTCAGCAAAAGGGATAGGTTGAGGAAGATATTGATCACAAAGGTTTAAGTTTGTTTGTGTATTATAATAATTGTGTTACTGGATGCTGATGGATCCCTATTCTCCCCCCCCCATCAGTCCTACAGATCTCGTCACCCTCATCCTCTCTCTGCAGCTCCCTGCACCTCCAGTCCGTTTCTCCCGTCAAAGATTTCTGGTTTCCAAACGTATAAGTCTCTGTCCTTCTGTCTTGTTACTTTACAGCACTCACATGGTTAATCTTCATGCCTGCAGTCTCTCCCTTTTTTGCACTGTCTAACTTTCTCCCCCCCCTCTCCTCCCCGCTTGCCTGCATTTCTACTGATAAGAATTAGAGACAGGATTTTTGCTGGAAAATATTCTAATTGTGTAGTATTGTGTACATTGTTTCATACACAGACGTTGTCAGGCAGGTTATGGAGCTATAATTGTGTAATAATATTATTATTGTTGCCATTTAGATGGCGTCAACAGATTCCGTAGTGCTATATATTTATAAATTATGTTTTGAGTATAAGGTACTGAGGATTGTGGGAGTGACGGGCTCACAAGATTGCATTCAGTGTTGAATACGGGATTTAGGAAGGTGTAGCCTGTTAACACTGATAGAGGGAATATGCGATGTTGTTAAGTCAGTATAAGAGGAGGAAAGTGATTAATGGCTAGAGGATGATAAGGGAAATTGGTTGAATTCCGTGAGTTTATTTTGCATCATTTTATTATTTTAAAGTACATGTTTCTAGAAACAGCTGTATGGGCTGTTAAATGCATAATGTTCTCAACTGTCTTATTCAACCTGCCAGGTCTGTTCATAGTTTAGTATTTCATTTTGCAGAACAGAATGTTGCTTCTCTGACTTATTTTAATAGTTATAATATAGTGTATTGTTGAAAGTGCGTCAGTCACCACCCTAAAGATGGTGCCTAGTACAGAAGGAGGTTGACCCTGCCAGTCCCGTGACCTATCTACAGTCACGGTTGCTTCTAAAGTGACGTCACTTCCGCCCTTACCATGCCCACACCTCCTGTCTTCCTTTCCCACACATATCATGGACGTCACCCCTCTCACTTCCTCCCTTGCTGTAATTTCCTTCCCTGCCCCTGTCATGGCTGCCTCCATCATGAGGCCTACCCCTATTATGCTCGTCCCATTTAGAGACATGTTGTTTTCCTTACACTCTACATATTATGAACTGAAACATTATAATTACTAAAACAATCATGCCATTTGTTTCCCTGTATCAGAAATTTGTCCGTGATAAAAAAAAAAAAAAAAAGAAGGTTGCTAAAATGTAATTTGCAAATGTGGTGTGACCTACATATGAAATCTGTTGGACACGAATATAAGAGCATAACAGCTGATTATCCAGATTAATCTTGCAACAAGGGAAATAGCCAAATAATGCAAGTTATTTTAAACATTGTATCTTTACTTAATCGAATCTTGCTAGTTACAGATCGTATGTTTACAGTAACATCCTTTACTTTAAATGATGGTTTAGTATTAGAAGGGTTTGTGACATGTTTTATTAACCCAGCCACTACTGGTTATTCATTTTAGTTACAGGGTGGTATAATTGTTATAGTCTAATTAATATAAATGATAGTACCGCAATAGTTAATGTTTTATCCAAAGACATATAGGAACTTTACTTCACTTACTATTAACCATTATTTATAATGATAGACATGTTCAGACTGCAAAAAGCTATAGCTAATGACATAGAAAGGGGTTTGAGTCAGTAACACAGCCCATACAGAGGAGAGCAAACCCGCTGATGCTTAATGCCCCTGCCATGGCAGTGTCTACAGGGCACAAGGGGGGCCACTAGCCACTGTAACTTTACCTATTGAAGGTCACCCTACTACTTTCCTGGTTTCCTGGTTAACACAGGTGCATCCCGCAGTGTTCCTAGAGAACAAGACCTGCCTGACTCATCGTTCCTGCCTGACACCGATGTCTCTTGTGTTGGTGCTGATGTCCTATCCTGCCTCCAAGCATCCATCACCCTCACTGCAGACGGCCAGGTTCAATTAAATACGCCTTTGCCACGAAAAGACACTACAGTTCTTTGTTCCCTTCCCATTTTACTGTGGAGATGATCTACCCACAACAGAACAATGCTCAATTAATCTTCTTTACTATGTAGCAGAACAAGGATGTGAAGCTTCACGTCTCAAGCTGCAATTCTGCCAACCTACTGTTATCTTCCTTGGCCATTGTCTGTCTCAGGGAACCAGACATCTCACCCGTGACCGAGTTAGAGCAGTACTGGACATTCCACCTCCAAGGACCTCAAAGTCACTACACACCTTCCTAGGCCTCATTTCCTATTGCCGAGCATGGATCCCAGAAGCCTCACT